>OZ012615.1:1581588-2181588 GCA_963942555.1 Aleiodes leptofemur | reverse complement strand
ATGATAATAATAAAAGAAAATATATTTGACGATATGATACATGTGACTCGTTTCTCCGCCATGTTCGATACGACTCTCTCACACACACACACACTTTTTAGTGCCCTTTTCAAACATAAAAGCGAACTCATGAAGCCTGTATTTCAAATTAATGACACTGATTGTCAAAAAATGCTTATTTCTTTATTTTCCTCTTCTTCACTTCAAACATTGTTCACAGAATTTCAATAAAAAACGTGTTTCCTTCCAAAGAAATTTATACACATAACCTCTTTATGAGTATCGCGCATCGAAAATTCAAATATCCTCCAGCCGCGCCATCACTGGCCACAGCTTGAATTACGCATGTGGTATTATGACGTCAGAGCCATATTAGAGCAGTATGAAATTTGGAGATTTTTAATTGTAAATTTCTCCATAATTAACAATTTAAAAACAAAAAAAAAATTTCCCTAATCTCAGACAATACTGTAGAATGCATAGAAAAAAAAAATGAAAAAAATATGCAAGTTCCCAATTCTGAGGTTTTCCATCTGCATATTGATTTATTAAAACACTTGATTCACTCGGTTTTACGAGTGTTTCTTCCAAAGAATTCGTTGATTTTTCATGAACAAATTATTATTTCAATTGAATCACTTAATTGATAAAATATCAAAATCATGAACAAGTGTGAATGATACGGGTTGAATTTGCCACTGACCCCAGTGGCGCCAAATACAACCGGAGGGCTTGAATACGGCCAAGGTTAGCGACCTTGGCGTGTATATATGGTATAAAAGGACAGCCCCCGGAGTCGCACGAGCAGCTGAGATGAGAGTAGGGAAAAAAGTGTGCAGAGGGAAAGAGTGAGAGAGAGAGAGATAAAAAGAGAAAGAGAGATAGAGTGCAGGCTCGTGCATCCATCATTGCTATCCAGCAATCAGTGCCAAGCTACATTATCGGTCAATTTACTGACGGCGTGACCGGTCCGGTAGAGAGGAAGAGGAGGAAAAAAAAAGGAAAAAATTGACAAAAAAAAAAAAATTATATATTTATAAAATGAAGAAATGAGAGACAAAAAAAAGGAGAAAAATTCTTGCCGCTCGTTACTTAACACTAGAAACGAGACGATCTTCGACACTCGATGGAGCCAACGGGTGTGATGCAAATGATAAGGGAAATGGAAAGGAATGAAAAAGAAGGAAAATTGAGAGCTTAAAAGAGAGGGAGAGGGGAAATGAAAGAAAAAGAATTAAAGTGAAATTTCATTTAAATGAACTCAACTCATAACTATTTTTTATTTTTTTTTCAAATACAGAATAAAACTTGAATGTTGGATAATTCTTGTTTCACTTTTTTCTTGTCCTGTGATTGACTCATTGGAAAATGATTTATTTGATTAAGATGAATTGGATTTTGTGTAAAAAAAAGGAGATACATTTACGTGATGCGAAAATTAATGAAATTGACGATGAGAAGGATACTTGATGGACTCCCGTGATGCATCTCTTATTATTCTCACCTGTCTCATTCACTGAATAAGAGAGAAAGAGAGAGAGAGAAGAAAAGAAGAAGGGAAGTTTAATAAGGCGTCGATTTAACACACCGTGGCGTCGTCCAATTTAAACGCCAGTCTCAGCCACCATGGCATAACCAAATGTGCCCGTTATGATACCGGTACACACATGATATCCCCATTGGCTTCTGTTTTCGGCACATTACGTTGTGTCGTGCAGTAGTTTGGCCACTTGGCAGGGCTTTTTATCTTATTTTACACATGAATGATTTTTTGTCACGATTCATTTTTAATTTACTTTTTTTTTTTGTTGCAACTAGTACTTCCTTCTTATGTAATTATTTGCCATCGGAAAAAAAAAAACTTGAGAAGAAGGAAAGAGAACAAAAAAAAAAGCCCAGAATTTGCATTTTAGTTCGTTATATATTCATGAGACAATATTCTTTTTATTTTAAATTTAAAAAAAAAAAACTTTATTTCAATTCAAATAATTTTCTTCAATGCAAATCAATAACTGGTTCACACATTAACAGAAAACACGAAACTTGTGTTACCATCTCTCTTCCTGTCTTCCCTTACATGCCATTTGTACGCCAAGGTGCTCCCCCCCCCCCTTCCCCCCCGAAAGGTCCTTAAAAATTATCGACACACGCACCGAAAACCGTTGTACGCCTCCAAACTTTTTTTTTTTTCATCTGCATTAGTTAACAATTTAATTTCCTCATTGTTCTCATTAACTCGGCTATCATACATTATATAGTGATTTTTTTTTAGTGTCAAATTTGAACAAATTAACAATTCAGGAATCATTCTTGGATTGCCTTGGCATTCCATTAGTTGTTACGGTAAAATTTAAAGTAAAAAGAAATAAGCAACAAACTCTGATTGCTAGTGGCGTTTGAATTATCATGATCGTATTACAGCATGAATTATAATAATTTATCGGAATTTTAATTTTATCTGGGAAAAAAATTTCCTCGATTGATATAGGGGAAGATGGGGTAAAATGGACACTTTAATTGAACGGTTCGAGATAGAAATTTTCTAATGATTCCATTGAAAAGCTGAGGAAATTTGAGGCGGAAAACATCTGGCATTTTTTTTTCAATTTTTGGAAAAATTTACTTTTTTGGCCAAGTTTTGAAGGGGTTTTCCTTTCGAAAAACGAAAAAATTCACTTTTTCGGTGATATTTCCGGTTCTGTTGGTCGCAGCGATTTGGGGTTAATCTCAGATGAAAAGTTAGCTCATTTCTCATCGATTTATGTGGTTTAAATTTTTTTTCCAAATTTTTATAGATTATTCTCTGAAAATCAGTTTTCGCCCTTATAAGTACTTGAAAAATTCGATATTTCCTTTTTCAAACCCCGAAAATCGATGGGAAATGAGCTCATCTTTCATTCAAAATCAACCTCAGATCACTATGATCAATAGAAACAGAGATATTCTCGAAAACCTAAAAAAATTTCAAAAACAGAAGCGTTTTATCTTCAAATCTTGTGCAAAAATGATATTTTTCGGAAAATTCCAAAAAATAACTTTTCTTTAAAATAACAATATTTCCATTCATTTCGAGTAATTTTCACAGTATAAAATACAAAAAAAATAAACCCATGTCCGTTTTACCCCTTGTGTCCATTTTACCCTATTTTCCCCTACATTTCTCATTCCTTTGCTCTTACAACTCAAAATTAAACAGAAATAATTTCTCCAGTAAAATCCGGAAACAAGTCAAGTCAACATTCATTCATAAAATAATGTATAATATTTTTATATGAAAATTCAAAGATATTATTAATAGTATCCACTAAATAGTCCTGACGATGTGACTTTTAATTCTACACAGTCAGACATTAATATATAATAATGTGCAACAAGTCACGAGTCTTTATAGTTTTCTGTACATGTATTAAACCACATTAAGAAATGAAGAAGAAAGAGATAAAAAATCATAAAATTCTATCCTCATTGAGGGAGATTATGAACGAGACGGTTTCTTATTTCTCCCCCCTCCCCCCCCCCTACTCATAACCCCTCTGGTCATTATATACACCTCTCGGTACATTTTATATGTGAGTTGTTGAGGCACTGATCTCTGTTGTGAATCGAAGGCAAGCACAAGAGAATAAGAGAAAATGAAAGAGAAAGAGATAGACCATGAAATGGCAATTAAACGAACCCAAAACGATTAGAAGGCGTCACGCACACGCCAATGCTTTACCGTGAAAATTATTAGCAGTGGCGCCAGTTATTCCCACCGAAAGTTTTTTTTTTTTTTTTTTTTTTTTTTCTTTTTTTTAAATAATAATAAACCGTTTTTCCAATCGTTTTTCACCGGAAGTAGACAGACATACGTCATAGTTACTAAAGCGACGTGGTTAGTAATTTTCTGCGTGATACATTTACTTGTCACAGATACTTACAATTCAATAATCGGTCAGGGGAAAGTGAAGAAAAATTAATGATTATTTTTCATCATTAGAAGAAGCTGTATATCCTTTGAAGAGAAAATTTCCTCAAATGCATTCTTCTCTATTCAATGTTTTTTTTTTTTTTTTTCGCAAACACATATAGTTGAATCGATCAGTTTATCTTTCATCGAAGACGATTAAAAAAGAAAGAAAAAGAAAAAAAATAGGTGTGTGACACATGATCGTCGAGGCAATCATGCGTTTCTTTATAGAGGCATGCAATTAAATATAGTCGATTATACGATATAACGAAGAGCACAAGTACGGCGTCGCCAGAAATTGCATCGTGTCACTGAATGGCGCCATAGTATCAATTAACACACCCTCTGGTATTCTCAACTACACAGCAGTATAACATAGGAAAAATCAGCATTGCGTGTTTTCGAGGATTCTGAAGAATTTCGTATACTAGGATAGATAGAAATTCATGGTATTTTCATTGGGGAAGTTTTTTTTTTTTTTTTTGATACTAATCAGTTGATCGGTTGATTTATAATGACCTTCCACAAGTGAACATAAATGTCATACACTTGTACTTGTTTTATTATCAAATGAAAATATCTTCTACTCATTGAATTCCCCCAGGCGGTAGATCGAGATGTCTCTTTATACTTCAAGTCCATTGCATTGCTTTATTTTCATTATTAAATATTATTTTCTTTTTTTTTTTTTTTGTTAAATAGTGTCACATACAAAACGAGAGACAGCGTATGAAACCTGTAACTGCTTGAATGATCATTGTAATTAACGACTATGCGAATTATTTACAGATCACTTGTCACACGAGAGTAATCGTTTAATATCAATCAATTTTTTTTTTTTTATTGTTTGCACTTGAACTTTTTGGGTTCATTCTGCTGAATTTGTCCATTTCTACATAATATGTACATTTTTCTTCCTTATATATATATATATATATATATATTCATTGCATTTCATGGTTGAATAATAATAATCATTACTAAAATTTCAACTGTGATATTGTGCCAGGGTACGTTTAATTATTCAGATAAAAAATCACATTGCAACTCCAAAAACTCTGCAATGAAGAGCACTCGATTTACGCACCATTGATCATGTGATTCGCAGCCAGAGCGTTGTGCGCATGCGCATGGCTGGTCGGCAGCAGCAGCAAACCGCGCAAGAACACAAAAAAAGCGATATCTCGCGAACCCTCCAAAATAGTCACACGAAAATTTACACAAAAATCGAAAATAAAGTAATCATCAACATAGAATTTTTTTAGATTTTTAAAAACGCGTATTCTGTAGTTTCTATATATTTTTTTATTTCAATAGCGGTTTTTTCAAAATTCAAAAGGCCGTATTTTTTCAAAAAAAAATTTTTTTTGTTTTCTTTGCGGGAAATGATTTGTCTTGAGCATTTCCATAACATATCAAAAATCAAACCCGAAATTCGAGTGAAATAGCGTGGAATGCCTCATATAAATGTGAAATAAAAAAAAGTTAGAATTACAAAAACGTACAATATTTTCATATTCTGATTTTACAATTGGTAAAAAAAACTCAGTTATTATAGTAAGTACTACAAGGTTTAATGTGTACAGAATTACATTTATCTCATAAGTGGGAAAGTATTTACAATCAATGAGTTTTGGGATCATTATGCTTCTCTCTTGCTCACACCGAGGACACTGCCATAACACGTGATTTAAATCTTCACTTTCAAAGATCGATCAATTTAATTGTACATTTATAGTAAAGGGAGTAAGGAAAAAAAGAGGGGGAGAGGGGATAGAGGAAAATACGTTATTTTTTCATTCAATTAGAGGTATTAGAATAGTAAAAGAAGTGTTAGATCCAGTGGTTTGTTAATTAACAGTGAAAGTCTTTAGAGTTAATAAAATCACGATAGAGTTAGCCCCTTAAGAGAGTCGTGGTTCGTTTGCCACGCAATGTTGGCTATTTAATGGGCCTGTTGCCACGGCATATCAGTAAGTCACTGGGTATAATGAGCCTCTCTACCCCATCGACATAACAATGAACAACAATGTTGGCTTGCTCGAAACCGTGAACCTTCAGGTCCTTCGTGTAATATTGGAAACAACAAATCTCGAAAAACTTGAGAGATAAATCAATTTTTAAAAAATCCACCTTTGTTATTTTCATGAAAAATTATTTCACGAGAAGAACTATATATTTTTTTTTTTTAATCAAAATTATTTGCTTCCCATTTATAATGGGAATTTACGTTACACGATGATAAAATGTGAAAGTATACGATAAGCCGTGTCTCCCTAGTGTACAAACACGGTAGCCGATCAAACGTTCGCAGACAGCAAATGGCAGTTACTCTTGCTGTTCAGTTAGGTTGTGTCGATCGAAGTTATGCGATTATATACATACGTGAGGTAATAGAGACGGCGGTGATTATTAATGAATCCTTGTAGCTACGTAATTGGTTATACATCCTTGGTTATAGTGGACAGTTTAAGGGGGTGAGTTGTCTTTCAGCTCTTATGTTAACTTTGTATTTACGTTGGATTTTAACCGATGTCGTTTTATCGCTTTCATTTTGTCAATGTTTTCTTCCGTAGTTTTGCATTGGAAATGATAGATAAATTTAAAAATACGAATAACTCGTTGCAATTAAGTATTTTTTTGGAATGAAATCTGCCTGGAATGAGTGGAAATATTTGAAATGGAATATTTTTGATGATTTCATTGAAAAGCTGAGGAAATTTGCGGTGGAAAATGAGGGTAAAAATTTATTTTTGGGAATTTTTTGAAAAAAATACGATAAATTGAGGTGAAAATGGGGGGTAAGACGGTTTGCGTTTTTGAAAAATTTCAGTTTCTCAAGAATATCTTAGAAAAGTCGAATGCGAGGTGAAAGGTGAGGTCATTTGCCATCGAATTATATTGATTTAATTTCTTTTTTTAACCATTTTTGAGGCACTTATGGGGACAAAACGGATTTACATAAAGTGCTATAAAAGTAATTGCAAAAACGTTATTTTTTTATTTGAAACTACATGAATCGATGACAAATAAGCTCACCTCTCACCTCGTATTCCCAAAAAAAAACGATTTTTTCACAAAACGCAAATGTTTTCATCCCTTAAATCTGCCCGAAAAAACCGAAATTTTCGAAAAAAATTGGAAAAATTAATTTAAATATGTATCTTCTATGGCAAATTTCCTCAGCTTTTCAATGGAATCATCAAAAAAAATCTATCACCAAATGTTCAAGTGGAAAACTCCATTTTATCCCATTTTCCTCCAAGTTTAAGAGAAAACTTGCGGAAAAGTTGCGTTTTCAGCGAATTTCTTCTATCAAAGGACTAAACAATTTAGCTTTTATTGAGTCGTTTGCTTCAGGCAACCAAAAAATAAAAAGAAACACCTTGATTTTACACGTCCGGGAGTGAAACTCTGGATTAAACTTCTATGCCTTTGTGTCCTGACACCCACCAACCATTCATAAAGGCTAATCCAATCCTGATCTGTCAAGAATCAAGATCTCAGTATTCTTTTCTCCACCCTCTTTCTACTATTGAATTTTTTTTCTCAACAACTCGCCTTCTCACCCTAATGTCCCTTTTATTAAATTTTTCATTTTACGTAATATTAAATCTTCTTAAAGGATGAATGTCCCTAACGGGTGAACTTCATGGGAGTTCATTACCGTGAAAGTGCAAATTTATAAACCAACAAATCAGTTTCAACTGTGATATCCGCTTAAGAGCTTTACTCTTCCCTTGATCTTGGTTTATGTTTTTTTCCCCTACAATACTGAATTTTACGTATAAAAATAACTAATTCATTCAGTGACACAATTGTCCTTTTTTTTTGCTCCCTATTAATGGCAACTTTCACTTATTATCGTCATGAAAATTATCAGGAAATGCGTTGGTGTTAAATGATGAAAAATAAATAATCTCAAAGAAGCCAATGAAATATCAACAATTAATTTTTTTTTTTTTTTTTTTTTTTTTTTTTTTTTTTTTTTTTTTGTTAAAGATTCAAGTGTAACAAGTATCATTATCATAAAATGTTTTACTACACGTTGAAATAAATTACATCAGACTTTTCTAAAAGCGAATTGACCAACTATCCTAATCCTTCCTTGTAACCAAATCATCCATGCTTTCACCCCTCTCACTTTTATATATATAATATAATATAATATTTTCCACTAAAACGTATCAATTTCCTTCCGTTACAACCAACTGTGTGAATGGTGTGCAAAATGCCTCTCTGACCCGTTGTAATTTTTTTTTTTTTTTTTTTTTCGTAATCATCATTTCATCCTCTTCCTTTCAAATTCACTTGTGGCAATAAATTTTGAAACAAAAAACCCCACGATGGAAGAAAGAAAGGAAAAAAAAAAAAACAAGGATAAATACAAACAAACATGAAAAATTCACTTCTGCAAAAGAAGCCAAGAGGTCAACGTGCAATTTCAAAACAATTGTTGCCATCGATTATCGTAAAGTTAAGTGGTGCCCTGAAAATATCTCGGGCATTCAATCTTTTACGAATTATTGGATTGTTTATTGAAGTAGAAAGAGGCAAAGAGGGATGCTTCGTTTTTGCCTCTGGCATATAACGAAGCACAACGGAAGTCTCTCTCGATACATCTGCCATCTGTTTAAAGCAACAGAAATATTGATTCTTTCGTGTGTTTATATGCAAAACAAAAGGAGAAAATAAAGAGGCGTGGATTAAATGTGCAATACACTGTGGACAGAGTGTGTTATGTATAATTGATTATTGATGATCAGACTCTTGGTTATCATGGTTGTTAACATTTCTCCTAATGAATTCAAACACAAGACCAAAGTGTAATCAATTATTTTCACTTTAAGAATAAAAATTAATCATTATAAATCACTCGTTAATTTTTGGCCCAGTTAAATGAAAAACAACATTATGAATCCATACTTTCATTCGGGTGACGTCAAATATTTCGAACTGATCGATCTACCTCAGGACTAATGACTGAAATTTTTTATTTATTTATTTTTTTTTTTCAAATTATTTTTGTTTGTCTTATTTTTCATTCTTCATGTCGTTTTTTTTATTAAGATAAAGGGAGCTTTCTTTTTCACTCGACGAGGATTTATTGTCAGGGTGAATGTGTGAACGATGACGGGACACATCCGGGCGTAAAATTCACTCTCTCGTTCTCTGCATGAATTTTTTTTTTTTTTTTTTTTTTTCATTTTATTATTTATTTTTTTTTTTCTCGAACGAGATCTTATCCCACGCTCTGGGGGTGTTGGGCGTAGGTGGTACAGTGGGACCCAGGCGGCACGAGACAGTTGTCTGTCGCAGTGCGTACCATTATGTTATACGTATGTATTAATATCAACGCGAGCGATGCTATCGCTAGTTTTTTTTCTCTTTTTTTTTTTTTCACTACTCTTTCACGTATTTCAAACTGTATAACATATAGGCTATAGAGATTTCATGTGTTGTCAGGGTTGAGATTTAGTCAAAGTCTGCCCACACTTGTATTTGCGCGGGAGTTTTAAAATTCAGTAGGAATCATATATATATCGTCGCCTTAGAGTGAAAGGGAGCGTAAGTGCCAAAAACACGAAATTCTGGTGTGAAAGGGGCGTATGTCCACTTATTACTCCAAAATGTTTTTTATGGTCTCTGGAACATTATTTGGATAATTGAAAATTAAAATAACAAAGTGGCGAAAATACCAATTTTAAAATGAAAGGGACGTATCTCCACACTTACGCCCTTTTGTTATTTTCTTTTTAAACGCTATATAATTGTTAAAGTTAAAGTGAAAAGGACGTATCTCCGCACTTATGCCTCTTTGTTTTTGGTAATTTTCGTTATCTCATGAGAATATTTGGGAGTTACGCCCTTTTGTTTTTAGGATTTTTCATCCGAATTTTGGCACTTACGCCTTTTTGTTTTCAATTTTTTTTCCGATGATTAGAGAAAATTCAATGAAAACACTTAAAACAAAGAGGCATATCTCCGGCACTTACGCCCCTTTGTTATTAGTCAGTGGTACTTACGCCTATATGTTATTATTTTTTATTTTTTTACTAATATTGCGTAAAAAGCCTTGGAAAGCCTATTGGAGCAATAATAGTGAAGATACGCCTTTTTGTTATTTTGAAGAAAAAAAAATCGGGAAAAATGGCACTTACGCTCCTTTCACTCTAAGGCGACGATATATATATATATGCTTCTAATTTATCACGTTTCATCTGGAAAATTATTCTTCAATTCAACTAATCACACAGTGTAAGCTCTTTCTCCGAGACATTCACTTCGCTCCCCCAAATTTTCTGAGCCATCACTTGCTTTTACAATCTTTCTCTGATTCTCTATCTCTCTCACATTTCGTTTTATCTCAAAACTCAATTGAGTAGAAAATCCATCACAACTGTAGTCTCGTTTCGGCCGAGTCTTTTCTGGAGTGGGTCTTGCCAGTAAAGAGGAGGAAGAGGGGAAGAGGGAGGGGGGGGGGATACACTGGCCTAATAACAATAATTCCATTCCGCAAGCGCTCAGGAGGTCGCCATACGTGACGGCATGTAGACCAATGTACGTAGCAAAAATATATATATATATATATACATATATATATATAAAACAACTGGGTACTTTCTGAAACAGTCAAGGAGGAGTATTCGCTCAGTGAGAGAGCCAACTCTCCAGTTATATATATACACATATATATATATATATATATGTTGAGGAAATTGTTTTGCTCATATCTGATTTCGTGCCAAGGGAAACGAGGAATTCCGGAAGATATCTAGGTCCATTTTACTCTCTTTCCTACCAGTTGTTATCATTTTCTACGTGTTCATTATTTTTCATAGCTCGTGCTTTCCCCCTTTGCCCCCCCCCCCCTCTTTCGTTCCTCACTCAACCTTTCTCATTCTTTATTTTTTGGCTGCTAAAATATTTTTGAAGAATGTTGTTGAAATTTATTGGCCTCTTTTTTTTTGTTTCTTTTCTCTGGAATTTCTGAAATTATTCTCGGTCAAAAAATTCTTCAGCAAATTACAATCTTTTTGTTTGGCACCTTTGGTTAGAGAGAAGGGTTGAAACAATTAATGGAGCACGACTAATGGTGTACCAGTACTGACTTGCTAATGACACGTTTTCACCCACACATGAAGTATGGGTTTTTGTGTTAAAATCACTGGGTATACTGTGTTTATCGTTCACATAATTACGCATGAAACAGCATTAGCGTACAAGGTATCTCCTTTATTGTTGGCTTTCCAGTGAGTAAGGAGGGGTGAGGTTGAGCTATTATTTAGCTACCGTGTCGAGATAATTTGCTAGAGCTTTTATATATATTTAAATGAAAAGTTATTGTCACCTTAGAGTGAAAGGGGCGTATGTCCACTTATCACTCCAAAATGTTTTTTATGGTCTCCGGAACATTATTTGGGTAACTGAAAATTAAAATAATAAAATTGCGTAATTACCAATCTTAAAATGAAAGGGACGTATCTCCACACTTACGTCCTTTTGTTATTTTCTTTTTAAACGCTATATAATTGTTAATGTTAAAGTGAAAAGGACGTATCTCCTCACTTACGCCTCTTTGTTTTTATAATTTTTTCCATCTCATGAAAATATTTGGAGTTACGCTCTTTTTGTTTTTTTTTGCGATTTTTCTTTAAATTATGGCACTTACGCTTCTCTATTTTTGAATTTTTTTCATTGAATTATTTTTCCGGACTTACACCTCTTTGTTATTAGTATTTTTCCAGTGATTCGGAAGAATTCAATAAAAAAAACTAAAAACAAAGATGCGTATCTCCGGTACTTACGCCCGTTTGTTATTAGTGGGTGATACTTACGCCTATATGTTACTATTTTTAATTTTTTTTACTAATATTGCGTAAAAGGCCTTGGAAAACCTATTGGAGCAATAATGGTGGAGATACGCCTCTTTGTTATTTTGATGAAAAAAAATCGGAAAAAATGGCACTTACGCCCCTTTAATTCTAAGGTTACGATATAATGTGAATAAATGAAGTGTCGTAAAATTGTTGATCGAAGGGAGAGAAAGGTGCAAAAAAATTGCGTTGGACAGTTTTTTTTACGTGTGGGTGGGGCAGTAAAAGAAATTTTAGTGGACAGTCTAATATTCGGGCAGCCAAGTCGCATAATATACCAGTGTGTGTTATAACGTTTCAAACGAGTCTTCGAAATGGTAAGTGGAGATACAGACAGCACGGCACCAGGTACACAACACCGTCATCAGCAATTTTAAGGTGGCACGTCCATTTGAACAAGGCGCGCTTTGGCTGTAAAATCAGTGAATATTAACAATAAGAAGAGGCGAAAGAAATACGTTATTTTTTTTTTTTCAAATTTCTTTTCTCATCTGCAAAATGGTTTGTAGAGGGACTCGCTGTAATTGCTCGTCAAAAAGTCATCCGTAATGTTTAATAATTCATTCTTCGAACGGAACGAGCAATATAGCAGTTGAAGAAAATCACTGTTGGTTAGATGAAAAAAAAAAAAGGAATGAACTCGAAGATACTTAAACTGCAGTTAATTCTCATTCTTTTGTTCCAGTGTCTTTAAATAATTACCAATAAAATTTAATTAATGAGGTATTTTAATTAAGAATAAATAAAAGAAAGAGTGTGTAAGGGGAAGGTGGGGTAAAATGGACACATTTGAATTTTTAGGCAAATGTTATGGAAAACTCTTGAAATTAATAGAAATATTGGCGGTAGATTGTTTGTGATGATTCCCTTGGAAAGCTGAGGAAATTTTAGACTAGAAACAAGTGCGAGAATTAATTTATTTGAATTTTTGGCGATTTTGACTTTTTTGAGCATTTTTGAGGGGTAAAAGCCTTCCTTTTTTTGAAAATTTTCCGTTTTTTGAGAATATCTTCGGTTCTATTTGTCCAAGTGCAAAAATTCCGACGGGAGGTGAAAGGTGAGATCATTTGCCATCGATTTATAGGGTTTTCAATTTGAAAATACCAATTTTTAAGGTATTTATGGGCTTTTTTGTGAAACAGTTTTGTGAAACCGTTTTTGGCCTATAATTATCCCGAAAATTGATATTTTTGAATTGAAAACCCCATAAATCGATAGGGAGTGAGCTCACCTTTCATTTGAGACTAGCCCCGAATTGCTACGACCAATAGAATCCGAGATATTTGCAAAAAACTGAAAACTTTCAAAAAAGCAAAAGCTTTTACCCCTCAAAAATCCTGAAAAATATCGAATTTTCAAAAAAATCTAAAAAAATCCATTTGACACTCGTATTCCGGCTAAAATTTCCTCAGCTTTCCAATAGAATCATTAAAAAAAATCCATCTCTAACCGTTTCATCACAGTGTCCATTTTGCCTCACTCTCCCCTATATATTTCCAGACAAAAAAAGAATATTGCTCTATAGAAGTAGATTTCACCTCAATAATAGAGTTTAATTAAAAAAGTGATATCTTAATGAGAGGTAATTTCCAATAATAAAAAACAAACTGCCTTTCAACACGTTTACAAATAAAATTTCTGCGTGAAGCGGATCTTCTCATAGTGGACTCTGGCAGATTATACCCGGGAGATTTTAGAAACCACGTATTATGGCGTTGGAGAGGAGGGCACCTCTCTTTTCTTCTTTCAGTAGAGATGAAACGTTGAAGAGTAGAGAATAAAAAAATAAAAATAAAAAATCAAAGTGCACCAAGGAGTTATCAGGATGGGTGCTATAGTGGCGGTGCGAATAGCCCCAAGGGGGCGTTATATTCACATTCCTTTTATTTTTGTGTTAGGGCCTCTCCCTCTCATAGAGTCTTGGCCACATCTCGACTTTGTTACGCTTCTCGTTTATCATTTTGCATCCCGATTACACCCACGCGACGCTTACAACTGCACCTGCGGGAAATCGCAACATGTGGCCAACTTCCACATGCATCGCTCTCGTGTGTTTTCACATTTAATTTTTTATTATTAAAAAAAAAGTAAGGAGAATATAAATAAATAAATAAATATTTCAAAAGTGTTGAGGATCAGAGGAGTCACATGATCCTGATTAATAGCATTTTCTGTCTGGCGTTCTTGTAAACAGTATTAATCAGGATCCGTGTACAGCAGAGTACCAAAGGCACATTAATCAGGATCGACTGCTTCGAGGGATCATTTTTTTTTGCATTTACATTTTTTTTTTTTGTAACAATCATGTGCGAATAATATTGAGGGCTATTAAATATTTCGAAGTGTCTATACACATCGGTTACGGCTTTTTTTCCGGGGATCTACAACACTTTTTCCGTACATATACAGATTTTTCTGGCACCTCCCGCATGGAAATTTATATATGTAGAATTTAATTAAGTGAGCACCCGCTGCCCAAGCATTTCAGAAACGTAAGGTGATTGAATGAATGATAGATGAACATAGAATAAGAAATAAGGTGAATAAGATAGAATAAGAAACAAGGTGATGTAAGCCAAAAAAAAGAAAAAGAAAGAAAATATATGTTTGTTATAAAACACTGTAATACTATACTGCAATAAGTAGGGGAAAAAAGGGGAAAAAGGGGTTATTGTAAAAGGCTGAAAAGTCATACAATTACGACAATAAATACATACATATATGTAGAATTTATATGTGCCAAATATATTTCACATATATGCGCATATATGCGATAGATAAGTGACATATAAATGACATACATACATCGCAAAATATATTCCTGAACATATATATTGAATATATGTCGATTATTATATTTTTTGCCGTACATATATGTCGTATGATTTTTATATATGTCACATATATGTTCGCATATATATTTTTTCCGTACGGGCTGTGTAGAACTTTTTCACCCACTGTTCCAAACACATCAAACGTGTAACCTGCACATGTGCTGGAAATTCGTATATATACAGAAAAAGTGTTGTAGATCCGCGGAAAAAAGCCGTAACTGGTGTATATAGACACTGCCTAAATATTTTGAGTCAACAAATTATTGCAGTCATAGGAATAATTCTAAATTTTAGGAAATAAATAAGTTAAATAGACTTCCATGTTTGGATGTTGAGAAGGCGGAGCTGGACTTTCTGCAGGTGTCAGCCTCTTACAGTCTGTCCGCTCCGCCTAATCACTACCGGATCTCTCTAATTAATATATAATTTTTAAACTCCCTCTTTCACTCTCTTTTTTATTTTCAATCGACCTGGGTTAAACACCTTGCTCTATATCATAGCTTGTATAATACCAAAGACTGATCGCTAAAATCTATTTCCATATCCAATATCCAATACGTAAGACGTCAATTTCTAAACAGGGAAATCCAATTAATTGGCCATTCTTGTGTGCAATTCAATTTTGTTCTTTCATGTTTTATTTCCTCAATATATATATATATATATATGCAGTTAATGAAAGATCAATGAAGAGAAATAATCATGAAATTGAACTGATAACTCAAGTGGCGCTTTGTGAATAAGTAAAAACTGGTATATAAACGTGAAAAGATAAGAAATGATGTGAAGGAGGGAGGAGGAGGGGAGAGGGGGGGGGGCATAAACTTTAGTTGTATGGACTTTGGACGTATGAAACAAGAGAACAGTTGGTACTCTCAAACCGGTAATTGGATACTTAGCGCAATCCACGATTAAGATCAGATCTAGGGAAGGTTGTATCTCTTCGAGAATCGGTAGTGATTGATTTTCCTTCTTTGCACTCTAACATTATATACACTGTGTACTCTTTAAACTCAGCTTGGCTACAGTTTGATACTGTAACTTCGGGGCTAATGCCAATAGGAAGGAGGTGGAGGAGTGGGATTGATCGGGCATCTCGATTATTTCAATCCTAATCGTCGTAAAATCGACGAGGTTGCAATTTTGAAACTTTAAAAATGCCAATTAGTTTCGAATCATAGTACTGAGATGTGTTTATCTTATCGAAAACATCAAATCAATTTGTTTCGGGATAGATAAAGTATATGTGTGTGTGTGTATGTGTTGGAGAGAAAGAGGTTTTTTTTGCAATGAACATTTGTGTGGAGAGAAATCTAGTCATGTTTTGAGTAAGGGGTTGTCCATGAATAGGGAACTTGCCTATTTTTTTTTTATTCATTTTTTTAATTTCTATGCATTCTACAGTATTGTCTGGGATTGGGAAATTTTTTTTTGTTTTTAAGTTGTTAATTATGGAGAAATTCACAATTAAAAATCTCCAAATTTCATACTGCTCTAATACGGCTCTGACGTCATAATACCACATGCGTAATTCAAGCTGTGGCCAGTGATGGCGCGGCTGGAGGATATTTGAATTTTCGATGCGCGATACTCATAAAGAGGTTATGTGTATAAATTTCTTTGGAAGGAAACGCGTTTTTAATTGAAATTCTCTAAACCATGTTTGAAGTAAAGAAGAGGAAAATAAAGAAATACGCATTTTTTGACAATCAGAATAACCTTCATACGCCTGTCAATGAGTAACGACAGGTGATTACAGATGGCGCACACAAAGATTTTGGTATTCTGACGTCATGTCCGATTTGGAGACGTTCAAAAAAATGATTTTTTAATTAATGTTTATGAATTAATTAACGAATAAAAAATTTTTTTCTTGCCTTTTCTGTTAATCACTATCAATAAATATTGAGAAGAAAAAATAAAAAAAAATATTTAAGTTCCCTATTACATCACACTTTAAGGGGGAGGGGGTCAATAAAAATGTGACAGAATGTCGCATGGAAGGGTTCCCCCTTTGCTGGAAATTTTGACATTCACGTAGAGTAATTTGTGAATGGCCCCAGTCTGGGCTGTCTTAAGAGGTACAGCTTAATTGAAAACTATTCCAATAGTTTAATTCATTGCAATATATTTTATAATTGTTTGATAACACTTTTATAATGATTTGTAAATGATATTTATTGAGAAGAATGAAAAAAAATTAGGTCCCACCGAGACTCGAACTCGGATCGCTGGATTCAGAGTCCAGAGTGATAGCCGTTACACCATGGGACCTAAAGTTGAAGGTTAAACTCGATGCCATCCCCTTCAGGACCCCACAAATCTCACAGATTAGTATAAATTTCGCCTTTCCCTCGACTAATTCTCCCGTTGGGAAAAAGGAAAAAGGAAAAAGAAGAAAGAACGTGAGGGAAGGGAAGAAAAACTAAAAAAAAAAAAACACTTGCTATTTATTTCATTTCTACTTCCGGCAAAGATCGGGATCTCATCATTTATTCCTCTAAAGAAACACGATTTTATGAAACAACACGTTTTCATGATTAATCGCTTTGTAGCAACCACTCTGGCTAATTGCAAATATATAACTGACTATTCTGTTATAATAAGAATTTGAATTCTTTAATATTTTTTTTTTTTTTTTTATTGAGAATCCCTTTTGTACAAGTATATTCTCAAGTGAAATAGTACTCTCATCCACTCTCTCTCTCTCCATCTTTCTTTCAGTCTCTTTTACCACTTGGGAAAATGAATAAACATGTGTTTCGAAGCGTTACGAAATATCTACTTGTGATTTACTGATTCAGCATTTGCGTTATTAACTCGCCAGTTTAGACTTGCTGAGGCATTAATCACATTGGTGGTGGCTTTTAAAATCCTCCAGGGCAACTTTAATCTTTCATTGAGGGTAAACCAATATTTGGTTATCATTTGATTTATAAGTATTACAATATCTATTGAAATTTTTTTTTTTTTTCAAAGCAAAATCATTATTTCGACAGAGAGGTTAAATCGAACATTGGACTCTCGATTTCTCTGCTTATATCTATTAGTTTTTCATCTTCTCTTTGAATTTCCAATGTTTTTTCTTAAAACCTCAAATATTGACTTTAACTACTTAATTTATATTTCATTAGCATAATTTAAATTACAGAGTAAATAATTATCCAAAAAAAAAAAAAAAAAAGGAAAAAAAAACGACTTGTTTATCAATTTTTACTTGGTAATAGGTAAAAACAGAGAATGATGTAAGACTACGATAGTAAATAAGCGTGGACAAAGTGGCAAACGATCGATTTCGCGGTAAGAGCAATGATTCGAGACGTTACGAGCTGTTATACGACTCCACAGGGAGATCCCGTTGCTCCACTGGTGTATATATCGGCAAGCAAAAGGGTACTTTTAAACTAAAATAAAGAATGTATTTATATATATATATATATACATATATATGCACTGGGATAAAACGATGCGTGACTGACTATTGGCTTTGGCTCTCGATTGCATTTTATTCCAAGTGGGTCGTGTACCTTGCTTTCCCATTATGCTTGTTCATTACTATTCAGCGTATACCCTATTTTCATTCAAAATTTTAAAACGCACGAGGTTTATTCAAATTAGTGATTTCTTCGTTGTCTATTAGTGTCAATAAACAATTCGCAACGTCAATTGGAACATTTCAAGCAAAAAAAAAAAAAGAAATAAAGCATTTAGTTCATTAATGTTAATTATTGACCTAAATTTCGAAAACCGTCAATGATTTATTAGGAATTAGCGTGAAGATTGGAAAAAAAAAAATTGCATTTAAATGCAAATTATCCCACAAAAGTTCATTAGAAATAAGAAAATAAATTATGAAAAATGATGAAAGTGTGTGAAGTGGAGCTCAGTTTAGAAATTAAAAAAAAGAAAAGAAAAAAAAAATAAGAAAATTTCCGTCAATCGTATACGGGTAAAATCTCTCGCTCTTATGAGTTATTGCGCGGTAACGACTCGCACAATAATTGCGGCCCACCATTAACTGTAGTGTATGCGGCAATTTAGCGCAAATTATAAAGGCAAGAGGCAGATTTTCCAAAGTGCGTTACACGAATGCAACAACGAAATAATGATCACAGGTAGAGTGCCTATTGCAAAGTTCCAAGTACACTGGGACCTTCTGCAACATTGGCTTTATACGGTGTGTCTGTTCCTTAACGTACCTTACCTACTTCATTCTCCTCTGTATGCTTCGTTTTATTTTTTATTTTCTTTTTCTCCATTCACCATTACTTTGCTTCTAATTTTTTTTTCATTTTTTTTTTTTTCATTCCACACAGAGATACGTAATGAGCAGGTGAACTACGTTCAATTTTTTATTTCTTCACATGCAAAAAATATCGATTATTTCTCTATTTTTCAATTCGATGACGAGTATTGAACAAACCAAGAGATATCATGAGTGTAATGGAATAACAGGTTAAGTCGATTTTTGTCGAAAATGAGATTTTATCAGAATTTGCTTCTGGATGTATGGATACATGTCCCACAGAAAGGATTTGCCTGGATATGACCATTTAAAGCCTCATTTTCGAACATGCATAACAAGTTAAGTTCACTTTTCGCAATTTTCAGGAAAAAATTTGAGGTATGTCGACTTAACTTGAAAAATAATCATACTTGTCAAAGTTAAGTCGACATAACTCAGTTTCTCTTCATTGAGTTTATATTGTGTTATGATCTGCTCAGACGATCTTACTCAATATAAATATATTCTCCGTATACATTAAATAAATACTCATCAATTATGATAATTATAATCGATGAGTATTTATTTAATATTAGTATTTATTTTATTTGGGGAGTTAAGTCGACATAACTTGAATTTCTTTCCAGACATTTCAAGTTAAGTCGTTGAAATTATAGAAAAAAAAAGACTGCCGACAATAATGGCTTTTGAATATCTAAATTGACTGCGGATCAATGGCGTTCATCATGAATATAGCGCATAATCAAGATCGCATCATCATTTCACGGTTTTTCGGGTCTCCTGGAAAATTCACTTTTTTCGACTCAACCTGTTATTCCACTACACTCGTGATATATATTCTCAGCATTAATTTCACAGAATAAAAGTAAAATGTTGGAAAAACATTATTATCTTAGAATCTTGTGCAATCACTGATAATATTATTGCTCTTTCTTTTTCATCTTTGTCTTGAAGCATTTGGGAGTCACCGTGACTTCATTCGTTAATAATTTTCATTTGTGAAATCAGTGAGGATAAAAATCTATTGACCTTGTCATACACCAAGACTTTTCTCCCCACTCTTTACCCCACAATTGGCCTTCATAACAAAGAAGGTGGATGGTTGATGATTTCAGGCAGTTTTTCTCACTTTAAAAAATAAGAGATTGTGCGTTGTTGGCGCCGTGTTATCGTAATCCGCATTGAAGAGAGACTTCCCCGTAGTAGAAGCATCACTGGAAGGACGAATCGTCGTTCTTGGAATGCTCCTAAGAGCATTTTTAATTCTTTTCATTCATTTTTTTTTTCTTCATAACTTCAGTCATCCATTGTCTGCACATGTTTAGAGACAACAATTAATGCAAATCAGGCTTTAAATTACATATTGTGATGCCTGATTGTTTATATCTTTAGTAATTAATTAACTGTAAAAAATTATAAAAATTTAGTAAAAAGCATTGAATTCTGGGAAAATATTTCGAGTTACTTTTCCATATTTTCCGTTGGTCCTGAAATGAATTTTAGAAATACTGTGTAGGCCCAAGTGTCTGACTTAAAATTCTTTTAAGAAACAAGACTTCTCATTCAAAACACACATTTAGGGAAAAATATAGTTGATGAGATTTTTTTGTTTAATTTGGGATTTATTGAAATACTTCTTTAAATTTCAATAAAATAGAAGAATCTTATTAACAGTTATTGTCATTCCGACATAACAATATTCTCATTAAAATTAGTTTTTTTTTTTTTTTTTCGTTTTCCATAGAATAATATGTATATTCCACAGTTGGATAATTGGAAATCAACGGGGGTACATTGCAAGTACTAATAACAATTTTAACGATTAGAATATACATGAGCCACCTCCCCAGAAGCCTCATAAACATCCCTCCTAAAAAGGTATTGAAACCCTCTCTTCTTCTTCTTCTTCTTCTACTTCTTCTTCTTCTTCTTATCTCATCTTCCTTTGGCAATCGAATATTTACGAGTGGATGATTGCAATGTTCAGCATACCAACGTTATTTAATACACGACAATTAATCAAAGAAGGAGAAAATAGAGACACACTCAATGCATCAAAGCCAATGATGCACTTGCTATTGGAACGAATTAATTCAAATGCCCCCACCACAAATTGCAGACGTGTGAATTAATTATTAATGGATCCTCAATCAATAATACTGTTATTAGAAATGGTTGGGCTATTTCCGCTCGTGAATCGAGTAGAAATGAAAATGAGGAAATTATAAGATGCAAAAAAAAAAGAAGAAAAAAAGTTTTTTTTTAATTTCTAGAATTAATCGAGAGTAATAAACTGAGAATAACTCTCATGCACGAATAATTTGTTTTTCCACGCTAGTTTTATTTGCCTCTAAGTCCCATCGAATGTGATAAATTGAATATGAAATGTTCTTTGCTCCAACTTTCGACGTCTTTTGCTAAACTAAAGTTTTGCAAAACCATTTATCCAATTTTTACATCATCACTGACACTTCCTTTTCATAGTTTTTTTTAAATTAATTATACTCATAATCCAAACGATACGATGAAAAAGCACGTTTTTAAATGTGTGTAGGTGGATGAGTTGACTCTTCAGGTAGAAATTTCTCTCAGCTAATCACTCTATTCATTCATCACTTGATTGAATTCAAAAAAAAAATTAAAAAAAAAAGTCTTTCAGCATTGCACGTGATGAATAAAAGTGCAGCTTTTTTTTTTTTGTTATTCTTCTCTTCCTCTTCTCATCGAGTTGTTTTATTTGAGTATGGAGAAAGTAGAAGGCATACAAAAGATGCAGTGTTCAATGATGACCTCAGAGGTACTTTAATTGTCACGCCGTGTTAAGTTCAAATGAATGAGGTGGCAGATAGGGGAGGGGGGGGGGTGGAGTAGAGAAAACGAGATAAAAACTAATTGTTAATATAAATGAGGAATTTTGTTACACTGCTTGAGGGAAGAGACAACGGTTGTTCTCCTTGGTTACTTCTTAGAGGCTTTTCAAGGACTTGCGGTGAGAAAAGAACTGCGACACAACATTTAGTGGCCATTCGGTGTGATAAACTCAGCACGAAGATGTATAAATTTAATTTTTTTTATTTTTTTTTTCTTCTTTTTGTATGTTTTTTTTTTTTTTTTTCAATGATATTTGCATTCCGGTTTGTGGTTGAACGAATCAATTAGGAATGTTGAAGAAAAATGGTGTTATTGCCTCAGGATTTTTGTTTAACTTATTTCTTTTTCTTTTTTTTTGCTGCTTTTCTCGAAAGAGTTGGCCTATTTTATCGACCAGACTTGGATTTCCGCCTCTACTTTGGTTCTCTGATGTACGAGGATTATTACGAGAAGAACTTTAATGACATGAGAACTGGTCGCTCGCTGTGTGTTCACTTATTCCTTTTTTTTTTTTTTTAATATTTCATATTTGTTCTATTCCTTTTTTTTTAATGGCAATTATGAAATTTTTCTCTGCTCAGAACATTCCACTCGGAGAATTTTGGATAGAGTGCCTTTTCTTCAGAAAAAAAAAGTCATTCTTGATGAGTTTTTGAAAGAAAAAAAAAAATAAATAAACGAAAAAATTGTTTTACCGTGCAATTTGAAACGCCATTACTTTTTAGCCGGGTTGAATTTTGTCCGGAATGGTTAATGATGATTCGGTAGCTCCTGAGTGCTTCGTGTCTCATCCTCTGCATTTTTTTTTTTTTTGCATTCAAATTACCGGACGTACTTCTCCCGAGATTAAGTGAGACTGCGGTTTATTTGAGTTTAAAGTCATTCTGGATCATTTTGGTTTACCGAAAACTCGTTTATTGGAGTTTAATAAAATCAAGAAAAATCAACACAATCAGGGGATATTTTTCACGTTAATGGAGGAGAAAAAAGGAGAGGGATCGAAGCTTTAAATGATAAAAGATGAAGATAAATTTCCTGTTTTTTTTTTCTTTTTTTCAAGGGAGACAAGAGTAGTGACAAATGATTTTCATTTTCTCATCATCTAAATCGCACGACTTGTGTGTTTATCTCGCCTCCGTGAGCTACCAATGGCTAGAAAAGACTAGCCTATGTGCAAAATGCAGTTTGTCAGACTCATTCCTTGTTTTTTTTTTTTTTACCTTTTTCATGTCCATATTCACTCCTTAATACCCAACTGGACACACACAACACAAGCTTCTCTTCTCTGTTGGCTACCAATGCCTGGCGTTAATGCTATTTAGGCACAGGATAATTCAACCGACGTGCGTTTATTAATGCCACTGGGGTGTACATACTATCTATATATATATATATATATATATTTGAGGGAGGCTCATGCACGTGAGATTGTGTTGGCTTGGCATACCTCGTTAAATTACGGTACCGAATGCAACCTAACATCGTAAAGGTCGAGTGAGAAAATGGCGAGAAACTCTGAGCTAAAGAAATAAAGGGAGTCTTTGAAAATGAGAGAAAAAAAGAGAGAGAGAGGAAAAAAATTACGATCAGAAGAATTGCAAGTGTGTGAAAAGTCTCTTTAGGGTTTTTTTTTTTTTTCCTTCTTCTTTCATTTGAAGAGAAGAGAGCTTGCTTGCACTGCTGACCCAAGCGGCAATTGATAAAGGCTTTTTTTACTTATTTATTTATTAAACTTCTTTGTACACTAAATGAATTTATAATCCCCCTTTTGGAATACTTTTATAGGACTGTGTGTTCCGGGATATATGAAAGTTGGATCGTGGTTATGCAAGTTTTATAAAATTTATTAGAAGAGAAGTTGCTAAAGATGAGAATATTCTCCTTTGCTTTCATTGAGAAAAGAATTTAAATGATTTTTTTTTTTTTCTGTCCACCCAACTTTTAAATGCAGTCACACTGAAAAGAGAGAAATAAGGAAGGGACAAAAAAAAGAGGCAAATAAATGTGCAACTTCTTCGACGTGTGGAATGTATTTCCCGTCTGATTGCGATACACACAGAAACAAAAAAAAAGTGCCTTCTTCTTTGGCCAGGGTTGCAGGCCAAACGGGAAAGCATTTCTCGTAATTTTTTTTTTGCTTCTTTTCCTTTTCTTGTATATATATATTTTTTTGTTAATCTCTTTCTTTCATTTTAAATTTCATTTGGACACTCTTTTCTGTAACTCTCTTCGTGGAATTCGATTTAAATTCATTTCCTCCTCTTGTGGAACGATAGAGGGATTTGCGCAACACTTACATTTTGTCATACGCACTTCTTTGGTGTTTTAACGAAAAAGAAAGTAAACATTTATGGCACTCGTGGAGCCATTCATTGGCTTGAAAGAAAGAAGAGGAAGGGAAAAAAAAAAAATTGTGAAAAAGAGGAAAAAAAGTTAATGTAATTGGTGATAATATTAAATTAAGAGAGAATAACTCCAACAATTCGATACGGAATTTTTTTCAGCCTCTTGTGATGAATCAACTGGGTTGAGGAAGAAAGAAGAAAAAAATGACAATTTCAGGTTTATAGAACACAATTTTCATGCGCTCACATCCCTTTTTGCAATTACAGGAGTAATTATTGAAGTTGAAATGGCAAATTGAATAGTGGGATTTTAATCAAAACGTGAGATGAATGCTTCTCATGAGTCACTCAAAAAAATAAAAGGAGAAGCATTCTAATTATCCACCTATTTTCCATGGAAATTATAATAAATACCAGAGCACAACATAATATCACATACTGTGTGTGTGTGTGTGTGTGTGTTTTCATTCTGTTTTTTGCATTCAAATCTTTCAAGGAAATTTTTTTCGTTTCTTCTTCTTCTCTACCACCACTATCACTTTTTCTTCTTATTATTGTCTACTGATTCCTTTTTGAGCTGGCAGGGCCCACCACAGTGTGATCTTTCCAATGGTCCATACACACTGGCTACCGGGTAATCGTGCATCATCCAATTTAAAAGCTCTCGCTTGCACTTTGTGATTCTACTTCGATATTATCGGCACGCAAACGTAAACCCCAACGGGCCCAAGACAGTGTATATATATATGCATGTATCCACATCGTGGACGAGGTGTCAGATTCAAGTGTAAGATATCATTTTTTTTTCATTTGCATTTTATCACAAAATAATGAATTTTTTTTTTTAATGAAAAAAAGAAGAAAAGAAAAAAGGCAGCTTTTTTTTTTATAACTAATACCAAAGAAAACGAAGAAGAAGAGGAAGAGAAGCTGCAATTCGTATTGAACATAAAAATGTCTGATTGTTAAACTGCATTGTTGCGTGAATTGGTCGGAAGTTGGCTTGCTCCCTCGTTAGTTATCCAATGCTCTGTGCCTGGAGGGTCCATTTCGATTCAGAGTTTATTGGCTGTTCATATACTAGTACACCACTCGAGTGGTTTCTTCTAAGCGCCAGGGTATTGGTTTTCTTTCTCTTACGGTATCTGTTGGCTACGGTAACTTATCCGCCTACCTACCCACTCCCGGGGGATAAGAATCCAAGTGCAAGTCTCCTTTTGTATGTGAGATGAGGAAAAAAATTTGTAATATATAGAGTTGCTTATTATTATTTTTTTTTTCTTCACTCTCTGGTGATTTCATTATTTCGATACAATGAGAGAAAGAGAGAGAGAGAGTGTGTCAGGAAAATAATATCATTGCCTTAGAGTAAAAGGGGCGTAAGTGCCATTTTTCCCGATTTTTTTTCTTCAAAATAACAAAAAAGCGGTATCTCCACTATTATTGCTCCAATAGGCTTTCCAAGGCTTTTTACGCAATATTAGTAAAAAAAATAAAAAATAATAACATACGGGCGTAAGTACCACTGAGTTATAACAAAGGGGCGTAAGTGCTGGAGATACGCCTTTTTGTTTTTAGTATTTTCATTGAATTTTCTCTAATCATTGGAAAAAAAATTGAAAACAAAAAGGCGTAAGTGGCAAAATTCGAATGAAAAATCCTAAAAACAAAAAGGCGTAACTCCAAATATTCTCATGAGATAATGAAAATTATAAAAACAAAGTGGCGTAAGTGCGGAGATACGTCCTTTTCACTTTAACTTTAACAATTATATAGCGTTTAAAAAGAAAATAACAAAAAGGCGTAAGTGTGGTGATACGTCCCTTTTATTTTAAAAAATTGGTAGTTACGCTACTTTGTTATTTCAATTTTCAATTATCCAAATAATGTTCCAGATGCCGTAAAAAACATTTTGGAGTGATAAATGGACATACGCCCCTTTCACACCAGAATTTCGTGTTTTTCGTACTTACGCCCCTTTAACTCTAAGGCGACGATTTGATTTGATAATTTGATGAGAGAATGCACTCGCATGGAGTTTTTCCAGTGACCGTTACAAATGCATGCGCAGTTGGAGTGTGCTTTTTTTTTTTTTTTTTTTTTTTTTTAAATAATAGCTCTTTCTGTATAATACGGAACCTGGGCTTTTAGTACCATAAACATCTCTCTGTCACCAGATCTATTGTTCGGTTATGCGGACGAGCCCGAGAGCGAGCCATAAGTCATTACAACGTCAGGAGGTTGATTATGATCTCCATTGTGGGGACTTCTACATCGTGAGCATTGTTCCAATCCTTATAACCTACCACAATCACCTGTATGTACCTTCCTCAAGTTGCCCGAGTTACCGCCATAGTTTCTAAAAGCCAGGGATATTAGAAAGCCGTCTGTTATAGATGACTTCTATTATTTAGAATTTGTTTAGTGAAAAAAATTGGAAAAATATTCTTTTTTTTTTTTTTTTTTTTTTCATGATTGAATGACTCGGAGAGAATATAAGAGAATATATATGTTGTAGTTAAAAAATATTGGAGAATGTTGTAAGGCTTTTATACTGTGTGTTATGCGGAGGCGTAACAGATGAAATAGAGGCATTGGTACTTCTTGTCAAGTGTAAGACCTTTACCAAGACACTTCCGGATGAATCCATTCAAAGATTTACGATTCAATGTGGTATTTCGATCAAACATAAACCGTGAGAAACTACTGGGTATTGTTTTGGCATTTAATGATATATTAATATTATTTTCACTATTATTTTTTTTTTTTTCAAATTCAATAAAAAAATTCTTTTAACAATATTTTCCAAAAATTTTTTTTCATATCGCGTTACTAATGCCAAAAGGGCGTATCGCGGATTTTACGCCCTTTTGGCTTTGCAGAACCAAAAGGGCGTATCGAAAACAATGTTCCTCTCCTGTTTGATTCGAAAATGTTGAAAACGTATTTTTCTGTCAGAAAAATACAGAAAATTTTTTTTTTGTGTGTACGCCCTTTTGGCTTTAAGAGACAAAAAACTTAAAGCCAAAAGGGCGTATCCCAACTTTTTTTCATCGCAATTATTATTTGGGATCAGGAGAGTGTTTATCCAGTTATTCGGGATTATCCCGGTAAATAAGCGAGATAGAGCGAAATGGACATTAGTATGGGATCAGGAGGGAGTTTTATCAGATTTTCGGGATTATCTCAGTGAATAAGCGAGATAGAGCGAAATGGACATTGGTATGGGATCAGAAGGGAGTTTCTCTAGTTCTTCGTGATTATCTCGGTGAATAAGCGAGATAGAGCGAAATGGACGTTAATTTGGGATCAGGAGGGAGTTTAGTCAGCTCTTCGTAATTATCCCGGTAAATAAGCGAGATAGAGCGGAATGAACATTAATTTTGGATCAGAATAGAGTTTCTCCAGTTTTCCGCGACTATACACACAGAAAACACTGAGCGTAGAACACGTTCAGAAGTGCGTAGTTACTGCACATGTGTGCGTACTTCAAGTTCTCATAATCGAACGTGATGTACGTACACGTGTACGTGATGTACGCACAGTTGTGAGTGATGTACGCACACTTGTGAGTGATGTCCGCACTTGAGTACGTGACTTTTTTACTCTAAGTATATACTTTTGTGAGAGATTTTCGCTACCATCTCCTCGGTAAATAAGCGAGATAGAGTGAACTGGATATCAATATGGGATCAGGAGAGAGTTTTTTTCAGTTTTTCGTTAGTATCTCGGTGAATAAGCGAGATAGAGCGAAATGGACGTTAATTTGGGATCAGCAGGAAGTTCATTCAGTTTTTCGTGATTATCTCGGTCAATAAACGAGATAGAGCGAAATGAATATTAATATGGGATCAGGAGTGAGTTTTATTCAGTTTTTCGTGATTATCCTGGTGAATAGGCGAGATAGAGCGAAATAGACGTTGATTTGGGATCAGGAGGAAGTTTATTCAGTTTTTCGCTATTATTTCGGTAAATAAGCGAGATAGAGCGAAATGGACATTAATTTGGGATCAGCAGGAAGTTTGTCGTTTTTTTCGTGATTATCTCGGTGAATAAGCGAGATAGAGTGAAATCGACGTTGATTTGGGATCAGGAGGAAGTTTAATCAATTTTTCGATATTATTTTGTCAAATAAGCGAGATAGAGCGAAATAGACGTTGATTTGGGATCAGGAGGAAGTTTATTCAGTTTTTCGCTATTTTTTCGGTAAATAAGCGAGATAGAGCGAAATGGATGTTGATTTCGAATTAGGAGGAAGTTTTTTCAGCTTTTCTCGACTATGTCGGTGAATAAGCGAGATAGAGCGAAATAGACGTTGATATGGGATCACCAGGGAGTTTTCCAGTTTTTCGTGATTATCCTGGTGAATCGGTAAGATAGAGCGTAGTGGTCGTTAATTTGGGATCGGAAGGGATTTTATTCAGTTTTTCGTGACTATATCGGTGAATAAGCGAGATCGAGCAAAATAGACATTAATGTGGGATCAGGAGGCAGTTTCCACATGAAATAATTCCTCCTGATCCCAAACTAACGTCCATTTAGCTTCATCTCCCTTGTTCACCCGGATAATCACGAAAAACTGAAAAACTCCGTGATGATCCCATATCAACGTCCATTTCGCTCTATCTCCTTTATTTACCGAAATAATAGCGAATAACTGAATAAACTCCCTCCTGATCCCAAATCAACGTCTATTTCGCTCTATCTCGCTTATTCACCGAGATAATCCCAAAAATTTGATAAAACTCCCGACTGATCCCATACTAATGTCTATTTCGCTCTATCTCGCTTATTTTCCGAGTTAATCGACAAAAACTGGGAAAACTCCCTCCCGATCTTATTTACCGGGATAATCACGAATAACTGGATAAACACCCTCCTGATCCCAAATAATGATTGCGATGAAAAAAAGTTGGGATACGCCCTTTTGGCTTTAAATTTTTTGTCTCTTAAAGCCAAAAGGGCGTACACAAAAAAAAAATTTTTTCTGTATTTTTCTGACAGAAAAATACGTTTTCAACATTTTTGAATCAAACAGGAGAGGAAAATTGTTTTCGATACGCCCTTTTGGTTCTGCAAAGCCAAAAGGGCGTAAAATCCGCGATACGCCCTTTTGGCATTAGTAACGCGATATGACCATGTGTATTATTTGATGATAGATAAATGGCTTCTTCGGTCAATATTGCTTTTTTATTTAAAAAAATTAGAATTATATAATAACATTCAAAATCCCAACGTTTTGGCCCCTGTTGGTAGCCCTTATCAGGGGAGTATTTTAATAATCTATAAAAATATAAAAAAACAGATTCATATTACAATATTTTACATAGTTTCGATACTTATTCATATCAATTTAAATTCAATCCTCAAATCCGAATTAAAAGAGTGTTCAAGAGATATACATAAGAAACCTAATGAAAATTCATAAATTAATTAAAAATTCATAATTGCATATTGAAATCACATATGTCAATCTTGTTATTGAATATAATGTTTGTAATTGTCATGTTTAACCTCAAACCATATTCAGGTATCATTTATCATAATTTTATAAAAATTTGAATTATAATTGTAACTCGTTGCTATTAATTAATAATATTTAACAATATTTCAACTTTATCGTGAATTTTATAAATTTTCAATATTATTTTTCATTCTTTGTTGCTGTTTTATTAAATAAGATATTTTTTCCTTACAACAACGAAATGAGATATGAAGTGAAAGGTACCATCCCTCGGGAATTTAATACACTCAAATTAATAAAAAAGAGGACACGCTGAGTTAATATACTTCCAAGTAGAAATACCTCAAGGGAAAAATAAGCTATAACGGATACTTGTTGAAAAAAAAATAAAAAAAAATATGAGAATAAAGTGAAAAAGAATGAGACGAAAAAGAAGAAAAAAAAAAAAAGAAAAATAAAACGTGTACGAATATTCGATTGGATTCGTTTCAAGAGAATTGGCCACGAAGTTCAATGATGACTGGGATGTAATAAAGAGACCGCAAGTGACGTGAAACATGCAATTTAAACTGCATTTTCGCGTGAGCCGTTATAATTGGGATGGTACCTTATGGGCTGGGTTACTCACTGTACAATTGTTTTTCGAGGGTCCTGCCAAATTTTCTTACATGATTATTGCACTTTTTTTTCTTCTTCTTATCATCAATAAATAAGAATTAAAATCCATGGGTAACGAGTTTCAGATGGCATATCACACGTCTGAATCACGTGGAATGAGTGAGGGAGCGCGTGCTGAAGTGAAATAACTTTTTTTTTCTCCTTGGTGGAAAAATATATTTTATCAAGAATTAAGAAGAAAGAAGAAAAAATAGGAATAAAGTAAACTCAAGTGATATGACGGTTCAACTCATAAACCGTGTTGAAACTTTAGATTTATTTTTATCATGTTTCTTTTTCACTCAAACTATGCTTTTTTTTTTTTTTTTTTTTTCAACTTTGAAAATATTCTTATGGCTGGCATTCTTTGTGGCCTCTCAGCGCGTGGTTTTTCACACCACGGATGAGTGAGTCTTGGCGCCAGGGAATTTGTCATGTGAGACCCTTGTAATTAACGGGAATTCCAATGAAATAAGTACATTCAACGTGCTAATAATTCATTGTGAACAGTGATTCAAGGATTTTTTTTTTTTTTCGTAAAATATAAAATTAAACAAAATAATTTAAGTGAATGAATTACAACGATAAATTAAATTAACAGAAATTATACTTCCTCAATTCGATTAGGTTAATAAATGAATGAGGAAGTTTAATTTTCAATCTAAATTATCTAAACTAATGATCGGCCAAAAGTATCAGTAACCAGGAAATTTACAGAAATTTATATTATTCCACATTCTCTCTCATCTTCTTATTCTATACCACTAAATTCAATCTTTAATCGCTTAATTATGCGGATTCAAAACCTATCGAAATCAAATACCACTAAAGTATTTTAAACTGTACACAGTGAATATTGTGCGTGTGGGCAAATAGTTAAAACAGCTGAATAAGGATAAAAGATTGTAACCCCTTCCTTGTGAAAAGAAACAACTTATACATGTACACATATATATATAGTTATATACATCTTTCACTTTTGTACTTGGGAGCAACTCTAAACATGGCTTTTCTTTTTTTCTACCAGGTTGGATGAATCCAATGCTGTCTGCCAGTGGCAAGAGGGGCCCGCACTAGCCAACAGATTAATCCAACCGATACAAACTGGCGATGCGTACTTACCCAACGTTTTGCGGATTATGCGTGTAACGGCCAAAGAAGTTTAGCACTTGTACATTGGATGATATGTCGACGTATTATTTTTTTTTTTTTTTGGCTTCCTCTTTTATCCCTTTTATTTCACGTAGAATACTGAAATAAACGATTATGGTTGAATAACGCGAGTGAAGATACACGAGAAATTGAGCTACTGTATGAAATCCCATGTGAGAATCAATGTTTTACCTGTAATTTTGATTTCCCGATGAGGGAAGTTTATGTAATGGCCCCGAAAATGGAAAATCTATTTTTTGATTGATCTTTACGTTTTGAGAACTCCACAACATTTTCTGATAGTTTTTAGGAACATGTCTGTATGTGTGTGTGTGTGTGCACAGAGAAGAATGTTTTCTTAATTTAAGAATGTGCAGTCACTTAATTTAAGAATGTGCAGGTCACTTGAATTAAGATAGAAAAAGTTACTTGATTTATGTGGGAAAACTCACTTGATTTAAGTGAGTTTTTCTTTCTTAAATTAAGAAAGAAAAAGTCACTTGATTTAAGTGAGAAAAGTCACTTAATTTAAGTGACTTTTACTTTCTTAAATTAAGAAAGAAAAAGTTACTTAATTTAAGTGAGAAAAGTCACTTGATTTAAGTGAGAAAACGCACTTGATTTAAGTGAGTTTTACTTTCTTAAATTAAGAAAGAAAAAGTTGCTTAATTTAAGTGAGAAAAGTCACTTGATTTAAGTGAGAAAACGCACTTGATTAAAGTGAGTTTTACTTTCTTAAATTAAGAAAGAAAATGTCACTTGATTTAAGTGAGAAAAATCACTTAATTTAAGTGACTTCTACTTTCTTAAATTAAGAGAGAAAAAGTTACTTAATTTAAGTGAGAAAAGTCACTTGATTTAAGTGAGAAAACGCACTTGATTTAAGTGAGTTTTACTTTCTTAAATTAAGAAAGAAAATGTCACTTGATTTAAGTGAGAAGAGTCACTTAATTCAAGTGACCTGCACATTCTTAAATTAAGTGACTGCACATTCTGAAATTAAGAAACCATTTTTCCCTGTGTATGTGACCAATTTTTTCGTTCACGTTTTCTCGTTAATCAATAATGCGATCGAGATGATCAATATCGGAATCGAAGTATCTCGATATAAATTGGTGTTGATTAGATTTTGGTTGAAATAAGTTCAGCAATTTTTTACTTCTTTACGAGAGCATAATCAAATTTCTTTCACAATATCTCCGGTCCTATTAGTGATAGCGTAAAAATTCTTGATGGAGGTGAAACGTGGGATCATTCTTTAGCGATATATGTGGTTTTCGATGAGAAATATCGATTATTGAGGTATTTATGGAACCTTCCGTAGGAATCCGTTGTTGCCCGTTAACTCTCTCAAAAATCAATACTAAATGAATGAATAAATCAATACATAACTGGCAAATGACTTCATCTCTCATCTCCATTCAGAATTTTTATACTACGATCAATAAAACTGAAGATATTTTGAAAAACTTCTTCTCAACTTCGTTGTTTGCGTACGTTTTTTTAATTCATCATTTTTTCTAATAATAAGTGAGAGAAATTTTTTTTTTGTTGGATTTAATAAAGAAAAGTCATAGAATAAAATACGTTAATTTCATTTTCAACTGCCAAAAAATTGCGAAAATTTCCAAGAACTTCGAGTTTCCAGACGCAAATGCACTCCTTCACCTCACGTAATTTGTAAAATAATTTGTTTACTTGGCAATGTGAGTACAAGTTAGCAAGAAGACTGAGAGAGACTGGTTGAGTATCTGTCGGCAATTGACGTGTGATCCTTGCGGCTTGGAGAGCCTTTTGTTTCAGCTCTCGCTGCCCAGCCACCGTTTACGAAGCGATTCATTCTCACACTCTACAACTAAATGCTTGTAACAATATATATACAGCAAGTACTGGTAATAAAATAATTCTATATTAAACATTTGAGTGAAAAACTTTCTCTCAAAAGAGAATGAAAAAAAAAAAAAAACCTGCTTTTTATTCAATGTCGAACAAACAAAAATAAATCAAATATTGAAAAAGACTTTTGCTCAATTAATAATCAACTGTGAAGCAATTAATTAAGACTTTCATTTGGAATAAAAGGTACATGGGTGCTAGGAAGGATAAGGATTAATCGAAATGTTAAATAATTTAATTGAAACGATCCCGGGGGCAAGGAGTTTCTGTATTTTCATGTAGGCATAGAACGATTAAATGTACTAAATTGAATTCTCATGGGGAGGGCGAATAACAAAAACTAGCGTCAAACAGTGATCACGAGAAAGAGTTTTGCTTGACGCGGATTAACTCGACGAAATTGACGTTTCCGGCCGCACCTATTCCCCCTCATGACTCCTCTCAGCATCTCCAAAGGGAGACTATATTCAATAATATAAAAAATAAAGACATTTTGTAACGTGAAAGTAATATAATTTCATTTCAAATGGATGGAGAAAGAATAAAAGATGCCGAGAAAAAGAGAGAGAAAGAGAAAGATGAAGGGAAAATTCAACTTGTACAAGTTATTCACCACAATGAAATGAATCTAACGCCAACGAAATAGACGAGATATTATTCGTGATGTTTAATGTCTCTCAACATTTCTCTATTTCCACCTGTTGAAATACTTTCATTCCGATATGGTGTATTAGCACACGTGTCAGTCTAATTATTTTACTGTTAGTTTGTAATCGAAATAACATTTGGCTGGGCAATTGAAATAATGTAAATTGAAACTTTCGAAGAAATAATAATATTTTTTTATAAATTCAATAAATCACCTTATTTGGAATTTTCTTATTTGATACTGTTTTTTCTTTTCTTTTTTTTTTTTAAACTCACTATTAGTCAAATTGAATAATAATTTTTCACTCGATTTTCTTATTTCATCACTTTAATTTGTAATTATTTCAATTAAAATTATCCATTTTTTATTTTTTTATTTTTAAATTTACTTATTTATCAATTGATTTAATTTTATTGTAATAGAAAAAATTTTATTTAAATAACTTTCTCCAGTGATATTCTTGTTATCCATGTAACAATTAATTGATTATATTTCAAAACGTGTCCAATACTGGTTTTTCATGGGGATATAAAGTTTATGTAATATTATTTTCTCATCCCATTTTATGCCAGCCTCTTTGTCTCACTCGAGAGACAATGAAGCAAAAGGGTGAGTGAAGAGAAAGAGAGAAAGAGAGACTTTTAAAGTTAGATACTTTAACTTGTAATGGTACGACATGAAGAACACAAAAATATTAGTTACATAAGAGCTGTATTTGGTACGTGTTTTTCCACGTGACTATTTATGTTATCCACGTTGAATCACATGAGATATATTAATGCATATATATATATATATATATATATATATACATTGGATGGGTCATTCTCATGGATTTTCTGTGTACATTCAGCAAAGGGGACATTATACTGATTCTTCTTGTGAAGACTTTCACCCTGTCAATACTTTGGTGACAGAACGTAGAGACATTTTTGTGTACTATTATTGTTGAGCAATCACACCAATAGGGAACTTGCATATTTTTTTAAAATTTATTTTTTTCATTCCTATGCATTCTACAGTATTGTCTGAGATAAGGGAAATTTTTTTATTTTTGATTTTAACAAATAAATTTATTAATAAATTAATTTTAATTAATAAATTTTTTTTAGGAGAATCAAATTTCGGAAAAAATATGTAATGCGCAGGCGAGATTTGAACTCACGACCCTCTGATTACATGTCAGGTGCTCTACCGCTGAGCTACTGCGAGTTACTATATTTACCTTCAAATTTTGATTCTCACATCTTTTCTCCACCTCCCATCCACTTTAATAAATAAATTTTTGTTAATTATGGAGAAATTTACAATTAAAAATCTCCAAATTTCATACTGCTCTAATACGGCTCTGACGTCATGATACCACATGCGTAATTCAAGCTGTGGCCAGTGATGGCGCAGCTGGAGGATATTTGAATTAAGGTATGATAGAAGAAGGTATTGATAAGTGGCCCCGGACAGCCATGACAGGGGACACCTTTAGTGGTAAATAAACTGAGGGCGTTGACTACGAATTCTACTTCTTGAAATGAATGGGAACAAAATATTCCTACCCATTAAAAATTCAAGCTCGTTTCAAATCATGGTATCTTCAGAGCTGGCGATGTTCCGCAGAATAAAATGTTACGATAATGGATCACGTAAAGTTATTGAAATTTGGTACATCAATGAATGAACACTCAGATTATCATGGTTGGCTATACATGGGATGGAAGTATCACGAAATTCAATGAAATTTCGACTTTGACTGCTAGATTACGATCTCATCTAGGTGCTCTACTGATTTACATGAGCTATTTGAGTCTAATTGCGGAAGATATAAGCAGAATTCGGGACAGGGATATGGTCACTCAGTTGAGTCAGCCCTAAACACACAACTCGACCGTACTCATTAGCTCAATCGATGAATGGACTTTCGACCCATCTTTCCTTGAGAATTCATTGATAATTATACTTTTCCTGCTTCTACAGGATCTCATCTGGATGCCCTACTAATCCGCATAAGCATTCTGATGCGTTTTTCCCGAAATGGAGTCGAAAAATCGAAGGAAGAGTCTACTTGACCAAATCTGCCTCAGATTCAGGGAAGAGCCGTCGGTCTTCCCCATGACCTTAAATAGTCAATGGAATTGTCCGGCTTATTTTTCTCTAGAATCCCATGATATTTATAGTTTTTCAGCATCTTGATGATCTCTACTAGATCCCCTACTAATTTACATTAGCTGTTTTAACCATATTTACCGAAATATGAGCCAATGAATATAAATAATGGGGTCTCGCGATTGGAAAAATTGAGTAAGTTCCTTTCAAAAGTCAATTAAATTTTTCGGCTTGTATTTTTCGAGTATATTTAGAGTTTTCCAGCATCTTGATGGTCTTTACTAGATGACCTACTAATTTACATTAGCTGTTTTAACCATATTTACCGAAATATGAGCCAATGAATTTAAATAATGGGGTCTCGCGATTGGAAAAATCGAGTAAGTTCCTTTCAAAAGTCAATCAAATTTTTCGGCTTGTATTTTTCAAGTATATTTAGAGTTTTCCAGCATCTTGATGATCTCTGCTAGATGATCTACTAATTTACATTAGCTGTTTTAACCATATTTACCGAAATATGAGCCAATGAATATAAATAATGGGGTCTCAATTGTAGAAATCGAGTAAGTTCCTTTTAACAGTCGATTAAATTTTTCGTCTCATATTTCTCGAGTATATTTAGAGTTTTCCAGCATCTTGATGATCTCGACTAGATCCCCTACTAATTTACATTAGCTGTTTGAACCATATTTACCGAAATATGAGCCAATGAATATCGATAATGGGGTCTCGCGATTGGAAAAATCGAGTAAGTTCCTTTCAAAAGTCAATTAAATTTTTCGGCTTGTATTTATCAAGTATATTTAGAGTTTGCCAGCATCTTGATGATCTCTACTAGATCCCCTACTAATTTACATTAGCTGTTTGAATCATATTCACCAAAATATGGGCATGTAAATATAAATGATGGGGTCTCGATCGTAGAAATCGAGTAAGTTCCTTTAAACAATCAATGAAATTTTTGGGCTTATATTTCTTTCTGTCAATGAGTAACGGCAGGTGACTACAGATGACGCACACAAAGATTTTGGTATTCTGACGTCATGTCCGATTCGGAGACGTTCAAAAAAATGATTTTTTAATTAATGTTTATGAATTAATCAACGAATAAAAAAATTTTTCCTTGCCTTTTCCCCTAATCACTATCAAGAAATATTGAGAAAAAAAAATAAAAAAAAATATGCAAGTTCCCTATTTTCATTGATATTTGTGCAATAGAAATTCATTGAATTCTAAACAGTGAATGATAATCAAGACGAGTCGAAAAAAAAAGGAATGTCTTTACATAGCTAAAGGGTCATTGGGCTTTGCGAACAAGGCACCTCACTCAGGGACGACAAATGTTTGATTAGCTGGATATTTTATTAAGTGGATTTGACTGCAGATGGGAACTATGGATGACCTGAGTAGCCAGCAGCTGGTAACCTTGCAGCAATGATTCTATCCTAAGATTTGAAATGACCCCATTACTGTAAATATTTGGCTTATGTAGACAGAATGACTAGCGGTGAATTTTCCTCAATGATGCTGAAATATTTGAATATATATATCTCTACCTTTGAATAAAGAATAATATCCGTAAAAAATATTTGCATGAGTAAGTTTTTTTTTCCTTTTTCTTGCCCTTTTAACCTTTCAAAATGTATTACCATGTTAATGTTATACGAATTTACACAGAATTATGGAGACAAGTGGGTCTAGAGTTTGGATAAATAGAAGGTATTTTATTTTCTCAGTTCATTTTTTTTTCTCTCTGTCTTTGCTCTTGTCCTCGTGATAATTTAATGTTTAATTCGGTGTTGAAACGACTCATGATACTATACTCAGAGTGTAACAGTAGAGAAAATAGCTGGGCAACAAAAAAAAAAAAAAAAAAATAAAGTAGCATGGAAAACGATTATATACATCTAGAAGTGTACGGTTGTGTACGAACGAGAGCTGTCATTATCCAGTAAAGTCGCATTTGCGAATAAACCAGAGCGATTTCTCAGGTAGTAGTCACAGTCTGGCGCCAGGAAGACCAACTTTGAGAAAACCAGTGAATTGACGTGTTTTTTTTTTATTTTAAAATACCAATGAGAATTGTGAATTACGTTTAGAATTAATCATTTCTCAATTCATTGATTTGATATCAATCAGATTTCATTCCTTTTTTTTTTCCTCTTTTCATGACAAGAAAAAAAAAGTGTAGAATGAGACACACATTTTCTCGTGAAAAAACAAAATTATCATTGAAAAATTAAATCTACAATCTATTTATTTGATCAATGATATCCAAGTTAACTAGCATTCTCAATTAACATTTTTAACTCTACAATCGATGAATCACAGATGACAAAGAGAGTAAAAGATAGCAGGTGTTCAATAAATTGTCATACAACAATTTAATGTACATAAGCACTCATGTCCAAACTGTTCACTTGTATCATATATGTATACGATAACATACGCAAAAGAGAGAGAGAGAGAGAGGGGAGAGGGGCAATATGCATGAGAGCGTGAAATTGAATTACGACACGGTGGTAAATTCGGTAACTGCAATACATCCCATTGGGGATGGTTATTATTTTTCTTTTTTTTTTTTTTCACGCTTTATCCTTCTTGATATTTTCTTTCTTTTAACACTTCTCGCCTGTCTCTCACTTGCACACTTGTGATTCAGAGGATAGTCCATTGTCGGTTATTGGCTGCATTTAAATATATATCAGAGGATGAAAGTTTAACGGTAAAATTAAGAATCAATGATGAAAACCAGCGTGTCCATATAAATGCTATATAAAAAGGGCCAGAGTTAATTGTCTTGAAATGGACCTGATATCGATCACTCTCATGATTTTACAGTGACTCATCGTTTTTTTTTTTTTTTTACTATTTATTTTTAAACACGGTGAGATTATTTATTTTGGTCAATTGAATTCTTCTTATCCGAATTTAAATTTATCGTAGCTACAGAAATTCCCGGAATTTCCAATGCCTCTTTTTTTAATCACTTTCTGATAATTATCTTGGATGAAAAGAATCCCACGACATTGAAATTCCAAACGATAAGAGAATGAATGGAAATACTTGAGGGGGAAAAGGCAAAAAAAAAAGGAAGAAGAAAAAAATGAAAAATGTAATTGAATAATAAAGACGAAAAAATTGCGTAGCGTATGGGTTGGTCGCGTGCCTCAACTAAAGAGGGAAATTTATGGTGGATATAACGAAGACTCGAATAGGAGGCGCGCGTTTTACATGGGCGGTGACGACGTCTGCTCGTCGCGTCTTCGTCGTCTACACGCGCGACTCTTTTCCCTTTTTTTTTTTTTTTTTTTCCTTTTTTCCTTCCAAAGACACCCACATACTGAGCTATAATCTTCCACCCAGTGGTAAGATGGCAGAGGAAAATAAAACGGATGAAAAAAAAAAAGGCAATAATAAAAATAATCTGTTAGAGCTTAATACACAAATTTACGACAACGCCTCTCTACTTGTTGTCCAGTCTATACGCGTATTTTTTTTTTTTTTTTTTTGTGTACAATGCTATGTAACTTTAATATTAAAATAAATGCATTGACACTGTGGGAATAAATATTTTACAATTATTACGTGAATTGCATGGAATATGCTGAATCAATCTGAGTTTAAATTCGTGAAATGAAAAAAAATTCTTCTGTCACTGGAATTTAAGTATTTAAATTTAACAAAATTTTCGGCTTTACTCTCGTTTTGTTTACATTTCCGGTAATTCTGGACCTTTGACTTCTGACTCCTCGAGGATATTGCACAAAAGCGAGAAAAATATATTTTTAAAAAACTACTCAATAACAAGCCTGTCTCTTTAATTTTTATTCAACAAAAAAAAAAATCTGAAGGTTTTATGATTATTCATTTTTCCTTTGAGAATAAAATAAATAAAAGCATCTGCGTCTCTTTACCATCTACAGTTTACGATTGAAATGAGTGGGGGGGGGGGGGGAGAGAATTAATTTAATAAATTTTAACGTTAAAGAATTCAAACGTTTTCCCCTCTCTTATCTCAATGTATATCGTACAAGGAGCAACACGCATAACGAGGCGATTCTTCCCATTATGTACCTTTTCCATTTGATCGAGTATCCTAAGAAGAATAATAATTATTATGGTAGCTTCTTCCCGGTAGCACCAAGGTCCCCAACAACCAGCACCAATGGTGTTTTAACTTCTTTTGCTTTCTCCCCCTATCAAATACATTATCTCTGTCGTACTTACCCCCACCAATTTTCCACTTTTTTTTTTTTTTTTCATCTTTATTCATCTCGTAATACTCTTTATACACGAACCGATCGCTACTCAAAGAGATTGTTATCCCCTTTCTGTGATAAGTGTTGCACATTCGTTACAACCTTCGATTCTCATTCAGAGATCTGCAAAAAAAAATTCGCATTTTCAATTTTTTAATTTTTTTTATTTCTGGAATTTCCATCGAATAAATTTTAATCACTTTCTTAATGAAAAATTTGGATTTTTTTAATTTTTCATTAGTTTGAAAATTAATTTTTTTTTTAACAATTTTGATTACTATTGTAATTTAAAATTTGACTGATGGAATTCCATAATTATTTTCTTTATTAAACTTATTAATATTTTTATTAGTTAAATTGAATTATAAATGTCATATAAGCGTCATTTAGATTGGATTAAATTATAAGTTTTTATTTGTGTTACATTTAGTTAACACTCTCAAATCAAAATTTTTGTCTGAAAAACGGTTATATTTGGGAAGATTAAACATAGTAGCGTTGATTTTATTATAAAATTAATTATTCCAATCAATTAATAAGTAAGAAAGAATCAAAATTTCGAATAAGAAAAAGAATTATAAAATTTTATCAGTCAAATTTTTAATTACAATAGTAATCAAAATTGTTAAAAAAAAAAAATTAATTTTCAAACTAACGAAAAATTTAAAAATCCAAATTTTTCATTAAGAAAGTAATTGAAATTTTTTCGATGAAAATTACAAAAATAAAAAAAGTTGAAAATGCGAATTTTTATAATTTTTAGAATTATTCAGTTAAAAAACCAAAAAAAAAAAAATGAATGATAAATCCTTTGAAATAATCTAGATAAGTGAATTTTATAATTTTTAAATTGATACATTAGTATCAGGGTAAATCGGCTTTTTGTGGAATTCAAGAGAAATTTTAAATGTCTCTCTGCGTGGGGCCAGTGGTATTTCATTCCCAAGATACCAGACATATAATGTATCCACTACCATTTGCCAAAGAGAGTGTTTTCTGCGTAGTTTACCGTCAAAAGAATGGTTACGATAATCTGGTTACGACTAATAATAGTCAGGACTGACTCGTCCACGAGAATTCACATCTCTTCTTTTACTCATCTTCCTCTATTTTTCCCTCGGCCCACCCAAACACGAGTGCCTCATGCACAACTTTAAGAATCACTGTAAGAAGTGAACAAGGTCGGTAACCTGTGTGTTGTGTCGGCCTGGCGGCATCCCTCTGCCGACTTATTTACACACACATATATATATATATATATATATGCAACTAGTGAGAACGGAGGAAGTTTTAGAGCGAATCGAATATTTTATTTTTATTTTTTAAACCAACATATTTTCTTTACCCTCTTCGAGAGAGAGAGAGAGAGAGAGAGAGATGAGATGAGATGAGATGAGAGTAATGCAATGGGGTCGATGGCCGTCATTGGAATTATTATGTGCATGTTTGTCTATTCCAGATCATTAGTATTCAAAAGATAAAAAAAGAGAGGATCCTAAAAAAAAAAAAAAAGCTCTCAATGAAAACAATGGACCGAGCTTTTTTTTTCCTACTGATAAATTATTATTTTTCATTTCATAGAATCAATTTCCATGATTTTATATTGACTGAATTAATGAATTTAATTATCATTTAATTATATGTATTGGAGCATTTAAAAGCTAATAAATTTTATCATTTTAATTTAATTGATTATAAAAAAAAAAAAAAAAAATTCCCTTTTAATTCATTTAATTTCTCACTTCCGAGGTCACGTACAGAATAGAATACACAATTTGTGCTTTGAACGATATCAATGAACATAAATAATCAACTAATTAGCATATGTCATCGATGTGTAAAGTTTAGAAAGCGCCAGTGGTTTATGGCTTATAATACAGGTGAATATATATTTATATATATGTATATATATGTATGTTGATGTAAACTTTAATATTCAAGCGTGGATTAATTGAATTATTTGCCTACGGATTCATCGGGGGTTGTCTTTCTCTCTCTCTCTCTCTCTCTCTCTCTCTCTCTCTCAAACAATTTTCATTTGATAAAATATACAGGAAGCGAGTGCAGTAGTCTTTTACAAAACATTACTAGTAGCAGGTGAAAATTGGAAATTTATTATGATTAATTATGACCCACTTTGAGATGAATCACTTTCATCATATCCATGAATTTTCATTAATTCAAATTAATAAAGTATTTCCTCCTTTTTTTTCTATGTTTAATTTGTTTTTAAAAGGGCGTAAGTGCCATTTTTCCCGATTTTTTTTCTTCAAAATAACAAAAAGGCGTATCTCCACTATTATTGCTCCAATAGGCTTTCCAAGGCTTTTTACGCAATATTAGTGAAAAAAATAAAAAATAATAACATATAGGCATAAGTAGGGGAGAGTGGGGAAAAATGGACCCTCATGGTAACATGATTAAAGGATTTTTTTCGGAATGAAGGACTTGACGAAAAAATCTGAAAAAAATTGAGAAAATCCTCCAACATGTCTATACTGTTTGTAAATTTTTTCAGATTTTTTGAAGCAGCCGCTGCTTTTTAAAAAAATCTCGAGTCATCTCATCTTCTAGGTCCATTTTGCCCCACTCTCCCTTCCTACTGACTAATAACAAAGGGGCGTAAGTGCCGGAGATACGCCTCTTTGTTTTTAGTGTTTTCATTGAATTTTTTCTAATCATCGAAAAAAAATTGAAAACAAAAAGGCGTAAGTGCCAAAATTCGGATGAAAAATCCTAAAAACAAAAGGGCGTAATTCCAAATATTCTCATGAGATAACGAAAATTATAAAATCAAAGAGGCGTAAGTGCGAAGATACGTCCTTTTCACTTTAACTTTAACAATTATATAGCGTTTAAAAAGAAAATAACAAAAGGGCGTAAGTGTGGAGATACGTCCCTTTCATTTTAAAATTGGTAATTACGCCATTTTGTTATTTTAATTTTCAATTATCCAAATAATGTTCCAGAGGCCATAAAAAACATTTTAGAGTGATAAGTGGACATACGCCCCTTTTACACCAGAATTTCGTGTTTTTGGCACTTACGCTCCTTTCACTCTAAGGCGACGACATAATAAACATTGTAATTAGGGAAGAAGAAGTGTCTAAATTTGATGTAAATTTTCTGCATTTATAATTCTTTCATCTCTTCCGTTGGAAAATTAGAAGAAAAAAAAAATATATATAAAAATCATTAATATCACTTATCTTCTAACTTAATCATTCAAACATGTTGAATAAAACAATATAAAAAAAATCATAATTGGATGAAAATAATGGTCAGATTGATGGATAATTGGTTCACACCAGATTCCGTCACCTCAGCGCAATCCAACAACTTCCGGTGCTAGTTCTTTTGCAAAAGGGTGAAGGAAGAAAAAAGGAGGGGGGGGGGGGGTCGGGGAAGGGAGGAAGATAGACACGAATGGCGCGACGAACACGTGGGGATAATTCTGATGCGCCCAGTCGTTCGATTCTTATCTACAACGCATAATGTATGTAGATTACTTGGACTGGCGCACGCGGCCGACATTCCCAGCGGATTAGAGCCGGCGAAATGTAGATTATGGGTAATAAACCGGGGCTAAAATGGCCAACAACCTTTTTTTTTTTTACATTATTTTCTAAGAAGAAAAAAAAACGGAAAAAAATCCCTATATTTTCTCATATTTTTTTGTTCATTCATTTAAAATACATATTTTTATCGTATTAATTTTTTTTTTTGTTTATCCCGTATCGTTTGATCGATCACGCCTCGAGCATGACTCATCCTTACTCTCATTTAATTTTTTTATTTTCAAAATTTTTCATTCTCTTTTTTGTCGATCACTTTTATTATTACCTTGGATACTGTAGCTAAGAAAAAGAAAGGGAGAGAGAGAGAGAGAGAGTAAAGAAATGAGACAATAAAGGCGTTTGAGGGCAGAGAGAAATAATTGCAGTTATAGGAAGTATTAACTTTTGCTCTTGTCTGTGGGCCTCAATCGGTGAATTATCGGTTTCATGACCCACAATTCATGGGTTTTTTGGTACAATAAGAAGGATCGAAACGGTTAGAACAATGGCAAATTGGGGGAAGTGTGTCAAAGGACTGGAAGAGAATGAAAAAAAAAAAAATTAGGGACATGAGATTGAAAGGATGAAAATAAAGTGGAAAGAGAGAATGAGACGGGCGTGACGCGCTTATGTACGTATCTTTCGTATGAGAGTAAGAAACACGCCTTCATGCTGTGGGGATATTATGATCAAGCGCATCTTGCGACCATCAAGACACGATCGATTACGCCTGCGCGTTACATCTTCCTGTGGCGCCACCATCGTTAATGAATCACGTAGAAGATATTTCTTTGAATTCAAATTAACCAAAACCTCAATAAATTTTACCTTGATTGTATTTTTAATTTTTCCATTATTCATTCATTCAAGGACAGTATTTTTTTTTTTTTTTCATATCGTCGCCTTAGAGTGAAATGGGCGTATGTCCACTTATGATAAGTGGTAAAATTCAATAAAAACACTAAAAACAAAGAGGCATCTATATGTTATTATTTTGGAGCAATAATGGTGGAAATAAGCCTTTTTGTTATTTTGAAGAAAAAAAATCAGAAAAAATGGCACTTACGCCCCTTTCACTCTAAGGCGACGATATATTTGCAATTAATTTTTTTTTTTTTGGTTAATAGTTGAAATAAAAATTGTCTCTATTATTATTCATTTATGGAATTCTTTGGATTTTTCCATGCTCAAATATAAATCGAGACATTCATAAATCACAGGTTGGATTTAGCACGAGCCCCGAGGGAGCCTTGTGGCGCGTGGGTCGACGAGTTGAGTACTGGGCCCTTCGAGAGTGACGAGGCCCTCTCTCACTATCTCATACCCTTTACCCTCCAACGACAAAGATATTTTCACAGTGCTATATATATATATATATATATTCAATCTTTTATTTTTCACGCTGCATTCATTATTCCCGAGATTTAAATCTTTCGCTCACTTTAAAACGATACACCATATTACAATTGTCTCATTAATTATTCATTTAGTTATTACTATTATTATTATTATGAAAAATTAAAATTCTTAAAATACACCTCACATTCGTAGAAATAAAATTTAAATCCAATAATCTATTTAATTCTAAAAAGATTGATCGAACTCTGCACACAAGTATCATCACGAAATAATAAAAATTTCCGGAAGACATAAATAATGTCATATATATATATTTCCATTAATAAATTGTTAATAATCCAGTTTTTAAGAATTTATATCTATCCAACCAACTACGGTTCGATGTGTTTCTTCAGCTATCTCTCATTGGAATGTGAACGAAAGTGCACATAAATTTTCGTAATACGATATACAAACTCTTGTAAACTGTTGTGTCTCAATTAGAGATAGCCTGTGAAATATCAATTTTGTTTGAACGATTAAGAATTTTTTTTTTTTTTTTTACTGCAATTCGATAATGATCCAACACAATTCCTTGATTACTATTAAATAAAAATCGTAAATATAGCATTTTTAGAATTTTTCAAGTCTATTTTTCTCCATTCAAATTGTCATAAGATGAAAATATTTACAACAGGTTATTCACTATTTGAAATAAATACGTTTAAAGTGTCGCAGAATTTACCGTTACGAGTATCTTATTCAGTTGAAATGATCTTATCATGAAAACTGTGTAGACGCAACATTTATTTTCAGAGACAATCGACAGATCAATGCTCTTTTCGTGATTTTTAAATATAGCATTAGAGTATTAGGAAACATGGAATTTCCCAATTTTTAATTTTTAAATATTCACCAAGTCATATTCAGTCATTCTCAATTTTTCTAGTCTAGAATATAAAAATAGTTGAAGAGGAAACCTTGAATGAGTTTTGTGTGATGAAAATTGGCTGTGAAAATATTTGAGATAGAATTTTTTTTAATGATTCCATTGAAAAGCTGAGGAAATTCCCATTGGAAAACATGGGTCATGATTTATTTTTGAGGTTTTTTCAAAAATTCCATTTTTTTGGGACAGATTTGGTGGGTAAAACCATTTGCGTTTCTCGAAAAAATCACTTTTTTGAAGATATTTTCGGTTCTATTTGTCGTACCACAAAAACTCGAATATGAGATGAAAGATGAGCTCATTTGCCATCGATTCGTGTAGTTTTGAAACGAAAAATAACGTTTTTCCAATCACTTTTAGAGCACTTTGTGTAAATCGGTTTTGTCTCTACAAATTCGTCAAAAAGTAATGAAAATCAATGTGAATCTACATAAATCGATGGCAAATGAGCTCACTTTTCATCTCGCATTCGACTTTTTGCACTACGATGGATGAAACTGGAGATATTCGCCAAAAACTGCAATTTTTAAAAAATCCAAGAGGTTTTTTCTAGCTTATAGGCTACAGAATTCGATTTTTCTAGCCTATGAGCTCCAAAATTCAGTTTTTGAAGCCTATAGGCTACAAAATTTGATTTTCATAGTTTATAGGCTACAGAATTTGATTTTCATAGTTTATAGGCTACAGAATTTGATTTTCATAATTTATAAGCTACAGAATTTGATTTTCATAGTTTATAGGTTACAGAATTTTCACCCCTCATTCTCAATTTCGACCCCAAATTGTCGAAATTTTGATAAAAATTCCTAAAAATAAATTTTGACTATCATTTTCCATTGCAAATTTCCTCAGCTTTTCAATGAAATCATCAAAAATAGTCTATCTCTAACGATTGTATGAAAAAAATCTAAATTTCACCAAATTTTTCGCCATTAAATGCAGGTAAGTGAAGAAGATACGCAAGTTCCCAATTGTGCACGTCTTGAAATGAAAAATCCAGTTGAGCAGGATTTTTTCGTTCTTACTTTCTTTGCAATGTGTCGCACATAAAAGCAGGTAAGGGGGGGAGGGTGGGTGATCTACTGGGCTAATGCCAAACTGGTACCACCCAGGCACGCGATAAAAAGCGATTACTCCAAAGTAGCCACAGGCACATAAAACCCCACCCCATTCGCCCCTCTCTCTCTCTCTTTCATTTTCATTCTCCATATCTCTCATTTCTTTTTCCCCCAGCAAAAATGTTTTTTTTTTTTTAATGAAACTGAGACCCACAGCGTGTACACAGGGGCGCCGTACTCATCTTGTGCCTCTTATCCTTTTTTTTTCTTACCTTTAAAAATAACAGGTCGCGTATATATCGGAATTTGGCCTGCGATATAAGGAGCAGGCCAAATGAAAGAAAAAAAAAAAAAAAAAAAAAGAGACCATAAAGCCACAAGCCCAGAGAGGAGATTGCTCACCACGCTCACACACACTGTGTATTTGTGTATTTTGTGTGTGCAAGAAAAGGAAAGCTTGGGGAGAGAGTTATTAACCCAATGAAAAAAATTATTTTTTTACTTATTTCCATGGTAAAAGTAAGAAAATAATTAGAAAATTGTAATGAATTATTTTTATTTTTTTTTTTCTCTCATTAACATAGAGAGAAAAAAAATGAAGAAAATTGAAATAAACAATTTCTTTGATCCGCTTAAATTTTTTTTTTTTTTTTTTTCTTTACTTTCTTTGATTGATGAATTTTATATTGAGCAAATTATTTATCTAGACAGAAAGCATTGGGAACCCGCCTTTGGTGGAGTCCCTCTTGGACTGTGAAAGATAAGATCGACTTACTTTCTGAAGCAAAATGCAGACGTGGCTTGCTGCGACATTAGAATGGAGCAAAACACCGTACGGCTGTCAATGCTGCTCTCAGTATCTCTTCTTCTTCTTCTTCTTCTTCTTTTTGCTTGTGTTCTTTTATTATTTATTTATTTTTTTATTATATTTCTACGTATATACCCTCCAACTCATGACATTTTCTCTTAATCCTATATTGTGAACTGCAACTGAAGTTTACCAGTGTGAGAAAACTTTGCCCCATTATTGAATTATTTCATTTCTCTTTCGTTAAAATAATGAATAAAGAATCATTTTTTAATTTTCCTATCAAAACATTTATCAATAAATTATGACAATTAAATTTCTGTGAAATACTCACAAGGAAGACACATTTGCCAAATAATTTTAAAATAATACATTTCCGGTAATAATAATTTAATTTATCCATTTGTTAATTTTTCCCCAAAATTTCAAAAATAAATTCAAGAATAATATGAAAATGGGATTTTTAGTCACAATCATCTGTGTTGTTTCCCACATCAATCGCTATGATAATAACATGAAATAATTTCTATTTCTATACGTGAAAATGCTGAAAATAAATTGGCAGTGAATGAAGAATTCATGAATTAATCTATTGAATATCTTGGTTTTAACAATAAATATTTAATTGAATTAGAATAATTAATTCAATTAATTTCTAAAATTTTAATTAATGAATGGGAAATTTACCACACTCATTGGATAATTATTATATTTCTCATTGAATTAAAAAAAAATTAATAATAAACAATTATTGTTCAAGATAAACATCAGAATGAGTGACATCTGTATCCACTTGCAATTCCCCTGCAAAAAAAAAAAAGGAAAGAAAAAAAAATCCTCAATTGAAGCTCTGTTCTAATTGGAAATAATTCTGAATGCAACGGAATTGAAATTGTGAATCTAATCCAAGATAAATAATTTATAATAACAAACAGATTTATTTTTGGTATATTTTCAATCAATTTATAGAAAATTGAGCTATAAATGATCTATTGGATTTCTTCGAATTTAAGCATTTAACCTTGAGATATTAATTGCAAATATGTCGATAATTACTTGTTAAAATACAGAAAAATATGAAAATATTCTTGTTATTCATTGATTCATTGGAATCTATTATTAATCATAATTGAATTGTATAACCAATGAATAATAAAAAGCTCAGGAAAAATGTTGAGTCAAACAGTCGCATAAAGAACAATGAGAGAAGACAACGCATCTTCGATGATATGTCCATGAATGAGTATCATCGCGTGGGGCGACTAATGAAGGTGCATATAATCAAGTATCTCTTGGGTTCAAGTTGCTGGAGAGGTCGAGTTTAAAAAAATACGCATCCGGGTTGCAAGTCATCGTGAGAACGGAAGAGAACGCCATTGGAATCCACCCACACAATGTAAAAAAAAAAGGCAATTCCAAAAATTTTCCAAACATTTTTTCCTCAATTTTTCTTCTTTTTTTCATTTTGCTTAAAAAAAAAAATTTGAGAAAATGTGTTTTCTGTCTTGTCAATCGTTTTTCAACGAGTATCAATCAACTGTGTTTGGGCAGACCCTCTCAAAGGCCTTTAATACGTAGTAAAGTTTGTGTCTCATTCGTATTTAGACTCGTTGACAAATTTATCACATGCAGAAGTTGAACGAGCAAAACTATCACGCATACTAAATTTTCTGAAACGTGACGATTAGAACGTACATTTGAGAGAACTTATCCTATTTTAGTGGAGCTAAATTAAATCTTTTTGCAAAATAAGTTGGATTCATTGATTAATTAATTCTTCAAAGTATTGTTGAACAAGATAAGTCGATTTCAGAATTACCACATTTTGCGTTTTTGAATTTCCGTAATTTTTCCATTTTATTATTTAATACATATCGTTGACTTAGAGTGAAAGGGGCGTAAGTGCCATTTTTCCCCTTTTTTTTATAATTTTCCAAGGCCTTTTACACAATATTAGTGAAAAAATGAAAAATAATAACATATAGGCATAAGTAGGGGAGAGTGGGGCAAAATGGATCCTCATGGTAACATGATTAAGGAATTTTTTTCGGAATGAAGGACTTGACGAAAAAATCTGAAAAAATTTGAGAAAATCCTCCAACATGTCTATATTGTTTGTAAATTTTTTCAGATTTTTTGAAGGAGCCGCTGCTTTTTAAAAAAATCTCGAGTCATCTCATCTTTTAGGTCCATTTTGCCCCACTCTCCCTTACTACTGACTAATAACAAAGGGGCATAAGTGCCGGAGATACGCCTCTTTGTTTTTAGTGTTTTCATTGAATTTTCTCTAATCATCGGAAAAAAAAAATTGAAAACAAAGATGCGTAAGTGCCAAAGTTTAGATACAAATCGCTAAAAACAAAAAGGCGTAAGTGCCAAAATTCGGATGAAAAATCCTAAAAACAAAAGGGCGTAACTCCAAATATTCTCATGAGATAACGAAAATTATAAAAAAAAAGAGGCGTAAGTGCGGAGATACGTCCTTTCCACTTTAACTTTAACAATTATATAGCGTTTAAAAAGAAAATAACAAAAGGGCGTAAGTGTAGAGATACGTTCCTTTCATTTTAAAATTGGTAGTTACGCCATTTTGTTATTTTAATTTTCAATTATCCAAATAATGTTCCAGAGTCCATAAAAAACATTTTGGAGTAATAAGTGGACATACGCCCTTTTCACACAAGAATTTCGTGTTTTTGGCACTTACGCCCCTTTCACTCTAAGGCGATGATATAAATAAAAGACAATTTATCTCTTTATTTCATATAAATTCATCAGATAAAGGCATTAATATTTTTATTCAACTCTAAAGTGTTGAAATATCGATAAAAGGGTTTTAAATAAAAATCCCAAAAAACTACTGATCAAATCACTTGAAAAAGAAGAAAAAAAAAAAAGATAAGACCTGTTGGGCGTGTCAGTAGGTCTGCACAACATTTATTGCGATAATGTGTTTCTAGGTCGTTTGAATAGAGCGTCGTACAAACCAAACACATTCCTTTCTATAATCCATGTCCAACTGTCTGCATACAATAAATAAATTCACAATTTTTTTTTTATTGCCGTAACCGAAAAAACTAATGGATGATAAAACGTTTGATGAATCGGAAAAAAAGGAGAGAGAGAGAGAGAGAGAGCTAAAATGCACATTTGAATATTCTCCCACAGTTTTAAAATGTTACTGTATCGATTACGAGTGATCTAACCGGTACTTTGAAGTCTCTAGTCTTTTTCCCATTCTTCCTCTAAAAGCCTGTCTACTGTCCTAAACATTGAATGATCGAGATGCTCGCGCATCGAATACGTCGATAAGTCCATTTCTTCGGCAGATTATTCAATGATCCACTAATGGATTCACGATTATTTTTTAAACCAAATCGAAGAATATTCCACCAAACTATCTCGCTCGAATAAATACTAATTTGGAATTTAAGAAACCACCGGTAATTACTACAAAATCGTGACAGACAAAAAAAAGAAGAAAAAAAAAGAGAGAAAGAGGGGAAAAAAGGTAGAAAAGATTAAAATACCTGAGTTTATGTGGGAGAAAGTAATTAAATGAGACAGAAGAGTTATCTGAGTAATTTTCACTCCATTGTGTCACGAGGGTCGTTCACAATCTTTTGTATATAAAATGAGCGTTAAGTGTCTTCAATGATAACTAAATTCAACTTTCTCTGTCATCCTCCACCTGATTATACAAAAAAGAAAAAAAAAAAAATTCAATTAATAAGAGAACAGAAATTTAAAAAAATTTCCCCTCATTAACACTTTAATAGTTTCATATTATCAAAATAATAATAATAATCATGTAATGATATACTGTAATGTAGTGTGATAAAATAATTGAAAAAAAAAAAATTGTAACAATCCAGGAAACTCGCAAAATGAATGATACAGAGATGCAAGAAGACCACCAACATCCAACCCATGGAATACACATTCAGTGACTTGATTTTATGTTTCCTGGACACACGCCCGGCATTTCAATCCTTTTTTACCTCTCCATACACACAAATATCCATATATATCTATATATATATATATATATATATATTCATATATATGTAGAGTATATTCCCTTCAAACATATATACATGTATATTACACACATTTAAAAGTATAGTATAAAGGATAAGTTGGAGTATCTCTCATGTGCTTGGGCTCTCCTCGCACTCCCCATAAGTACCGCCCATAGTCGTTACCACGAGAGATGTAATAAATGGCAGTGTACCTTCTGGCCTTACAACTTCCCGTGTAAAGACAATACATCTCTATTTTATTCCATTCCTTTACCAAACGACGTAATGGATAGAAAGGTTCATATATAACTTGTTGCTTCTCGTCTATCTCGACAACGATATTATACGGTATATACAGTCATTCAAATCTTGCTTGAACCATTATTCATAAAACTTATTTATTTCCCCATCTTTTTTCCTTTTTTTTTTACTATTATTTCTCTCTTCTCAATAAAATGATGATTCCTATGATTTTATCTTAAATTTAACCAGTGATCGGCAAAAATTATATCTTCATCCATTAAGGATGTTAGGGCGAGGTGGTCGGACATAACCTTAATTTTTTGTATAAAATTGTAAATAACTTTTCATACCTAGGACACGAAAAAACGACTTTCTAACCTCGCTTTGCTCGGTTAGAAACGTCATTTCTCCGTGTCCTCGGTATAAAAAATAGTATTTGCACCTCGGCCGTGAAAAAGTCAACTGCGAAAAGCATTTGCTACCCTCGCTTCGCTCGGGAAGCAAATTCTTTTCGCATTTGACTTTTTTTCGGCCTAGGTACGAAATATACTATTGTATACACAATAAAGTTCTAAAAATCATTTTCTCCATGTTTGAAGAATGTAATGAGGAACAAAATAAGCAGTAGAAACAAAAAAATTGATTGAAAATAGAGAAATTGGCTGCATTTTTTACATTTTTTGAATCTTGAGAAATTTGAGATATGTAAAAAATGCAGCCAATTTTTAAATTTTCAATCAATTTTTTGTTTCTACAGCTTATTTTGTTCCTCATTACATTCTTCAAACATGGAGAAAATGATTTTTAGAACTTTATTGTGTATACGAAGTTATTTACAATTTTATACAAAAAATTAAGGTTATGTCCGACCACTTCGTCCTAACATCCTTAAAGTGCCACTAATTAATCTGTATTGAAAAATTTAGGAATTTTTGTGAGCATATTGTTAAGTATCGTGATATTCAGTAACTATATAGCAAAGTTTTGATAATATTACAGGAATGGGAAGAATAATGTCAAAAATTTTTAATTCCTCAAAAATTTTGATTATTCACTTTCATAATTAATGACTTTTTTCGCGTGCAGATGCGGCTCTGATAGTGAAGACCTGAACCACGTGCTTTGGCAATGTCCATTGTACGAACAAGAAAGGAAAATAATGACTGCAAAACTCATAGAAAACAGAGCCTTTCCTCCCTATGATATCAATGAGATCATATACTCATTAAACATTCCCATTCTCTTGAAAATCACTGAGTTTCTCAATGACTGTAAAATCAAAATATGATTCTATAGCGCAAACACTCAACATAATTATTTTCTCTATGTATCCTTTTTGGATTGCTTTTTTTTTTTTTACTCTTTTATGTAAACACTTATAAAAACAAATGTACAAACTCTGTATAAATGTACATATTCAGCAGAATGAACCTCAAGGGTTCAAAATGCATCAAATAAAAAAATAAAAAATGACTTTCTTAATACTTAGATGATTATTTGGTCTAATTGATTGGGCAATCATTTCTTCTAAATAATTAGATAATTAAAAAATTGAATTTTCTTGAAGACAAATACCATTCTATCATCTTCCACATCTGTCGAGAGGCTTTTTAATTACGCGACCATGTTTGATCTACCCAAATATAATAAGCTCACTGATAAAAACTTTGAATTAAGGGTTATTATGAAATGCAATGCAAGCATTGCAAAAAAAAACAAAAAATAAAAAATAAGCAGTTTTTTTTCCACTTTTATATCTTGTTCCTCTTGTTGTTATTATCTAAATATCGAGTAATGAAAATTGTTAATGTACTAAATATTCTAGTAATTAGTAATTTGAATAGTTAATTGACTAAATATTTTGAAATGAGTTATTTGAAAATTTTAATTGCTTACTGTTTGGATAATCAAAAATTCAAACAATAAAACTAATCAGTATGTGATTAATGCATAATTTTCATATTTGAATTACTGATTATTGGCATACTTAACACTGTCATAAATAAAAGCATTAATTTTCTATACAATGGATAATTAAAAATCTCAAATTTTTTTTATGCCAATCACTGAATTTAACTTATTATTTAATTGTATGAATATAGAATAAAAATATAATTTCCATTAACACTTCTCTCTACTAAGAAATACACGACTTCCTTATCCTCCTATTTTCTCTATTTCAAACTAATAAAATAGTTTAACATTATTGCTGCCTTATATATAAGTATATAAAATCTTCTCTCTTTTGCGAGTCAGTAATATCACGAAGAACTCTAAAGTCACATTTGCTAGTGTATTCTAACATTGTATCGATGGTGCTAGTATACTCAACTATAACTATTCGAGTTAATAGACCCCCAGAGCGTGTGCAAGCGGCTCATTTGTACTCTCTATACCATCTAAACAGTCAATGAGAAAGCCTCCAGCCCTTTTTTTTTTTTTTTTTTTTTTTTTTTTGCTAACTCAATGATTTTTGTTCTCTCATTCTCTTCAATACAGAGTGTATATTACACTGAGAATATTATAGTTTGAGGTAAAAGACTCGTGAGGACAATGACATGATGGCTAAGTGAAAAATAAAAATAAAATGAAGAAAAATGTTAAGAGGAAAGAGAAGAACTCTTGGGGCATCACTAGAATCGAGAGATCGAGAATCGTTTGCGTGTTTTGCACGATCTGAAAGTGGCTCGCTCATCGAGATAACTATACAGCTGGTGGTATGGGCTTTAAAGAGACACGGTAATTTATCGAAGAACGTCTCATTCGTATTTGATAAGGGCGTACGTGAGATAAAAGCACAGGGAGGATTGCTTTAGAGTCAATTTCCTTTTTATTTTTTCTTTAAATTTTCTAAGTTGAAAGAATTATATTTATTTTTTTTCTTTACCTCCCCCCTTTTAAATTAAATTCCCATTAGAGAGTAATCGAGTGGCAAGATTTTTTTTTTTACTTTTTCCACGATTTAGACAATGATACTGGAGTCTCAAGTGGGACAAGAAAATATGCAGGCGTTTCATTCAGAACTGTGGCTTTTAGCTATTTATAATTTTACGAGCCACTGTCAGAGCTACCGCCTTTACGTACAGAGAAACGAATCATTCGAATGAGTTATGTTTGATGCTTCTGTAAACTTGGTTTTTTAAATATATTTTTTCAATGAGAATAAATATTTATTTCTATTATAATTACATTATCAGTGATATTTATTTATTTTTTTTTTTTTTTTTTTTTTTTTTTTTTTTTTTTTTTTTTAGATTGTAATTGTATCGACCGGAAATAATATACAATTGGAATAATGCAGCTTCATTGAATTCGATAAAGTCTAAACATTGTAACCAGTTTTGTATTAGTCTCTCGTATGTATTTTACAAAATAATCTCAAGTTACTCACCCAACGTCAAAATATTGATCACATATCACTAACACATAAATAATAGTGATTTGCAACTACGTTCTCAATCTCAAATTGGCAATTATCTTGGTAGGTTCTCGTATTACGTAAAAAAGACGCTAATTTTTTTTTTTTTTAATTTCTGTTATCAATTTCCATTGAGATTAGGAGTGAAAGAAATTTTTTTTGATGACACATGTTACCTAGTTTTTGTATTATAATTCTTTCCATGAATAATAGAGAGCAGAGATAAAAAAAAAAATAAAAAATTGAGAATATTAGTTCATTGCTTTTAGATTTCATTAAATGTATGCCACAAGCTTGTAAATAGAAGGATTACCTTATCATCACGGAATGTGAGTTTCGATGACGTGGATATGAGATTTTGTGAAAGTATAAGTTGATATATCATCGAGTCTCTGATAAAAAGTGTTAAAAAGAAAAAATTAGATCATCCAATTTAAAAAAAAAAAAAAATCTAAAATTACCCTTTGAGTCTTCGGATTTTTGGATAAAATCGTAAACACGTTGTGTCCACCAACATTTTAATAAAACTGAGATGAAAAAGAAATAAAATAAATGTGATCGTGACAGGCGACGACGATTGGAGAAGGGGAGGAGGAGGGGGGGGGGGGGGATAATTTAAAAAATTTGGTTTAGGATTTCCAGGTGTTTCGGGACACGCAAGAGACTCCAACATACGTGTCTCTTAATATTTCTCTCTTTTTCTCTTCAGTGTAAAGAGTACAGACACAGGGCAACATAGTACATTCCTCGCTAGTCAGGTTGAGGTGTCGTATTACCAACTCTCGACCGTTCTCCCCATTTTTTTTTTTTTTTGCTTTTTTTTTCATTGTTTTTATTATTTAACGTATTTTTCAGAGTTTCAAAGGAGCGTTATACCAATGGCCCCTCTCTGCCTCTTTTCTCTCACTCTCACCCCCCCCCCCCCCCCCCCCCCCCCCCCCCCACTACTTGCGTCTTATACCGAAGATAAACGTTCCCTTTGCGTCGATAAAGCCACGTTAATTTATTACCATTCTCAGTTTTAGACTTTATGTACCCAACTCGGCAAATTCTCTATTGCCTTCCATCCTGTTTGGACACTGTCGTGCCAAGTCAAATGTATACAAGCCAACACAAACGCCACAAATGCATAGGGTTGGTAAAAGAGAAAAGAGGGGGGAGAGGGGAAAAATCATTGAAATAGTGGGGGAATTTCTCAATTTGAAATATCTCAGGTAGTTTGCGAAAGCTCCAAGCGTTGAGAGATTGTTGTATTCAAATGAAAAATATTATACCTAGCATTCGTTTCGTCTTGGTTTAATGCACATGTCTTAGTCATGAGACCCTCGGGGGTGTCGATGAGTATCGGAACGGTGTCAGAGAGGTCAATGCATTGGTATTTCATGCAAAATCTTGTATTTTTCATTATTTTTTTTAATATTATTTTTTTTTAACAATTTTCCATTTATGGAAAAATAAAATTATCGATCCGAGGATTTTATTATTTCCTGCAATTTCTCACGTTAGGAAAAAAAAAAAAGTGAAGAGAGAAAATAATTTAACATAAATAAATGTTAAAAACTCTATATTTCTGAGAAATAACGTGTATTGCTGTTACTCGAAGGAGAGGGCCTTCTTCTCAGTTATATTCCCCAAAAGGACAGGACAACGATAGATGGCAAAATGCCCGCACGAGTTACTTCTTCTTTCTATCCCTTTTAGTTTGGATTTTGAAAGAAGAAAAAAATAAAAATAAAAGGAAAAAAGGGAAAAACTACACTGGGGTTATATGAGGTACCTATGGGGGGAGTTATGCGCATGTATTAAATTTCAACTCTCGCCCGAGGCTAGACTGCACGCTTGATTCCTCCTATATATCCCTGGTTATATACCCTCAGTGTACTAAGGTGGATAGAGGTGCAAGGTGCAGTGCAACTACGACCTACGACCTTGGCTTGAGTCACGACTACGATGCAACTGGCAAAACCACACTGGCACCACAAAAAAAAAAAAAAAAAAAAAAAAAAAAAAAAAAAAAGCTTTTCTCTTTATATATCCATTCTCCTTCTCTCTCTCTCTCTATTCACGAACATGTGTGTGTGTTCTTACACCATTCTCTCAATTTGAATTATACAGTATACCGTTTTGTTACAACGTTGCTTTTCAAAAAAAAAGGAATAAAAAGGGGGAGGAAGAGTATTTTCCCCATTTATTCTCATTAAAATGGTGCATTTTGGGGAAATTTATCAAACTCGATTTTTCGAGGGATGAAAAGAAGCCAAGGCCAGTGTAAAAATTAATAAATTGGACTGGATCTCTCTTTTGCAAATGCTTTTTTCAGTTATATCGTTGCCTTAGAGTAAAAGAGGCGTAAATGTCATTTTTCCCGATTTTTTTTCTTCTATGTTTAATTTGTTTTTAAAATGTCCCGTTAATACAACTTCGCCTTAGAGTAAAAGGGGCGTAAGTGCCATTTTTTCCCGATTTTTTTTCTTCATAATAACCAAAAGGCGTATCTCCACTATTATTGCTCCAATAGGCTTTCCAAGGCCTTTTACGCAATATTAGTAAAAAAATAAAGAATAATAACATATAGGCGTAAGTACCACTGACTAATAACAAACGGGCGTAAGTACCGAAGATACGCTTCTTTGTTTTTAGTGTTTTCATTGAATTTTCTCTAATCATCGGAAAAAAAATTGAAAATGCAGAGGCGTAAGTGCCATAGTTTAGATACAAATCGCTAAAAACAAAAAGGCGTAAGTGCCAAAATTCGGATGAAAAATCCTAAAAAGGGCGTAACTCTAAATATTCTCATAAGATAACGAAAATTATAAAAACAAAGAGGCATAAGTGCGGAGATACGTCCTTTTCACTTTAACATTAACAATTATATAGCGTTTAAAAATAAAATAACAAAAGGACGTAAGTATGGAGATACGTCCCTTTCATTTTAAAATTGGTAGTTACGCTACTTTGTTATTTTAATTTTCAATTACCCAAATAATGTTCCAGGGACCATAAAAAACATTTTGGAGCGATAAGTGGACATACGCCCCTTTCACACCAGAATTTCGTATTTTTGGCACTTACGCCCCTTTAACTCTAAGGCGACGATATGTTTATGTTACTGCAGTTCAATGTATTTTTGGGCACAAAAAAGAAAAAAAAAATGAAGATGCACAAGCATTACTCGATCTTTTGAGCCCAAAACCTTGGCCCAAATATCTTATTCTCCACCCTTGAATTATTCACAAGTCTGTTGTAGACATACGGGGCTTGTGTATTTGAAGTCGTCAGTTTATATAAACGTACAGTAAAAATTACTCACAGAGAGAGTTTAACCCGTCAATTAGTCTTATGACATGAAACGACAAGTGTAACAACTGAAAAAAAAATTAAAACTTGTTGCTTATTTATTTTTAATCACGAGCGCATTTTTTCATTGATCTAATAAATTTTTATTGAATTTAATCAAAGATAATTAATTTTGCTCTTAATAATTTGCCAAAGATTTTTATCGATGTGGAAAATTCCTTCGAGTGAAATTTTTCCCTGATTTTTACAAGTAATTACAAAAAAAAAAAAAAAAAAAAAAAAAAAAAAAATTTCAAAAGTTTAATGACACTGCAATTATTAAAGGGAAGAGAGAAAAATTCATGATAATCAATAATTTATGGTGAATAATACTTGGTGAGACCCAAAAAGCTGAATCAGGGTCAAGGTCACACGTGAGATGAAGCCCCAAAGGGGCCAAACAGTGCTGGAACGAGTGGAAATAATAAAAAAAAAAAAAAAAAAAAAAACCGGTCGCTACTCACTGAACGATTATTAACACAGAAAAAAGAAATGTTTTCACACTTTATTTGAATTTTATCATGTTTTTCACCGATTAATTCATCAACTGTGACAGAAAACGACAATCAAATTCTATTTGATCACAAAATGTGACGTAAAATAAATAAAAGAAGATAGAATGATAAAAAAAGTGAGAAAAAAATTATTAAAAATAATCAACAGATATTAAAATCCAGGGGAAGAGGAATAAGAATAAGTGGTAAAAAAAAGACATTAAATATTTATTCTTTTGTTCAAATTTAACAAAAAAAAGAAACTGTATTTTTCAATTTACGATCCAGTGACTAGCACTTAAATACACTTTATCCAATCTCAGAAATTTCTTCACAAGTCTTCTGGAATGTATACTACATCGATTAATCGATCGTCAATTGCCATTACACAATTATCACTCTATGTACAAAAAAGAAAAAAAAAAAACGTTTACACAGTCTTAATCCTAAAGCAGCCTCATTCAAGGCTTTCACGTATAAAAGACAAAAACAGCACATAATTCATTTTATTTCTTTTGCTTCACGTCCTCATCATCAGTTGAAGAAAAGAAACGAAGTAAATAAAATACAAACATTTCATGAATCTCAAGCATTCAATCTCTTTTTTTTTTTTTCTTTCAAAAATCCGAGTTTACTATAAAAAAAAAAAATTAATAAAATTTCAACACTTTTAACTGAAAATAAGAATCTCAAAATTCCACAATTTTTCATTTTACATCTTCACACAAATGAAATTAATTGATAAATAAATTTTTTTTTTATATACAATGAAGAAACATTCAATGATTTGTGTAATTGCCACTCGGATTTTCTCACAAAATCGACTTATAAAAAAGGAAAATTCGTAAATTATTAATAAAAAAAAAAAAAACGCGTGATATAAAATTCATTCGTTATCAATTCATTCAGGAACATAAAGGCTTAAAAAAGAGGGGAGGGGGGGGGGACGCTGACGTTTTAATTGGTATGCAAGAGACTACACCATCGAATGACAATTAATTTAAGCATTAAGTGAAACGTGAATATTTGTTACTTTTTTTTCCTTCGTTTTCATAAACTGTTGCATATATAAAATTTTGGAAAGTGAATTCACGAGCACCTCTGGCTGTTTTCACTGGACCACGGTGTATCATCTGGATATTCACGTGCAAATACTTCTTTTTTTTTTTTTTTTCTTTCATTTGTTTTTTGAATGTTGAGGGAAAAATTAAATAAAATGAATGGCAGTGGATGGGCAAGTTTTTAAACATTAATTCCAATGGATAAAAAGGTACATGACAAGTTTTAATGAAATAAAAAAGTTGTATACGATTCTTTTTCTTTTTCTTTTCTTTTCCATTGATTAATTGGAATGAAGAGAATTATATCTTCCTTGATAATTTTTGGAAAAATATCTTCTTCTTTTTTTTTTTTACTTTAAATAATGACAATTATTAATTCTTAACCAATTAAAAGTGGAAATATCACAAAATGCTGTTTTATACGAAGAATTCATTGTTTAAATTCTTTTGAGAAAAAAAAAAAAAAACGGATTTTTCTCATTGTTTCACAGTTTGGAAAGCCTCAGGCATAACTCTAACATCAATCTTAGAAGCGTCTCAATGCTATTTTAACGTTGCACATCAGGTCCCAGTAGTCTTAATCTGGACTTTCCACTGATTTATTCTCACTTGTGTGCGACCTCCATTATTATTTATTTTTTTTATTCTTCTCCTTTCATAAATTCTCTCATGAAGCCGAGTCAAAAGCTCCACGAGGAAAGTTAGTCAAGTCAACCCTATCTATTCCCTTTGGGAATAAGATTGACCCGTGACGAACCACCAAGACAGAAAAAAAAAAAAAAAAAAAAAAAAAAATTTGCGAGTATATAAAGGAGGAAAAAAAAAACCCCGAGGACTTTCAATCCCCGAGGATAAGTTTATCATCAACGATTCACGTAAACGTTGCTCCTTAAAACAATGACGTCAGTACGTTTCTCTGGTTCGTCACGTTCACCGAGGAGGAGGGCGCACAAAAGGCGTCATATACTCAATGATGGCCTTTTTTTTCTGTCTTTCGTTGTATTTTTACCAAATATTGTACCTAATACACGTGATACTGAATGTACACCAAGTTTTCTACGTATTGGCAGTGCACGAAGTAGTTGTACTGATCTTGCTTCACGTAGTAATGCTTGAAAGGCTAATGCAGCACCAGCTGGACTCTCTGCTGCACTAACTTCATAGAATTGACAACCATGAGCTAAAGACAGCTGTTGACCCTCGTCTACGCACACCTCTCTGTAATTTGACAAAAAAAAACAGAATTCTTTAATTTCAGCCTATTTTTGTATTATTTTTATTTATTTGTTTCTTGTATAGCCTCTCGGCTCTACAATAAAAAAAAAAAAATCAATTCTTCAGAATTTTCTAAATTTTTATGATATTTTCAGGAAACTTTTATAAAACTTTTATAAAATTTTTATGAATTTTTTTTTTTGAAATTTTTTCTGCTTTTTTTAATGATATAATATATAGAAAAAAAAAATGACTTATTACTCTAATACATTGCTTTTCGCACTTTGGCCTCTTATTATTCTTATTTATTAACATTATTGCCTATTTTTGGATTTTTTGGGAATATAAAATCAAGAATTTCCATTTTTTTTTACGAGCAATTCAAGGAAAATAACTTGAAATGAGTTTAAATATCTAAAAAAAAAGTGTATTCTCGATGATTTCATTGGAAAGCTGAGGAAATTTACGATGGAAAACAAGTGTCAAAATTTATTTTCAGGAATTTTTTGAGAATTCGATAATTTGGGATGAGAATGAGGGCTCAAATCCTTTCCATTTTAAGAAAAAATCGGTTTTTCGTGAATATGTCTGGTTGTATTGGTCATAGCTCAGAAAGTCATTAACGAGATGGAAGATGAGCTCATTTTCCATCGATTCATGTAGTTTTAAATTAATTTTTAGCTATTTTTGAAGGATTTATGGCAACGAAACAGATTTATATAAAACGCTTTATAAGTAATTGAAAAAGTGTTATTTTTTATTTCAAAACTACATGAATTGGTGGAAAATGAGCTCACCTTTCACCTCGTATTCGACTTTTTCTGCTATGACCAATAGAACCCGAGATATTCTTAAAAAACTGATTTTTTCCAAGATGAAAAGGGTTTGATCCCTCAAAACTGCCTAAAAAAATGAAATTTTCGAAAAAATTTAAAAAAAATAATTCCGACGCTTCTTTTTAATCGGAAATTTCCTCAGCTTTTCAATGGGACCATTAAAAAAATTCTATCTCAACCAGTTCCCCTGGAAAACTTCACTTTTAGGGTAACATGACCAATAGATGGACGATTAAGGAAATATTAGACTTTATTAATCAATATGAAATAGGCAAATCACGTTAAAAAGTTGCAGAAAAGAATGATGTACAGAAAAATATACAGTGAATCGGCTAAAAATCAATTAAACTTGAATAATGTAGAAATGATTAAAGAAAATCAAGGAAAAACTGGGAAATAACTTAAACCCCCAATAGATGGACATTTGCATATTTGCAGTGCTATGATTTTAAATTTTGATCAATCGGTATGTAATAAATAGTTTATAAATCTATATTAATAGAATAATCAAGAATTGACGTGAAAAGTATGAAAGTCATTCATTTATTTAGAGATGGGCAAAAAAAAATTGGCATTTTTAATTTTTTAATTTTTTTTCATTTCTGTAAATTCCATCGAAAAAATTTTAATTACTTTCTTAATGAAAAATTTGGATTTTTACATTTTTCATTAGTTTGAAAATTAATTTTTTTTTTAACAATTTTGATTACTATTGTACTTATAAATTTGACTGATGAAATTTTATAATTCTTTTTCTTATCCGAAATTTTGATTCTTTCTTACTTATTAATTGATTGGAATAATTAATTTTATAATAAAATCAACACTACTATGTTTAATCTTCCCAAATATAACCGTCTTTCAGACAAAAATTTTGAGTTGAGATTGTTAACTAAATGCAACACAAATAAGAACTTATAATTTAATCCAATCTAAAAGACGCTTATATGACATTTATAATTCAATTTAACTAATAAAAATGTTAATAAGTTTAATAAAGAAAATAATTATGAAGTTCCATCAGTCAAATTTTAAATTACAATAGTAATCAAAATTGTTAAAAAAAAAAAAATTAACTCTCAAACTAATGAAAAATTTAAAAATCCAAATTTTTCATTAAGAAAGTGATTAAAATTTTTTCGATGGAAATTACAGAAATAAAAAAAAATTAAAAATGCAAATTTTTTTTTGCCGATCTCTGCATTTATTTATGAAAATCCTCGATAATAGAAACCGTCCATCTTTTGGTCAGTGTCCATTTATTGCTCGTGTGACCCTACCTCATAGCAAACGATCAGACACTCGCTGCAAGTAGAAAAAGCCATTATAGGGCGGCCATGCATTTTTATTGCACAAAAATGCATCTAATTGAGGAGCTTTTTTTTTATTATTCAAATGAGTAATAATAATGACGATACTATAAACCACTGAGAGACAGTATGCAAGTATCTCTGAGACAAAATGAAAGGGTTAAGAATCATTGGTATCATTGAACCCCACACGGCGAACTTTAAACGATATTTATGAGTGCAATTAAATTCACAGAACACGAGAAAATATTCGTGGATTCTTCATGTGCGTGGGTGTTTTTAAAACACACACACATACACACAATCATCATTTTGAGAAATACCCAATGCATATAAATATATATATATGTATTCAAAATACCAGGGAGTTTTGAATGTAGCTGTCTGACTACCGTTAATCCATCGGCCTATTTTATATCACGAATGATCACCCACGTTTGCAATACGAGGATACAATACAGAAGTGTAAATATATATAGGGTTCATGGTCGTACATATTATTACGGTTATAAGTGACAATTTTTTTCTTTCATTCCGGATGCATTTCCGTTTATTTATTTAAAACCACTAATTACTTTTATTATCAATTGCCCCTTGAAGCGTTTAGTTAATAATTTATTGGCTTCCTGTTTACATATTTTTAGATGATTTATTACTAAAAATATTTACATTATAAATTAATAGAGATTTTTTTTTACCGAGAATGATGAAGTGACAATTAAACATGTCAAATTAATTGACTAAAAAAGCCCGGAAGTATTATTTATATAGGTCGATACAACAAAAAAAATACACACTACTGAGTAAGAGAAAAGAATCCGTGAAATATTAAATTGCAATTCTCATCTTTATGACACGGTGATAAACATACCATGGCGTCTTATACGACAAGGTCGTGGCTTTAACGAGAATAATAAATAAAGAAAACACCGGTGGAAAGAGTTCATTGGTTCGTAATACTTGGGACAGGCCACATCCCCCTTTACATTTACTAGCACTCACTGATTATTTCTTTTAATTTTTTTTTTTTTTTTTTTTTTTTTTTTTTTCTTCACTTTACTCATTTTCAATCCAGTAAATTTCATTTGGACGTTAAAATTCACCGGTAGTTGCCACTCGTCGCCTTAATGGAGCTCCATAAAGATTAGAAAAAGGAGAGACACATGCAAGGCAACTATGTTACATATATATATATGAAATATTTAAAGCGGAAAGAGGCGAGGTGAATCGTTGTGCGAAAAACTTTTTAGACATGAATATATATATATATATATTATATATCCGGCGTTAAATCGCGTATTAATAAACTTATCGGTGCATTGGGATCTTGAAATTGTCAACGGGGCAAATGGACGGGAAACGAGACTGGCCGGAAACTGGTTGACCAGACACTCATTCCTTATATTTCTCTTTCTACTTTTTTTTTTTCTTTCTGTTTTCTTCTTTTTTAACAGCGTGCTCTTTCTTTCTTTCTTTCTTTCTTTTACTTCTGTTCCAGGGATACTCTTTATTTCAGTTTATTTTTATTTCTCTTCATGTGCTTTTTTTTTTTTTCTTTTACTTTATTTTTCTTCAGTACCTTTCTACACGGACGAATGCTGAACGAAAGAGGAATGTCGAATTATAATGTGCAACTCGGAGAGACGTTAACATCTTGCTCGAATCTGAAGATACGTGTTCACATTTTTAGACTTCTTTTTTTTTTTTTTTTTTTTTTTATTTCATACTGGGTATTATGTATTTTATGCGATCGAGTGTGAAGTCGAATGAAATATTGAGAGGTAGAAAAAAAAAGGATCACTCTATCTCTTAACTATAAAAAATCATCTATTAAATTTTGGATGAATTCATTGGTGAAGAGATTTTTTCAATTTTTTAATTTTTTTCATTTCTGTAATTTTCTTCGAAAAAATTTTAATTACTTTCTTAATGAAAAATTTGGATTTTTCAATTTTTCATCAGTTTGAAAATTATTTTTTTTTTTTTTTAACAATTTTGATTACTATTGTAATTAAAAATTTGACTGATGAAATTTTATAATTCTTTTTCTTATTCGAAATTTTGATTCTTTCTTACTTATTAATTGATTGGAATAATTAATTTTATAATAAAATCAACGCTACTATGTTTAATCTCCCCAAATATAATCGTCTTTCAGACAAAAATTTTGAGTTGATAGTGTTAACTAAATGTAACACAAATAAGAACTTATAATTTAATCCAATCTAAATGACGCTTATATGACATTTATAATTCAATTTAACTAATAAAAATGTTAATAAGTTTAATAAAGAAAATAATTATGAAATTCCATCAGTCAAATTTTAAATTACAATAGTAATCAAAATTGTTAAAAAAAAAAATTAATTTTCAAACTAATGAAAAGTTTAAAAATCCAAATTTTTCATTAAGAAAGTGATTAAAATTTTTTCGATGGAAATTACAGAAATAAAAAAAATTAAAAAATTAAAAATGCGAATTTTTCTTTTGCCGATCTCTGGTTTATCTCTCCGATTGAATTAGCCACAATTTACACAAAAGCACACAAAGTTAAATAAAACATTTCTATCTCAGCTCTTCTCTCTCTTTCAAGATAAAGATAAAATTCATCAATTGAGTGTTAAATTTCAACATGAGAAATGGCCTTAAAAACTATATAGCGAATAAATATCGCGTGAAAACGTTGTCTATGTGAGACACTGTCGGGTGTGTCACACGATTTGATATCTCATGAGGCTATGCGAATGCGGTGAAGCCACGATGGCGCCCCTCTAGCATTTCCAGCAGGTTACCTGGTTAAAAGAAGGCCCCCAACGATTGAAATGAAGGTGTCCACTTGGTGTTTAAATGCATGAAAGGTGGGAAAATTTTAAGAGTAGATAAAAAAAAAAGAAAGGAAATAAGCAATGAATAAAAAGAGAAAATAGAAGAAAAAGGATTGGTAATGTCGCGTGCAACGAGAACGACCGCTTTTCGAAATCGTCCAGGAAATGCGATGCTTAGATTCTATTACACGCTGGTGCAAGGTGGAAAGTGAGTCAACCTCTTCTGCCATATTAACTTATTCAAACCAAAGTATTAGTTGAAAAAAAAAAAAGAAAAAAAATCATTGGAAAATTGCAATCAAAGGTTAAATTCGTTGAGAAATTCATTGAATTGAATTACCATTGGGTGGTTTTTTTTTTTTTAAAGAAAATAAATTGTGGGAATTTTTTCTTTTTTTTAGACTGAGAATTAGATGCTCTTACCGTGCGTGGTCGAGGTCTCGTTTGTTGCCGAGTAGAAGGGCAGTAAAGTACGATGGTAAACGAAGATCAGCCAGCTGCTTGAGGAGTCCTCTTGCCTCTTGAAAGCTGCGTTTACAAGTAACACTGTAAACTATCACGAATGCCTCACCCCATCTTATGTGCGAATAGAGACAGCCATTCTCCTGCAAAAAAAAAGAATTTCCCAGAGTTTAGCAATTAATCAGAGGTATTCAATTATCAATTAAATAACTAGCTACCAATTTTGGAAAATAACTTGGTTACTTACACAGAGAAAAATGTTTTCTTAAGTTAAGAATGTGCAGTCACTTAATTTAAAAATGTGCAGGTCACTTAAATTAAGTGACTTTTCTCACTTAAATCAATTGAATTTTGTCACTTAAATCAAGTAACTTTTTTTTGTTAATTTAAGAAAGTAAGAGTCACTTGAAGTAAGTGCCTTTTCTCACTTAAATCAAGTGACTTTTCTCACTTAAATCAAGTAAGTTTTTCTTTCTTAATTTAAGAAAGTAAGAGTCACTTGAATTAAGTGCCTTTTCTCACTTAAATCAAGTGCCCTTTCTCACTTAAATCAAGTGACTTTTCTCACTTAAATCAAGTAACTTTTTCTTTCTTAATTTAAGAAAGTCAAAATCACTTAAATTAAGTGAGTTTTCTCACTCAAATCAAGTAACTTTTTCTTTCTTAATTTAAGAAAGTGAAAGTCACTTAAATTAAGTGACTTTTCTCACTTAAATCAAGTAACTTTTTCTTCCTTAATTTAAGAAAGTAAAAGTCACTTAGATTAAGTGATTTTTCTCACTTAAATCAAGTCACTTTTTCTTTCTTAATTTAAGAAAGTAAAAGTCACTTAAATTAAGTGACTTTCCTAACTTGAATCAAGTGAGTTTTCTCACTTAAATAAAGTAACTTTTTCTTTCTTAATTTAAGAAAATAAAAGTCACTTAAATTAAGTGACTTTTCTCACTTAAATTAAGTAACATTTTTTTCCCTGATTTAAGAAAGTAAAAGTCACTTAAATTAAGTGACTTTACTCACTTAAATTAAGTGACTTTTCTCACTTAAATCAAGTGACTTTTACTTTCTTAATTTAAGTGACCTGCACATTCTTAAATTAAGTGACTGCACATTCTTAAATTAAGAAAAACATTTTCTCTGTGTACAAATAATAATTTTAGTTAGTGTGTGTTCAAATAAAATCATATCTTCGTATTTTGCTTTTTTCTTGAGTGTTAATTAAATCAAATAAATTTAATTAGTTCTAATTAAGAAAATCCGCAAAAAAAATTTTCTTTTATTCTCCTGACAATGTCTCAGAGGGACTTTGTGGGCGTAACAAATCCAGTCTTCCTGTCCTCCATCCAAGAAAACGATTAAGGTCGAAGAGTGCACACACAAGGGATGCCCCGAATTCAATCTCTTCCTTTTTTTTTTTTTCTTTTATTTTTTCATGTACCTCGAAGCGATTCCGCGTGACCGATCGTTATTCACCCGAGCTTGTGGGCCCCAAAGTTGAATTAAATATCGCGTGTAACACGGCGATAAATGGAGAAGTGGGGACAAGAGGGGGCCCCACCAAAGTACATGGACCAAAGTGAATTAAACTCCTCTTTTATCGGTGAATTATTTTTCAAATTTCATTCGAGCTCTGTAATGGAAATCATTCCGACTACTTATCTCTTTAAACCTTTTTTTTTTTTTTTTTTAATTGAGAATTCGTTTGTTTTTCGAGGATGTTGTCGAAGTACATTATTGATTAAGTAAAAGATCGGGGGAAAAAAAATCACCAGCTGTCAGATTTTTCTTCCGGGTTTTTTTTTCTTGAATGAAAAAAAAAAAAAAAAAACGAAAAATGCTACATATTTTTTGGCTGACATACTGGACCCTGGTCTTTCACAATTTTTCCTCTACTCTTCCGTCACCGGGTGGGCGTGTTACCGAGTATGTTTGCCATCGTTTGCGGTTCGCCCACGCCAATCGATTCCCAATGGTACAGACAATGTTGTAAAACCTTCTGGCGTATATAAGCAGGCCTGAACTCCCTCTATCGACATTGTCCGATTAACGGTTGGACATGTATATATACTATCAAAAACTGCACGTGGTCAAACTTTTCAATATTTAAATAAAAAAAAATTAAAAAAAAAAAAATCCTTCTATACATTTCTAAATTAAAAATAGAGGACAAGTAAATAATATTAGAATTGGGTCAACGATGAAATTACATTTGTAAAATAAGTAGAAAATCAACGACAAGGCCAATAAAGTTGATTTTCCACGTGTAGCAAATTATGAGAATGCAATTACAGCCCCTCTATTACACTCTTGATGACTTGGCCATTAGTAGAATTGTATAATTGAAAACTATCCCATCGATTTAAGTCTCAGTTCATCAAATACTCTTTTTCATTTACCTCTGCATCGATCAAATGTAAAGAAAAAAAAAGAAAGATAGATAGAAAGGATATAGAAATTCATGAGGATTATTTAAAAAAAAAAATGAGGGAATCATTCTGATGATTAGTGAATTACGGTTAGTCTTACTCAATAGCTCCAGATTAAATTACATAATTAGCGTGGAATGATTTCACTTTGAATTTCAAAGGGGGTTTATACACTCTGTTTAATTCGGCTAACTTTGAGATTTCTGAGAAGGCTTCGTTTGTGTGTATTTCACAATGTTCATACGTTTTCTACGTACATTTGTTACACAATAATTTTTGTGCAAAGAAATGTGTGTGTCTATGTCTTTCATGAAATAGTCCTCTATGCCATACAGTAAATATGTGTATACATATATATATATATACACATAGGATGGATTCCCTCCAGTCCAATTGCCCCGCGATACAGATCGATCAATAAATATTTATGAGCAATTGTAAGTCTAAGAGGTTTGTGTATAGAGGTACTTCTTCAACTGGAAATAAACATCGGTTAAATATTATAGATCTAGTGAGCGGCTGGTTTTAAAAGCTCAAACGAGAGAAAATAAACCTCAAAATGGATAAATGATCTCAATAACGATAATTTCTCTTTCAAATTTCAAAATTTACAAGCTTACACAGAGAAAAATGTTTTCTTAATTTAAGAATGTGCAGTCACTTAATTTAAGAAAGTAAAAGTGACTGAAATTCAGTGAGTTTTCTCACTTAAATCAAGTGACTTTTTCTTTCTTAATTTAAGAAAGTAAAAGTCACTTAAATTAAGTGACTTTTTTCACTTAAATCAAGTGAGTTTTCTCACTTGAATCAAGTGACTCTTTTCACTCAAATCAAGTAACTTTTCCTTTCTTAATTTAAGAAACTAAAAAATACTTAAATTAAGTGACTTTTCTCACTCAAATCAAGTGACTTTTCTCACTTAAATCAAGTGAGTTTTCTCACTTAAATCAAGTGACTTTTCTCACTTAAATCAAGTAACTTTTCCTTTCTTAATTTAAGAAACTAAAAATCACTTAAATTAAGCGACTTTTCTCACTTAAATCAAGTGACTTTTCTCACTTAAATCAAGTGACTTTTCTCACTTAAATCAAGTGAGTTTTCTCACTTAAATCAAGTGACTTTTCTCACTTAAATCAAGTAAATTTTCCTTTCTTAATTTAAGAAACTAAAAGTCACGTGAATTAAGTGACTTTTTTCACTTAAATCAAGTAACTTTTCCTTTCTTAATTTAAGAAACTAAAAATCACTTAAATTAAGTGACTTTTCTCACTTAAATCAAGTAACTTTTACTTTCTTAATTTAAGACACTAAAAGTCACTTAAATCAAGTGACTTTTTCTTCCTTAATTTAAGTGACCTGCACATTCTTAAATTAAGTGACTGCACATTCTTAAATCAAGAAAACATTTTTCTCTGTGTAATCGTAATAATTGCTTTTTTGAATCTAGGGAATAATTCCCCTGTGTTAAATCATTGTAAACTCATCAAATGAGTAGAAAAATGAGTGCAAAAAAAAAAGAAAAATTATCTTCTTTATCCCACTTAATCAGAAATTTATTTTATCATCTGACATGATTTCCAACTAATTGCAGTCAATCCACATCGTCTTGTGTTGACAGTATCAAATAATAATGCCTCGATAAACCCGTTTTGTGTTGGTTTAAAAAAAAAAAAAAAAAAAAAAAAATTGATACGCAGAAAGAGATACATAGAAATATTCACGATAATATTTTTTCCCATTTCTTCATTTTTATTATAACATAATATGAATAGAAGAAGTCAAATACAAAAGGATTTCTTCCTCTCTCTCCTTTATAATCGAGGAAGTTAGAGAGGAATATTCCTATCGTACATCGGCCAGGTAAACCGGAGCCAACGTGACGCTCTTGGGACGTTTAAAATCGTCTTCTGCTTTATTCCTCATACAATTTTTTTTATTATTTATATTTTTCTTCTCTCTCTTGCTCTCCTCTAGTTTATTTGCCTCGTGACGTTACTGCACACAGAGAAGGAAGATGTGCACTTCTGGCTTATGCAATACATACTCTTGAATACTGTGCAAAACTTGTTGCTACTATGTGGTGATCACTTGTGAGTAGTCGTAATGGGCAAGTGGGATGCCACAAGAATTGGACGAGAATAGGAGAAGAGAAGACCGGGCCACGCGTACAAACTCTCAAGGAAATATAGTAGATGGAGAGAGGAAATGCTCCGCTATATTACTCTATGTAACGAGGGCGTTCACGAGAGCCTACATCACTGCGGGAAGTCCCTCAGTAATTTTACCAGAATTCTCTGAATATTTTTATTGTCAAGTTTATTTATACTAGACATTATAACCAGAAGGAAGCAGTTTTTTTTTTTTTTTTTTTTTTTTTTTGTGGTATATTTTCAGTTGCATGGGAAGTTTAAATCAAAAAAGTACTTGTGCTTATCCCTTTTTTTTTTTTTTATAAATTTAGTAGCATTCATTTAGATTATATTGAGAGTGAAGAGAATTTATTTTGAAATACGTGTTAATAATGCCGAGTTCATAAATTTATTTTTTAAGGATTTGTAAAACTCGTTGGGGAGAAATATCAATTCAATATTTCTCGGTGTAGAGAGGGAGGGGGGGGGGGGGGGGAGGAAAGTATGAAATTTATATGCTAAAGGCTATTTTAAGGTTTAGGGATATCTATTACTTGAAAGAAAATACGTTTAAATGATGAAATAAATGAACGAATTTGAATTCACACCCTTTTTCTATCTCCATCAATTCAAGTAATTGGATAAAAAAAAAAAAACGGTTTAGAATCGGGTAAAAAAAAAAAAAAAAATTATGCATAGCCACAAACTAGAGGTTTTCGTGGCGAGAGAACACAGTGCTTCAAGACTTCTTACCCACGCGTTCTATAAATAGAACATTATTGCAAAGTTACTTTAGCGTTTTTTGCCTCAGGACAAGGTGCCTGGCCAGGTAATAATCAAAAGCCGCATATTGTCTCTTATGTATGCAATTACGATTCTCAACGCCTACCATGATGTCCCATATATAATATAATGTGCGAGAATAATAAAAAAAAAAAAAAAAAAAAAAAAAAATTTCATATATTTGTCGCTATGTGTGTAGATAAAATTAAATATGGAAAAATTGATAAATAAATATTTCAAGATTGACACAATGATTGAGCATAGAGTGTTTTTATTGTATTTAATACACACGTGTAGTGAATACAGTTATTGAATTACACCTCAGCCTGACCCACTGTCTCACTCATCGCAAATTGATTCCGTTTCCCTTTATTTTTCTCGCCATTTCCCTTTTTTTTTTCTTCTTTTTTATGGAGCCAATTATTATTCGGTCAGGAGGACGATCGCATTTACGATCGATCCAATTATCATGTAATTTTATTTTTCCCTCATTATGTGTATATATGTATATATATATATATATAATTTTTAATCTCAGCTCCAGATATTATTGCGAAAGAGAGAGAAAAAAGAAGGAGGCAATTATGAATAACGAGGCGTTTCTTTTCTTCATAAGGTGAATCGTAATTTTACGGGGGATTTAATTGCTACGAGGGGGGGGGGGGGGGGGGGGGAAGGGGTCACCGGGTCATGAGGCAAGAGTGCGTGCTTTATCAATTTTTTTTTAAGCCTGACGCTTGAAGATGCATGACTACATGCAAATGTGTTCAATCATGTACTCTTTTTTTGGATATGAAAAATTATTCAAATTAAAAGAGATTTTTCTTTTCATTCAAGAGATATAAAAAATGAGTTGTTTCTCTCTCTCTCTGGTTATTTTAATACAACAATTCCTGAATACATTGTTAAAATATGTTTTATATTGACCAATGAAAAATACTACGATTAAATACTTTCTCATGATTCAACGAAGTTTAATGCATTCCCATCGAAACTAGAAAAAAAAAACCGTGATTGCAACTGTTGCAAATACACAGATGCACTAATCGATTTACGTATAATGGAATTAGAATACAACAAGACCACCAATGGATTATCTGCAGAGAGAACCTCACCAGGGGCGTGGAGAATCACGAGGAAGAATCGAAGCCACTGGTACGATCGATTTGCCTCAACAATAATCCTCTAATGTCTGCACGTAGAGATTCCATTATCTATTGTAATTTTTTTTGTTTCTTCTCTCCATTCTCTTTCAAAATAGAGAAAATTGATTTTTAAGCCACAAAAAGAAAAGAATAGCGATGAAAAATCATCGTCTGATGATGGAAGATATTCCCATTTAATTTCTTCAATTCAAAGTCATTCTAATTTAGCGAAAAAAAAATGCTATTGAATGAGATTTTATTTTTTTTCTCGGGAAAAATGAAAAAATTCAATTTAATTTGATGCACTCCGGCAAATTGCAGTGCACAGCACGTTACCAATTCCAGGGCACGAATTTAAAACGTAAACAATGGCATGTACACATATATATGTATATAGATATATATGTATATATATATATGTAAAGCATGGACCGTTACAGACACGAGATCCAATAAATAAACTGGGAGTCGGCCCCCGTGTGTACAGTAAGGAAGCACCCAACCATAGTAACACAGTATATACCTCAACTCTCTTGGGCCTTTAACTCTCTAACGATTTGTACGTACGTGTGTACAGACTCGTGTTTGAAATTGCCGCGCATTTACGAGCAGTCGCGCGCGCCCGCGCGCTCTCTTTGCACTGGAAAAGTCGCGGGAGGGGAATTTATCTACTGATTCATCTGTGAATTTTATGATTTGAACGAATAAAAGAAGTATTTTTTTTTTCCTCCTTTTCTTTCCTCTTGAAACTTTCGAAAGTTTATTTATTGGAGGTAGAGGAATAAAAAAAAATACAGATGGAAATATAAATTTTATTGCATTCGAATAAAATAATAATGGAATTATTTGTATGAAAAATTCTACGTTGCGTCTGATTACAATCGCTTTATCTACTCGTGTTGCATCGACTTGGCACGAATGCACGCACTTCTCTTTGCAATCTTTGCGTTATCATATCCAAGAAACTCAAATTTCCCCATCGCAAACTTGACATTTTTCGTTGTTGGAAAGAATTGTGTGGAAAATTAAATGATAAATCAAACTCATCGAAATAAATTATCTGACACGCAGAGAATTAGATTTTATTTTTATTTTTAATTGATAATTAATTTTGCAATTAGCTGGTCAATTTTATGATGAAAAGTGTTATCGGTATGGTTATGTGGAAACGGTTGAAAAAACCAGATCGACCGTTTGTTTTCAATTATATTCTGTTGACATTGACTAATATGTAAAACGTCTCATTTTAGTAACTATTGACTCTTTATACAATAAAAAAAAAAAAAAAAAAAAAAAATTGGCTCTTTATATGTTAAAATACATTTTTGATGTATTATTTATGTGACTATAATTTTGTATTAATTTGTAAAATCTGTTTTTCACTGTAGAGCCCTGAGGAAATCAGCAAAGTTGACGAAACGTTGGTGTAAAAAAGTTTTACATAAGATCTTTTGTCCATCTTTCCCATTAAACTACTCATTTATCAATTTGCAATGGACTCAAATAAGAATTATTTACAATGTATAAATAAAGTGAAAAGTGGGTCTAAAGCCATTCTCCATTTTGGTCAATATACGTATTGACCATTGATGGAGGAGCAATTTTTCCAGCGGTGGGTCCGTAAAATCACTTTAATTGACAGCCTCCTCGGGCTTAATGGTGTGCTCTTCAATATCGAATATATATACACACATATACACACATGTAAAGAATATCTCTTTCTCTCTCTCTCTTTGTGTGTTTCAGTCATCGTCAGTCGACTTGGATTTGGCATATATAATAGCCCTCCTGTAACGTTTGACCGAGTGTGGGTATAACGAGACGAGAGAATGACTCTCCAAGCTCCATTGGATAATCCTTCCTGACTACTACCAATGTATAGAGACCTAAACGAGAGCCAGTATTCTCGGCACATTAGAACGGGACTCATCATTAGCATCCTTAGTTCAAAGGTATGGAGGAGGCTCGTTTGTTGGCCCTTTACCCACCTGCCACCATAAATTTGCATCAAAATATTTATTTTCAACCGCTCCTAAAAAAAGTTTGCTCATCATCTTCTCAAATGTTGATTTTTGCTCATTCAAAAAGAAAAAAACAACCAGGAATCCTACTACTTGTGTGTAATTTGGACATCGTACATTTAATATTCTGCCAATGCAATTGAAAGCTTCCGAATGGATTTTTCAATCTTACATCTACCGTCATCGATCTGTGCGCGGAATGGGAAAACCAAAATAGACCTCAGAGGGTTAAGCTCATCCCAAATATAATCAATTGAATAGTTTTGAAGATATAGCTTGCTTTTTCGGATGTTTATATGCTAATATCTAAGAAACTACTTGACCGATTTCGCTCAGTTTCAATACCAAACTTTGTGCTCATCAGATGTATAACCTCACGAAATTTGAGATCTCCAGCTCAATTATTTATTAAGTTATAGAGGTATCAAGATTTTTACGAAAAATTTCTCAAAAGTTTTATACTGGACAAACTAAAAATCTGGAGTTATAATTCCACTAAGAATAGCAAGAAATGACCTAAGAACAAATTGACGATCATTTTCCATCTAATTGTTGGATATTAATATCGATTTTGATTCTCCATTCTTGAAATGGGTATTTTGATCGCGGATATTTCACAAAAAATGAGAAATACTGCACGACTTTTGAAAATGAATGATTTATATGAGTATTTGCATTGAATTTTGAAAAAATCATAAAAATGACCAAAAATAAAATTGAGGGTCAATTTTCATCTATATAGATGGATTTTGACATTTATTTCTCCTGACTGACCATTTGAATTTTTGACCATCAATTTTCAACAAAATTTACGGTCAAGTCAGAAATGGTCACAAAACGGTCAGTTGACAACTGACCTGACCAATTTCAAAATTGACCGTCATTTTACATCCCTAGCTGAGAGTGGACGCTGTAATTTCATTTTTCATCGAAAAAAGTCGGAAAAAATGATATTTCGACATTTTCATTTTTCTCAAAAACTATCCGGCCGATTCAGCTGAAATTTTTGTGAGAGCTTGGGGCACGCATGGCAAACCTATGGTAAAATCACACATACATACACACAAACATTTTTTAAAAACGGCTGTTCTCGACGTTTTGGTTCATTTGCAGTCACATTATGATAAAATCTCAAACTCGAAAAAAATTACGATTATAAAGCTTCCATTCGGAAGCAAAAAACCCTTTATACACTTAAATTGTAACCAAGAGAAAGAAATAACCCAAGGTCATAAATAAACAAAAAAAAAAAAAAAGAAGAAAAAAAAATCTTTTTTTTCTCGGATTAATAATATACCTGTCTTACGCGAGTGATGCCCAAAAACCCGTGAATGTATTCGTGCCCCCGGTGAATTCAGTAGCTCGCGCGAACTTTCCTCTGGATTGCCGGGTTGTTTTTAGCAAACTGGTTTTTTTTGCAGCAGCCACCGCACCTCCACCCTCCTGCCAGTCACGGCGTCACCGAGACGCCTCTGTCTTCTTCCGCCTGTACTTCTATATTTTTTACATTTTTTTTTCTTCTTCACTCCTCCTCTTCATCATTCGCTTCTTCTCTCTCCATTTTTGTTAATTTTTTTTTTTTTTGTTTCTTCTGTTTTCGATTCTTCGTCGTCTCGTTGGGCTCCGAATGTTTGCACCTGTCTTCGAGACGGAATATCGACACGAGGCATTACCGGACGTACGTGTTATGAAGGCACTCGGAGTGGCCCGAGGCAATAGCTCCAAAAATATGATGAATTCCATCGAGGAAGGGCGAAAGAGAGAGAGAGAGAGAGAAAAAAAAAGGAGAAGTCAAGAATTTATTTTAAGAAAGTTGAGATGAATTTTTGTAACTACTAAAATGCAAATTCAGACGTGCACTTTTTTTTTTTTTTTTAACTTCTCTCGAAAGAATTTCATCCTGAATTAAATGTTCATTCTTTCAGTGTTTATTTTTAACATTTTCCCGGGGTTTTAACGATAAATTGCTTCTTTTTTTTTTTCCAATGTAATAAAAAGAAAATTGACAAGATGAATAATAACAAACAAAGTTTTTATGGCTATTTTTTTTTCATGCGGTTTTTTATTCATTCTTTCGAGTTGGTTGGCTCGATTTTTTTTTTATTTACACTGGAGTTAATTCGGGGTAGCTCTCTGACCGTGTTTGGTAACGCCCCGTCCACCTTGGAACGACATAAAGAGCAACATGATTGTAAATGCTTGAATGCATTGATTGACAGGTTGAAACGGTAGTTTGATTCACCCGATCATCATTTACATAGGAGTTTTACCACGCCCACTATGCGCATCATAAGTGGTACGAAAAAAAAAAAAAAGAAGAAAAAATGAAAAAATAAGAGATGAGTTGTGCTTCTATATAAACGTATAGTGAGGGAGGTTTTCACGCACTGAACCAGACAACAGGAATTATATTCACCATGGTTTATAATTTTCTCTCTGCTGCTTTGAATTGTAGCATATAACGACTCAGAGACACGAGATAGAATACGAAAGAATATCTCGTGAAGAATGAAAAAAAAAAAAAAAGATGAATTGACGAAATAGTGGAATTGGAAAAAGAGAAAAAAAAGGAAAAATAAATTATTGGGCAATAAATATTTCGTGAATAAACAGCTTGTTAGAATAAATAAATAATGACATCAAAAAATAGAAGCAAGTATTTCAGAAAAAAAAAAAAAAACCATTTTCAATGTTCAAATATTTTTGAAAAACCATAAAATATAAACTCTTCACGTGTTGTACTTAATCACCAAATTTACATGAACTGAAAAATTATTTTTCATCCTCAATCATCGTCAAAGGCGTCCCGAGATGCGCGGGCGAATGTTACAAGAAATATATAAAAGAAAAAAAGAAAAAAATCATGATTTTACAACCAACGAGGCGGCAATAAAAAGGTGTTGATGGCACGTATATATATACAGATCTCTGTCTTTTGTAACCCCGCGTACTGTGTGTTAGGGATAGAAAGGGATAGAATGGGAAAAGATGTGAGGCTCTTATCCACCTTCGCGTCTCAACAATTTCTTTTTTTTTTTTCTCTTCTCTTTTTTTTTCCATCGTGTGCCCATATAATGCATCTGTTCAGTATGTGTATAAACGAGTAAGGAGAGAAAAGAAAAGCGGACGAAGGTAAACGTTTGTATACAGAAACGCACTTTTGCCGCTATCGTCAAGAGTCACCCAAACGACCGAGATAATGCACTGAGGAAGCGCGTGCTTCTTGTCCACATGGAGACACATTAAAAACACTTATTTATCGGTTCACTTTTTTTTTTTATGAAAATATTTATTTTTTATTTACGTGATAAATATTTGGTAAAATAAAGAGCTTTTTATAATTAAATTGATCGAATTCTCTTTATGTCTTCACAATTAAGACAAAGAGAAACAGGTGCATTGACAGAAAAAAAAAAAAAAAAAAAAAAAAAAAAATCTCAGTGTCGATAGGATTGGCATTTTCGCATTAAAGTGATGACTGGATAACGAGAAAACATTTATATATATATACATGTATGAGTCTGACTGTCTGCTCATTATTTCGACGCACCGGATGTCTATGACGAATACTCGACCCTTGGCAATGCAACGTAACTCATATGCCCACTCACCTTTTTTCTCTTTTTTTTTTTGTTTTTCTCAAACAACAAAAACGTGCCATTCTAGCACTCTCGAAAATAAATAATCAAAGGAAAAGCAGGTTGAATGAAAAAAAAAATCGAGTGGATTTTACGAGATAAATGTAAAATTAGTAGTGTGAATAAATAACTGGAGACTCACCTCGCACCTGGATGTATCCAGTATCTCAACTTCTGTTGTGACATTGTCAATGGTAACACTGTGACGATAAAGAAAATCTGCAACAATAAAAAAAGACAGGGCAATTGAGTAGTGTACTCCAAAAAAAAAAAAAAAAAAAAAAGCATTAAACTCCTCAAATCAAGTAATTTCATCCAGCTCCAATGCATTATGATAGTAAAAAAAAAAAAGGAGGAATTATTTACGTGACCTTGCAGTGAAAGACGAAAATTGACTGTGAAAAAATGTAAATTGGACACGGTAGAGTTAGCAGAACTGTCGATAGTGATATCGTGTGAAAGCAACATATGAGAAACTCGCGTCTATATTGGTACGACAATTCGTTGAATGATTTTTTTTTTTTTTTCTTTCCTCTTTTATATATCACATTGAAATGAGGTATGAAAACGTTCCGGAGCATATTACTAGGCACATGTGTATATACCGCTCTGTCATTATCCGACAATGACGGAGGTACTTTCCCTGAAGAGTAAAGATTTATCCATACGGCAATTTATACGATAGTCAAAGCCAATAAAATTTCGAGAAACATGCACCAAAAAATTTTTTTTGCATTTCAAATTGTCTTTAAAAAAGAGAAGAAAAAAAAATTCCCAAGGTTTGTTGTTATTTCCTGTTTTTTTAATTCATCAAATTGCAACACCTGGGTCCAGTCGCATAAAAGTTTGGACATGTTATTTTTTTTTTTTTTTTTTTTTCGGGTTAAAGATCATACGCCAGTTGGAGATTCATTCTCGCCTGTTCTTCAAGCTACGGTTAAAGTGCTGCAATAAATTTTCCCCAGTCACTATGCTTGCTGGAGACTACAAAACTCATATATACCCCACCCCCCCCCTCCCCCCATTCTTTCTCTTTCTATAGGTATTTTAACATCTAGAAACGAGTCTGGTTGATCAATAAAACTTTGCCAACCGTAACGCACTAATAACTACGGTGGTTTGCCTTATTTGTTACTTTCCTATAAAGCTCCGGTTATTTTCGCTCTCTTTGGGGCCTACGATTATACGAGCCTAACAGAGAGGTGTTTATGATCTCATTTATCGTGATACGACAGGACTACTGTGTGTGCTTTGCGTGTATCTACATATACTTCCGTGAAGTCTCAATTTCAAAATATTTTTTATTTATCCTCATTATAATCCGCATTCTTTAACTCGAAATGAGGAAAAATCAAAAGCAAAAGAATCCAATTATTTATGATTTCTTTAATTAACAATAAAATTTTGCTTGAAAATCATACGTTAAAATCTCATTTTACCTTTCTAATAATATAATAGAAGGTAGAGGGGAAAAAAAAAAAATTTGCATTGTTAATCGGGAATAGAGACATAATCATAGTGCATTATGGGGATTTAACTCTCTGTTCCAAAGCATGTAAACAACTGAGATGAAAACGAGTTGATTCAAACCAGACGCCGTGAGGCATTGGTAATCACTCTCCTGGGGTAAGAATCATCGTGATGTTACTTCTGAAAGTCAAGCGATTTGTAATTTTTTTAAGAAAACTTTTTCTTTTTTTTTTTTTTTATTCTCTCCAGTCCTTTTTATTCTTCAATCTATTCTTCTGAATTTTTCTACAATCGTAAAATTGAACAGTTTACTTTCACGACCTACGTCACACTCACGACCTTTTTATCAATACAAATCTATTCAAATGTTCCTTATTATTCGGTTGAAGAGAAAGAAAGAAAAAAAAACGGTAGATCATTTTTTTTTTTCATTCAATTGCACAATGACTCTTAATTTTCGTAATATTTATTATGATACGGACGTTCAAAAAAAAAAAAATCTCATTTTAAAAATTATATATTCAAATTGAGTTACACCATTCAATTATCCTGTCAAATAATCCATAATTCTTCAATTATTATATATTCTTTTCAAGTCAAGAGGCATTTATGTAATTGTAACGATACACCATAAAGCCTCTCTCGCACTTTCAAGTTTGTTTTCAAGAACTACCTCCGACCCCTCACAAAACTCTCCCGCATAATAATCAACGGTCTAGCTTTCACCGTTTGAGGGCCCCCCGTCCCTACATATCCATATTGTGTGTACAGGTAATAAAAATAAAATAAAAAAAAAGATTGAAACTAAACGAGGAAAAAAGAAGAAAGAAAACTACCGAGATTATCTCTACTAAAATATTATTAAAAAAATGGAACTTTTCTCGGAAATGAAAAATCCTCTTATCCTTGTGACAATAAAAACGGTAAATTTCATTTCCGAAAGTCATCGACATTCCAGTCTAAAAGGAGAGAAAAAAAATATAAATAATGAAAAAAACGTATGAGATATTTAATATCCTGTTTTTGCATTACACGCATCGTTGCGTGACGTTATTGTGAGCTCTGGTGCGACCTCTCGCGTGATTCTCTTTCATTTCGATTTTAAGTCTCACGTTTTTTTCGATACATATACACAAGACTTCCCAAAAATTACACTGGCCACTTAGCATTTGTTATTTTTGGGCTGGATGATTGGCACTTGTACATGAATATGTGACAGGATAGTGGCATAATTGAAATTAAAATGCCTCTCTGGGGCCTTCAACTTGAGTCTATAATTTAACACCTCGAACAATTAAATTATCCATAATCAGAGATCGGCAAAAAGAAAATTCGCATTTTTAATTTTTTAATTTTTTTTATTTCTGTAATTTCCATCGAAAAAATTTCAATTACTTTGTTAATGAAAAATTTGGATTTTTAAATTTTTCATTAGTTTGAAAATTAACTTTTTTTTTTAACAATTTTGATTACTATTGTAATTTAATATTTGACTGATGGAATTTCATAATTATTATTTTTTTGTTTTTTCTCCGACCATCAGTATTTAAATTATTTTGTTGGTAATCGGCCATAGTGGTCACTCCAGAATTTAATAAAATCAACACATTAATTTATCATCAAAGCATCAACGTTTCGTCTGCTGTGCGCAGACCTCTTCAGGGTGCATATATTTATTCTACAAAACACAATCATTGGATTTAACATTATACAATTTTACAGGAATATTTTTCAAAAACAGAGTATATAATATTTGATATTTAATTACTTACAATTTATGAAAATCTAATAGTCATTGTTAATCAAAGAATTTGACCAAGAGATTTTTCTCTTGTGTCATTATTCAGAACACTCATTTCAACTGTCAAACTCAAACTGATCAATTTATGGTTATGTTATTGTATTTTTCTATGTTTTTACCGCCAGTAATTCTACTTTGTCATATTGTTCATTGACACGTCGCCATCTTTCGTATATATTAAATAAATCCTATTTTTGAATAAATTAACAAATAGGTACAATTAAATTTGACTAATTATTTTCATAATTATTTTCTTTATTAAACTTATTAACATTTTTATTAGTTAAATTGAATTATAAATGTCATATAAGCGTCATTTAGATTGGATTAAATTATAAGTTTTTATTTGTGTTACATTTAGTTAGCACTCTCAACTCAAAATTTTTGTCTGAAAAACGGTTATATTTGGGAAGATTAAACATAGTAGCGTTGATTTTATTATAAAATTAATTATTCCAATCAATTAATAAGTAAGAAAGAATCAAAATTTCGAATAAGAAAAAGAATTATAAAATTTCATCAGTCAAATTTTTAATTACAATAGTAATCAAAATTGTTAAAAAAAAAAAATTAATTTTCAAACTAATGAAAAATTTAAAAATCCAAATTTTTCATTGAGAGAGTAATTAAAATTTTGTCGATGGTAATTACAGAAATAAAAAAAATTAAAAAACTAAAAATGCGAATTTAAATTCTTCGAAAATTTAAGAAAATACTTGGTAATGAATGGAATAATTACCGGATTAATCTCGTCAATTCCATGAGTAAATAATAAAAAAAAAAAAAGCCAAACACTCGAGCGATATCGATGGACCGAGGATGATTTTTCTTTTCGTCTTCATATCTCCACGGGCTTGTAGCAATTATTACGAGCAAGGTAGCTCTGGAGCATGAGTTATGAGAGAGATCTGCATTCTGGAGGGCACGAAATAAAATAGTGTAGTGAAGTGGGGATAACACAACGGAAGAGAAGATAAAAGTAAGAGAGAGAGAGAGAAAGAAAGAGAAGGCCCACCTCCAGGCTCTATTTCATATCGAGTCTTTAAATCTCCGGTTCCTGTTTATACGTATGTGTATGTATGAGAGAGGGCTTCACTGCTTCCAGGCGAAGGAATATATTTATAACAACTGGTATATTCTTGGCACTACAAGAAAAGCTCGAGGGGACAACCCCACGTCCACTTCCGCTCAAAACAACCTGTCGATTTAGTGATATTCAATTTTTCATTAACTACAATCATTATTTCTCAACTTGCAAAATCAAATAATTTTTTTTTTTTACTATTAATACTGCAGCGATTTATTGGTTTACATGAACGCCATTAATATCTTGCCTGATTAGCTTCATGTAAATGTGAAGAGATATATGGGGGAAAGTGGGGTAAAATGAGTATTCCAGAGAAACTATTGGAGCTGGAAATTTTTCGATGATTCCATTGGAAAGCTTGGGAAATTTCCGGTGGAAAAGATGTATTAGGATTGATTTTTGGGAATTTTTGAAAAATTCAATTTTTGGGGACACATTTGAGGGGTCAAATCCTTTACATTTTTGAAAAAAAAATTTTTTAGCGAATATCTTCAAATGTGAGGTGGAAGATGAGCTTATTTGCCATCAGCTCTGGACCGAAATTATCAAATTTTTAGAAAATTGAATAAAAAATCAATTTTGACACTTGTTGTATGACGCAAATTTCCTCAGTTTTTCAATGGAATCATCAAAAAGAATATATCTCAAATATATTTCCACCGATTCCATGTAATTTTGATTATCCAGAACATTTATATATTATCAAACAAAGGCCATCTCGAGCATTTATATTCTCGATATGGTTAACCTGATAAACTGGAACTCTTGGAAGGCAGAAAGGGAACTAGATAAAGCCTTTTATATAAGGCAAAACTCTCTGCCATACATGAATCTTCTGAGAATTTGATTCTCAATTCATTTTTTTTCTTCTTCAAACGATCAATGCACAAAAGGAGGTATCGATAAAACGAAAAAGAAAATAACCGCAATTGATATTTAGTTGCGTTGAAAATATATTTGAAAATTTTTATAGCATCTCATAAAATCACTGAACATGAGGGATATTAAAAAAAATAAAATAATAAAATAAAAGAGAGATGAGAGAAAGACACGTTTGGCAATAAAGCAATCAACGGATCTCGTGTAAGCCCATGGGGCAAAAAACTAGACCGACCACTTGTTTGCTGGCGAGTGTCAGGGAAGCTTGTTTATTCTTTTTACCCTCTTTTTTTTTCTTTAAATCATATTTCAAGTTGGCTTGGGCCCTTTAAAACTCCAGGAGAATCTGTCGACCTTATTCGGGAGGGAATTTCTTCCTTCGAATTTATATATATTTTTTTTTTTTTAACGACCGTTTATTTCGTTCGAATTCACAGAGAAAAATGTTTTCTTAATTTAAGAATGTGTAGTCACTCAATTTAAGAATGTGCAGGTCACTTAAATTAAGAAAGAAAAAGTCACTTGATTTAAGTGAGAAAACTCACTTGATTCAAGTGAGTTTTACTTTCTCAAATTAAGAAAGAAAAGTCACTTGATTTAAGTGAGAAAAGTCTCTTAATTTAAGTGATTTTTACTTTCTTAAATTAGGAAATAAAAGTCACTTGATTCAAGTGAGAAAAGTCTCTTAATTTAAGTGACTTTTACTTTCTTAAATTAAGAAAGAAAACTCACTTGATTTAAGTGAGAAAACTCACTTGATTTAAGTGACTTTTACTTTCTTAAATTAAGAAAGAAAAGTCACTTGATTTAAGTGAGAAAAGTCACTCAATTCAAATGAGAGAAGTCACTTAATTTGAGTGAGTTTTACTTTCTTAAATTAAGAAAGAAAAAGTCACTTGATTTAAGTGAGAAAAGTCACTTAATTTAAGTGGCTTTTACGTTCTTAAATTAAGAAAGAAAAAGTTACTTGATTCAAGTGAGAAAAGTCACTTGATTTAAGTGAGAAAGGTCACTTGATTTAAGTGAGGAAACGCACTTGATTTAAGTGAGTTTCACTTTCTTAAGTTAAGAAAGAAAAAGTCACTTGATTTAAGTGAGAGAACGCACTTGATTCAAGTGACTTTTACTTTCTTAAATTAAGAAAAAAAAGTTACTTGATTTAAGTGAGAAAAGTCACTTGATTTAAGTGACTTTTACGTTCTCAAATTAAGAAAGAAAAAGTTACTTGATTTAAGTGAGAAAAGTCACTTGATTTAAGTGAGAAAACGCACTTGATTCAAGTGAGTTTCACTTTCTTAAATTAAGAAAGAAAAAGTCACTTGATTTAAGTGAGAAGAGTCACTTAATTTAAGTGACCTCCACATTCTTAAATTAAGTGACTGCACATTCTTAAATTAAGAAAACATTTTTCTCTATGAAGTAACCAATAGTGGAAGAAGAAGAGAAAAAAAGACTGTATTTTTTATGAACTCACCACTGGTCGAACTGTATTCACCGATGTATCGCCTCGTCAAGTATCGAACGACAACAGCTGAAAAAGAAAGATTGACAAAAATTACTCATTAACAATGAAAATAAAGGCGCAGCGGCTGGATTTAAATAAATAAATTTTAAAAAAATGATAATTCTTTCAATCTCGTAAGACATTTTGAACATAAAAAATCAAGGAAGATACTTCGGTGAGCTGCACTTCATGTAAAACGATAAATAGAGGATTATAATCATGGGATTAGCCTGTCATGTATAAAACGAGTGACACAAATACATGATGAAGAATACATATAGCACAAGGGCCGTAATTAGTTGATCTCCAACTCCGCCCATGTGCACTAATTGCCATCGATAAATTTGACATACCAAATGGCCTGGGGCCTTGTTAGAAAGTTAACACTCTGGTACATATTTTCATGCGTCATTCGTTTTGCCACCTCGTTACGCGTGACCACTAGAAATCATGCTCAATTTATATATATATATTTATATGTATTTTGTATTTATTACGTTACATTTTATTGAATATTTCCCGGGAATTTACCAGGAAATTCAAATGTAAATTAGATCAAATACATTTCATATTAATGAGTAATTTAATTAATATATTTATTTTTCTTGCCACAATTAATGAAGTGAATGAGACACATATATATATATATTTCCCATGGGGATGAAAAGGAGTTCAGTAGAAAGCCAGAATAATTTCCGGTTTAGAATTCTGTATAATTTAATTTATATTCAATAAATAATTGTAATTTTATTTGATGAAGCAATTCTCTCTTTGGAAAAATCAATTAAAAACACATCAAAAAATTTTATTTATTTGAAGAATTAAATTGCCTGCAGGGTGAATATTTGGCATGTCCATAAAATGATATTCAAGGAGCATCTCATCCCTCATGCCAAAGGATGACGCTGTCTCCTTGCGAGAAACACATTGAGCCCTGGGGCAAGTTTCATCGCAACTTTCAATTACACTTGAAGCATCCTATCCTCTCACACCAATAACAATCCCCCCTCTTTTTGCCACTTTAAAAATGTATGGAATAATAATATCAGGATGCTCTGGAGCGCCTTTCACCCAAAGGAAAATTCGCAAAAAGAAAACTCCTCAAAAAAAAAAAAAAACTATGTAATGAAAAGTTCCTTCACGACTTGAAGCACACAGCCAAGTTGTAACTCCACGTGGTCTCCATCGTGCACTCGTGTCTTCTGTAAAATCCCAATGGAGATACAAATTTATGTACCATGAGTACAAACAGTTTGCCTGAGTTCAATGCTTACAGATACAAAATAACAGTTGAGTCCTTAACTTGCCAATAAGTCCTCAACTTGTTGCATTCTGAGAGACATTTTCAATGGAATTTTATTGACTTTTGGTGGACTTAATATTTTGTACTATTTGCTCGACTTCCTCAAAGTAGAAAATACTCGAAGTGTGTTTTGGTAATTTATTACAAATACTCAATGTAGTTGAATAAAATTTAAAAAAATCAAGATAGTAGTAGTAGTAGTAAAAGAGTTGCAGAAAAAAAAATTGAATGAAATAAATTGTTATCTGTCGCTCAACTTTGTGCAATAGTTGCCTCTTCATCTTTGTGGCAGACGTGAGATTTCCACTCTCTTTTCATCTCTTTTTTTTTTTTTTTTTCTCTCTTCATGGGTATGTTAAAGTTGTATAGTAGTGCTATGGTAAAACGAGTTTTGCCGCAAGTGCATCACACACAGACGAGAAAGAATATTTATTAACTGGCACGCGCTCACAGAGGAGAGGAGAGACCATGATCTCGTATACTTGTCGTTTATTTCTCAACGTTATGGAATGGGTGTACGTCAGTTGCACGACTTTTTTATTCAAGTTCTCGATCATGAGAGAAAGGTTTACCTTTTTTTTTTTTTTTTTCTAGTATTGAATGAACAGTTGTGAACATCTGTTATCCTTCTTCATGTATTTTTAATTGAAAACAAAAAAACACGAATTTCTTTCCATTAGCGTGATTTAATAAAATCCTCTTTTTAGATTTTCCATTAAATCCAAAAATAGCTTTAATACGCAAAAACAAATTGATGTGGGTGTAAATTGGCTGTCATTGTGTAACACAATCAGTACAATCGAGAGATCGAACGAGGCAGAATGAGAGATTAAGAGTCCACAAATGTATCGTAAACCCTCTTGCCCATTATTTTTTTCTTCTTTTTCAGGTTCATTTTCTTCAATTAATCGACATGGAATGGGGCAAGAGACCACACGTAAAGAAACAGCTTCTTAAAGTGGCTCTTTCGTCACCTTCCTATCCTGAACTCATCTGCTACCAAAGAATCAATGCCAGACAATAACGGATTACTCATTGTTTCCTTTTTTTTTTTTTTTTTTTAAATCTCTCTTTCTCGATGCATTTCTTTTATGCAGCCTTTTTTTTTTTTCTCTTCTTTTTTATATTCTCTTTCTTTCTTTGGTGCTGATGGCTATTACCAGCATCCGTTTGATTTGCTCGAATTGGACGACGAAGAAACGTAAACGGGAACGTCGTGATATCGTAGTAGCGACACACCCGTTTTGTGTGATCAAGAAATCTCACCTGGGTGGGCCCTATATATATATATATACACAAGTTTAACGCTCGTTGTATTTCCCTCAAGCTAATTAACAGAATAATTTAATTCAGATCTCCCGATACTATTGAACTTTCATTGTTAATTTGAGAGACTTTTATTTTTTCAAGGACAATTTTAATTATTTTCCAATATTTTTTTGGTATTTTTATACATTAGATTCTTTTCTTTCTTTAATATGTTTGGTTTTGAATTGATTTATTGCATTATTTATGCTACATAATGTAGCCGTGTCATTTAAATATCTCATTTATCATATTTCAACTGGAGACAAGTGTGTGAATAAATTAACATAATAATTCATTATTTTCACGAATTGTTTTTAACATTTAATTTATATAAATATATATATGTATAGATATATGGATAATTTTTTTTATTGATTTGAGATCTCAATTAGTCGTCCGTATGCTAATTGCCAGCGACACTTCCTTGATTAATTTCACCGATTAAAGCTACTGGCACGATTAATTGGCTATGATACCTCGTGAATCTAAAATGTAGAGTATTATTTTATCTGTCGTTCCGTGAAATCAGGAAAGTGATTTGAACTATTTCGTGTCATTAAATCAATTTATTTAGCTTGTTTTTTTATATATTTTTTTCTTATTCCCATGATGATTAACACGCGTGTTTAGGGGAGAGTGGGGCAAAATGGACACAATAATGAAAACGGTTAGAGATGGATTTTTTTCGATGATTCTATTGAAGAGCTGAGGAAATTTTAGCCGGAAAAACAGTGTCAGATGTATTTTTTTGAAAATTCGATTTTTTTCGGGATTTTTGAGGGGTCTTCCTTTTTTTGAAAATTTTCAGTTTTTTGGAAATATCTCTGGTTCTATAGGTCGTAGCAACTTGGGGTTGATCTCAAATGAAAGGTGAGCTCATTTTCCATTGATTCATGTGGTTTTGAATTCAAAAATATCAATTTTTGGGATAGTTATAGGCCAAAAACTGTTTCCCAAAACTGTTCCACAAAAATCCCCATAAATACCTTAAAAATCGATATTTTTAAATTGAAAACCCTATGAATCGATGGCAAATGATCTCACCTTTCACCTCCCGTCCGCATTTTTACGCTACGACAAATAGAACCGAAGATATTCCCAAAAAACTGAAAACTTTCAAAAAAAGATGATTTTCACCCCTCTAAAATGCTTAAAAAAGTCAAAATCGTCAAAAATTCAAAAAAATTAGTTGCAGCGCTTGTTTCCCGCCTAAAATTTCCTCAACTTTCCAATGAAATCATCAAGAACAATCTCCCTTCAATATTTCTATTAATTTCAACATTTTTCCATAATATTTGCCTAAAAAATTAAATTTCTTTTCACCGCCAAAAAAAGATGAATTATTCAATTTTATTCAGTGATAAAGAATAGATGATAATTTTTAACAAGCTTCCAGTTACATCAAATTCATTATTATTACCACAAAAAAAAAACTATGGTTATAATGGGAAAAACTATTGCGCAAGCCACAACTATAATATTTGCCATACAAGAAACCTTTCTAGAATGCCTTAATTAGTTAAAAAAAATTGGCACGAGAATGAAAGCGATGCTTTTCACCCAGGTTGAGTTGATTAACCTCTAGGACGATCCTCGTGATGGTATGCAACCAAAGGCAAATGGTAAATATATATAGAGTACTCCACGGTTACTGGAAAAAAAAAAGAAATGGAAAGAAGAAAAAAAGAGTAACAAGGATGAAACGATAAAAACGAATTAGAAGAAAAAGGAGATGAGGCCACGGTGATCGTTCTCTTCCTGTCGATCGATATATATATAAGAGAGCCAGTCGAGCAAGAAAGGTAGCTTACATAATTACTCGATTGTCGTATTATATTCATGGATTTGAAAAAAAAAAAAAAAAAAAAAATCTCTATATTTTAAAAGTACCTATTTATCTATTTGTGTGTGGCAACAGCCGCTTTGAATTCAAATTTACAATTTACCGCCTGATGACGGATTCAACTATATATATATTCCTCAACATAATTGCCTTCGTATTATGACCTTTTTGAGGCTAAAAGCCTAGTGTATAAATATAGCTTTAGCTTTTGAAGAAGCGTGAGCCAGTCCATTTGTCTCAGTTTAATGTTTCATTGGCGGAATTGAAGTGCAACAAACTGTCTGCTTCATCTTTTTTTTTTTGTATCCTGCTGGGATATGACCCATCATAAATTTATGGTGAATAAGGGCAACCAAGTTGAATTATTCTTGTTCCAAGATTTTTATGAATTTCTGGGGAAATCCCCCATAAATAAACTCTCTTCAAGAAAAAGAAGAAGATAAAAAAAAAGGAGTTAATTAAAATGGAGAAATTTTTCAGTTCTATTTTTTTGTGTCTTTTAACGAGAAGATACAAAAAAAAATGATTTTGTAATCCAAGAATTTCGTAAATAGAAAGGTTCAAGTAAAAACTCGTGTTACCCAATTTTTTTTTTAATTTTTTTTTTTTTTTTTTTTTTTGCTCCTTTTCAGCAATTACTTGAATCACAGGTACTGACAGACTGGGGTACACAAAACGGTACAACGTTTGACCCCAACAGTATCACATCGTCTCGATCAGAGAGCGATTCTTTTCACGCTAAAGCACACACATACAGTCTCTTATCCAGACTGTGGTCTCTTCTCGTTTACCTTACGAACGAGAAAAAAAAGAGAGAGAGAGATAGATAGATACAGAGAGAATTGAGGAGGATAAAATAAGTAAAGTGGAAAGGCAAAAAAAAGGAAAAAAAAAACGAGCTAAATAAACAAGGAAAAAAATCCTATCAACGGTAGCGTTCGTAATTCATTCTCACGCGGCTCCCTTTAGTCCCAGCCATTTCAATGTACATCCTGGAATCCGTAAAAGTTTCCTGGATCTCGTGTCCTCGAATATCCCGTAATAAGGACCCTTACGTAGACGTTATCGAGTATCGAAGAGAGAGAGAGAACTCAACACACATACAAGAAAAAAAAAAGGAAAAATAAGATGTGGAGTCCAGGCTTTTACATGAACGTGCAAAACAACCTTCCAACACTGAGAAAATTAAAGTTGATGTTGACACACGATATGTTTACTCCCATATGGGATAAACTTGAATTGCACCTTGCTATTCGTAATTCAAAACGACAATTAAATCGTTTATTCGTGAGAGATATTTTTATTTAAAAATTTAATTTTAAAGAATATAGAGGGAGATTGGGGCAAAATGGGGACTGTAATGAAATCAGTAGTGAAGAGATAAAACAGGATAAGTCAACTTATCTTTGCGATCATTTGGAAGGAAATATCTCGGAAACTAAGCGAGATAAGGTGATATTATTTATCTTTTTTTGTAGAGAATTTCAAGAGTTACAAAAGATTTTTCGGGCAAAATTGCTCTATTTCGCTTATTTTCTAAGGTATTTTCAAACAACTAAATGAGAAAAAAATAGACTTATCTTGTTTTACTTCTTCACTACTGAAATGGTTAGTGATGGATTTTTTTTCGATAATTCTATTGAAAAGCTGAGGAAATTTTAGACTGAAAATGAGTGTCAGATGTTTTCTTCCGATTTTTTTGAGAAATCGATATTTTTCGGGATTTTTGAGGGGTAAAAGCCTTTCCTTTTTTGAAAATTTTCAGTTTTTTTGCTAATTTCTCTGATTCTATTGGTCGTAGGAATTTGGGGTTGGTCTCAAATAAAAGGTGCGCTCATTTCCCATCGATTTTTTTTTTTTCAATTCAAGCGATTTTATTAACATATAATACAAAACTGGATAACAAATAATGTTTACAGTTACAGCTAGACAATTTAGTAGTGAAGAGGTAAAACAGGATAAGTCGACTTATCTTTGAGGTCATTTCGAAGGAAATATTTCGGAAACTAAGCGAGATAAGTTGATATTATTTATCTTTTTTTGTAGAGAATTTCAAGAGTTACAAAAGAGCTTAAGGGCAAAATTGCTCGTTCTCGGTTATTTTCTAAGGTATTTTCAAAAAATTTAATGAGAAAAAAAAGAGACTTATCTTGTTTTACCTCTTCACTACTGAATTATTTACATAGTTCCAACCCTTAGGCTTTTACTTATATTTGAGTGATTTTTTGGTTTTTTGTGAGGCTGGTGTGGGGTTTCAGAAAGTAGGAAATTTGGAATAGGGAAAAGTTTGAAAAAAGAAAAAAAACCCTATGATAAGGCCAAAAACTGTTTCACAAAACTGTTCCACAAAAATGCCCATAAATACCTTAAAAATCGATATTTTTTAATTGAAAACCATATGAATCGATGGCAAATGATCCCACCTTTCACATCCTATCAAAATTCTTACGCTACGACAAATAGAACCGAAGATATTCTCAAAAAACTGAAAATTATCAAAAAAGGATGGGTTTTCCCCCTCTAAAGTGCTTAAAAAAACCTAAAATCGCCAAAAATTCAAAAAAATTAGTTCCAGCACTCGTTTCCCGCCTAAAATTTCCTCAGCTTTCCAATGAAATCATCAAAAACAATTCACCGCCAATTTTTCTATCAATTTCAAGCAAAGATCGGCAAAAAAAAAATTCATATTTTTAATTTTTTCATTTTTTTTATTTCTGTAATTTCCATCGAAAAAATTTCTATTACTTTCTTAATGGAAAATTTAGATTTTTAAATTTTCCATTAGTTTGAAAATTAATATTTTTTTTTTCAACAATTTTGATTACTATTGTAATTAAAAATTTGACTGATGAAATTTTCTAATTTTTTTTTTATTCAACTTATTAACATTTTTATGAGTTAAATTGAATTATAAATGTCATATAAACATTGATTTTATCATAACATTAATGATTCCAATCAATTAATAAGTAAGAAAGGATCAAAATTTAGAATTAAAAAAAAAATTAGAAAATTTCATCAGTCAAATTTTTAATTATAATAGTAATCAAAATTGTTGAAAAAAAAAATGTTAATTTTCAAACTAATGGAAAATTTAAAAATCCAAATTTTCCATTGAGAAAGTAATGGAAATTTTTTCGATAGAAATTACAGAAATAAGAAAAATGAAAAAATTAGAAGTGCGAATTTTTTTTTGTCGATCTCTGATTTCCAGAGTTTTCCATGATATTTGCCTAAAAATTTAAATCTGTCCATTTTGCCCCACCTTTCCCTATATTTAATGGAGAACAAATGTTTTATTTTTTCATTATAATTAATAATAATTTTAACTCACCAGATTTTCCAACTCGGGGGCCACCGAGGACGACCACCCGAATCCTATTAACATTTGTCATTCCAGTAGCTGTAATTCACGTATCATTAAATTCATAAAAACACATGATTTTTATATCTTTTGAAAATTCACTGTAAAAACTGCTTCACTACTTGATCCTCAAAGAGATAAAAGAATAATCAAATTCACAATATTCACATGAAAATCGATGAAGTCACAGAGTTCACAAAAACCGCTTTGTAATTATTTTGCACGTGGTTTTATAATAAATAAAAAAAACAGGAAAAAAAAAGGTGGGAGGAAATGCCGCGTGTGATGCGCGTTGTCGAGGTTAAATTACAACTTCCTCATCCATCCCCCAACCACATTCCCTCGAGTCTCCTTCTCTTCCTCTTTCCACTTGATTTCTTATTTATTTATCCAATCTCTTCACCTCCAAAAAAATCACGATGAAAAATTGCAAATTCTTCGCAATTTTTTCCTTCAAAAAAGGCCCAAATTCTTTATTTTTCATCGACTTTATATATTTTTTTTTCCTCGGTATAATCTCGAGAAGCACAATGCTTTTCTCACTTGTTTCACAGCCTCCTGAATAATAACAACAGTTGGATATGCAATCAACGTTGTCCTGATGATCCTTGTGGTCAACCTTACCAACCAGATGTACCTATTCTACCCTCTCTCAATTCTTTCTACACCTCAAATATTTATATAAAAAAAAAAAAAAAAAAAAAAAAATAGAGAGAGAGAGAGACAGAGATGAAAAAACAAGTATCAGATTCAATGGTAAGGATATAAACGACTAGCCACAAGTCGTTTTCACAGAGTCAAGTGTGAAGATGAAAAAGGCCTCTTGTAATATTCAACTGGATAAGAATTGCCCGTGTTGGAATCTCGTAATGGATTGTCGTACGTCACGTTTGTACAGAGTAGTAAAGGAAGGCTCTTCTCTCACTTCTTTGATGAAGGGGCCCAAAGAGGCGCCACACACACACACACACAACTACCACTTTTTTTTTTATACTGTTCCTTTTTTTTTTTTTTTTTTTTTTTTATTATGAAGAGAGTCTGTATATACAAAACTTGGCTCTCTTCACTTTCTCTGATTCCTCAAAGAGTGAGGGTACGTGCTTGTCGTTCCAAATAAAAATTATCCTGGAAAACTGCATTTGAGCAATACCTTGATCCTCGAAGGGAATTTTTTGAATCTTCAAATTACTCACGAAACTGCAACAAAATAAACATAAAAGAATGTTAAAGTTTATTTGTACTTTGTTTTTCAAGGAAATTTCTTAAAGTATTATTAATTATTCACTCTGTGTGGATTTTTCGAATTTTTTCGCTTATCAATACTCTCTTATCAGCTAATGTACTCGTGATAAGTCAGATTATTCATCAATGTGCAAATACATTTGAATATTTCAAGAACATGAAGACATGTAAATATGTCTTTTTTAGTGAGAAATACTTTGAGAGGTTTTCTACCTCCAATTATCAAGACAATTAAGAAAATTATGATAACTGGAATTATTTTTGAGTCAAGATGTTATATATGGAAACAAAGGGTTCATGCTTGAACATTTGACAAAATACAAAAAAAAAAATAACAAAATGAGAATGATGCAAGTTGGTCAATGTCAATAACCAAGTTTATTTACACGTTATTGCAAAATTCTCTGTGGCACAACAAAACACTGTCAACTCTTCACTTCTGTCATTTTCAAAAGAGGAAAGTGATAATCAACTTGTATAAGGTCGTGGTTACAAATGTTCTATCATTCTTTCTCTTCTTCTTTTTTTTTTTTTTTTTTTTTTTTTTTTTGTACGACAGAGACGGGATCAAGAGCACAGTGACACATGTCGCAATGTTAATTTTACGCTCGAGTGGGCTTTTGCGTTATCGGGTGATTTCGTCTTGGAAACTTTACTTGCAAAGAGAAGAAAAAAAAGAGAGAGAAAAAAAAAAAAAGATTCAAGACACCTGAGGAGATGAAGGCAAAAATACCAGCAGTGCATACAGTTATCCGCGGTGGCTTTCGCCTCAACTTCTTATCAAGAATGAAAAAAAAAAAAAAGATAGACATCTCTTTACCTCACAAAGAAATTAGTTTATCCAATGAAAATACAATAAGCAATCCAATTCCGCAGTATTCATTGAATTACAAAAAAAAACATGCACAAATTTTCACATCAATGTCACAAATATATTTTGTTTTTGGTAGAGGCAATAAAAAAAAAATTTGTAAAAAAAAATCATTACATTTAAGTTTATTGCAATGAGATTCACTCGAAATTATGAGATTCGTTTTTTTCTCAAATTAATAATTAACTTTATTATCGTCGCTATTATAAAACTCAAGTTTTTTTAAATAAACCGCGTGTTATGCTCGCTGCCAAGTGAAACGAGAATTCCTTGTGTGACTACTCGGGCCGAGCTCTCACCGGCGAATGCTCCAAGTCAAGCCAGAGCATACCATCTAATATGCACTACCGGCCATACACATTGCCGGTATTAACTTTTGTGATCGAGATTTAGCAGTACACAAGAAGTCTTACCTCCACTGACTTACTCTCCTTACTAACTTGTGCTCATCTGCATTTCTCATTACTACTCGCGTTCATTTTCGCTTTTCTTCATTTCTTCTTCTCTTTTTTTTCCCTATTTCCTTTTATTTTTTTTTTTAAGATGAATTTTTTACTGATTGAGTTGATAGCATAATTAGTTGATAAAACAAACGATTAATTCGAGAGAGGCCAACTTCATTAAAAGAAGATGGCTTTTAGTATCAGGAATTATGGCCAATTAGTGTTTATAAAAATAGATGTAATTGAATTATCAGCTTTTAGCTATAAAAAACAAATAAATCTAGATTTCCTGTAATTAAGAGGAAAATAAAATATTCAGGAAGGTAATTATCATCAATTAATGTGAACGAATCTTGGAAAATTACAACAAGTTTGTAGATTGGTTATTAAAATTTGTTCATTTCTTTTACAATCTATTAATTGCATTGATTTCCCGATTCGATTTTTCCCTCGGACAAAACCATTTTTTTTTTCATTCTTATTTTCCGAGTGAATAATGATAAGAAAATTCCCTGTAATGATAGAAATCCATCATTTCTACTTTATCGATGAGCGATTCATCCTCACTGGCGATTTAATAAACGCGGGAATTTTTGAATACGCAGGTCACTGTCTCCATGGTAACGCGGAATATTTGTGTGTAATCAAATAAAGTCAAGAAAACTCGAGAAGTAGAATTTATTTCGTTAAAAAAAACTCCAATTAAAATGGGTAATGAAGACGTGGAACTGGTTAGTACTGGAAAATCAGTGAATAAACAGCCACTAATAAAGAAATATGATATTCCCATTGAGAATTTATCCTTCGAGTACATATCTGAGTGTAAGAATGCAAAGGAAGTAGAGAAGATGATTTTAATCCTTCGGTGAGTTTCTTTTTTAAATTAAGTCATTAATTGAAAAAAATGAGATTAGCATCAAGTTTTCTTTTTATATTGTCGCCTTAGAGTGAAAGGGGCGTAAGTGCCATTTTTCCCGATTTTTTTTCTTCAAAATAACAAAAAGGTGTAGCGCCACTATCATTGCTCCAATAGGCTTTCCAAGGCTTTTTACGCAATATTAGTAAAAAAAATAAAAAATAATAACATATAAGCGTAAATACCACTGACTAATAACAAAGGGGCGTAAGTGCCGGAGATAGGCCTCTTTGTTTTTAGTGTTTTTATTGAATTTTCTCTAATCATCGGAAAAAAAATTGAAAACAAAGAGGCATAAGTGCCAAAATTTGGATGAAAAATCCTAAAAACAAAAGGGGCGTAACTCCAAATATTCTCATGAGATAATGAAAATTAAAAAAACAAAGAGGCGTAAGTGCGGAGATACATCCTTTTCACTTTAACTTTAACAATTATATAGCATTTAAAAAGAAAATAACAAAAGGGCGTAAGTGTGGAGATACGTCCCTTTTATTTTAAAATTGGTAGTTACGCCACTTTGTTATTTTAATTTTCAATTATCCAAATAATGTTCCAGAGGCCATAAAAAACATCTTGGAGTGATAAGTGAACATACGCCCCTTTTACACCAGAATTTCGTTTTTTTGGCACTTACGCCCCTTTCACTCTAAGGCGACGATATAATAGAAGTCGCATTTTCTCCTATTTTTCTTCTTATTTTCATAGTTCTGGGGAAGAGGGCTACTTTCCAGAGCTCACAAAACACGCAGAAGAACGTCTATCCAAGTTAAAACCAAACAGTCCACTTTTACGTGTTCCTCAGCCAATTTTAACCACCAAAATGCTCAGTCAGGTTGAGCAAAAAGAGCTGGACACTGACATGAGTCACTGGATGAAGCAAATGCATTTGCGTGAAAAAGATTTAGAAGATGGAAAGACTCTAAACCCAGATAATTCTCTGGTTCAGCCCCAAATTCGAAAGATCATGGAAAAATCGAAAAAATCATTAACGAATGATAAAAAAAAACTTGACAGAATAAAATCATGTGATTATTCAGCTTGGGACAAGTACGATGCAGACACGGAATTGAATAAAATTGAGTTGAAGGAAGAACAGGAGCAAGTAGCAATGAAGAGAATGCAAAAGAAACTGAGAGAAAAAAAATTAACAGCAGAAGGAGAAATCAATAAATTAACATTGACAGGAACCGAGATTAATGTAATTGCCGAGAGAGAAAGAGAAAAAGGAAACGAAGCTTTTAAAGCTGGTGACTATGAAGAAGCACTTGAACAGTATAATTTGAGTCTTGCTATTGACTCGACAATAAATGGCTATAATAATCGTGCAATTACTTGCATAAAGCTCAAGAGATATGATGAAGCTGTCAAGGATTGCAATCGAGTGCTAAGTATGGATTATTTGAATGTAAAAGCCATGTTACGACGAGCTCTTGCTCTCGAAAATTTGGGGGACAATAATGCTGCATTGAATGATTATTCAGCTGTTCTCAAGATTGAACCCAACAATAAAACCGCTATTCTTGGAGTGAAGAAATTGTCGAATTACTGTGATGAGAAGAAAGTTAGAATTAAAATTGAGGAGTTGAATGAGAATGAAGAAGCTTGGCAAAAGGTTGGTGTATTAGAAAGAAAAGAGCAGTCTTCTGGAATAATGATAGAAGAAATAAACACGATTCCAGAGAAAATCAGTCATGTTGAACGTCCTAAAAATGGGATGAAGCAAGTCAAATTTGCTGATGAGGATAACTATGAGAGGAAAAACAGGGAAATTTGCTATTGTGATGGAGCCCCAGGGTCTTCACAATATTCCAAGCCTTTGCCTCACAGAAGAGGTGAATATTGTCTGGGAACTGAGAAAAAACAAGTCAAAAAAAAGCAGTCTATCTTCACGTACACAGAACCTTGCCCAGATTATTCAGAACCATCTGGAGTGATCATTGAAGAAATACCGAGTGATGAAGTCGAAAATAAGCGCAATACAAGAGAAATACATATTTCAGAAACTCTTGATATAAAAGTTGATTCTCCCTACGAGTTTCTTCGATCTTGGCAATCGCTGAAAGAGGATTTGACTCTGAAATCTCATGTGAAACTACTCGAAATGCTTGGCCACAAGAATTTGGAATCAATCATTGGATCGACACTTGATGGAGGCATGTTCAGTACAATTCTTCAGTGCTTGGAGAGATATTTCTGCAGGAAAGGCGATGAAGAGTTTGTAAATGACTTTTTAAAGTCTTTGAGGGAATTGAGAAGATTCTCAATCATCTCCATGTTCATGGATTCGACAGATAAAAAAGGTAAAAACAGTAATCTCATGTTAAATGGATGAATAAGAAAATCCAAGTCATTTTTCTATTTGTTTTCAGCTGCCAAGACGATAATTGATTTTCTGGAAGAACAGGGAATCCCAGGAACTCACAATCTTCGGAAATCTTATAATTTAAGCTCTTAGTGTAATCATAATCGTTGAAATTGTATAAAATAAATGAATTTTGATGAATTAGTATGGAATAAATACTTGCATTGAATAAAAACTGGAGACTTGCATTGTCCTCAATTTTTCCCGCTAAAAAAGGAATGTAGCTAGACTAGTCGTGTTCTTTGCACTGATCATTTTGAGCAGTGATCAAGAACGCATGCGCACGACGCGTTAGTTATTTGAATTCAAATTTGAAAACATAACCTCGAGTGACAGTGAAAAAAATCTAAAAAAATGTCAAATCCGAGTGAATTTGTTTGTCACGTTTTTTTTTTACCTAAAAGTACTCGAAAATTTGACGATTTTGGTGTCACTCCGAAATTAATGATATATTGCATATAATAAATATTGCATGAAATAACTAACGTGTGTCGTGCGCATGCGTTCTGATCATACTCAAAATGATGAAATTGATTTTTTTTTAATTCCCAAATGATTTCCAAATAAATGAGCATAATTTCAATTTTTTTGAGGAATTATTACTGCTATCTATACATAAAAAAAGTTTTAATTAATAATAAATTAATGACTCTTTCCCAAATCATAAAAATGCTTTCCTAAACTTCCCTAAACTATTACCAAACGTTTAGGATTAGTTAGAATTGAAAATAATTTTTCTATTTGCTAAGTATACGGAGATGAAGAACATAACTACTGAAATGATACCAGAGATCGGCAAAAAAAATTCGAGTTTTTAATTTTTTAATTTTTTTTATTTCTGTAATTTCCATCGAAAAAAATTTTAATCACTTTCTTAATGAAAAATTTGGATTTTCAAATTTTTCATTAGTTTGAAAATTAATTTTTTTTTTCTAACAATTTTGATTACTATTGTAATTCAAAATTTGACTGATGTAATTTCATAATTATTTTCTTTATTAAACTTATTAACATTTTTATTAGTTAAATTGAATTATAAATGTCATATAAGCGTCATTTAGATTGGATTAAATTATAAGTTCTTATTTGTGTTACATTTAGTTAACACTCTCAACTCAAAATTTTTGTCTGAAAGACGTTTATATTTGGAAAGATTAAACATAGTAGCGTTGATTTTATTATAAAATTAATTATTCCAATCAATTAATAAGTAAGAAAGAATCAAAATTTTCGAATAAGAAAAAGAATTATAAAATTTCATCAGTCAAATCTTAAATTACACTAGTAATAAAAATTGTTAAAAAAAAAAATTAATTTTCAAACCAAATAAAAATTTTCAAAGTAATTAAAATATTTCCGATAAAAATTACAGAACTAAAAAACTCTAAAAATTAAAAACGCGAATTTTTTTTTTGCCGATCTCTGAATGATACTCACTTCGCCATCTGTCCATATCAAACTGCAACAATCCAGTATGTAAACGCTGCTTTAACCTCAAAAAACAATCAAGCCAAAGTGGCGCCACCTATCAACCTCCCCCCCCTTCTCCTCCTCCTCCGTGATACTAGCCTATCTCTAGTCCTGTACTCGTCCGTTTTCTTAGCAGCTTGTGACATTTTTTTCCGTTGCCTTCAACCCAAGATGTTTACTCGGTTCAACAGTGAATTTTTCACCGTAGCACCCATGATAATATCCGTGTACAAAAGCGCGATGGGATTATATGTTGTAGACCAATAATCGTCCAAGGTATGTGGTGTTAAAGATCAAGCATAATATTAAATTAACATTTTTGGAGTATTAAAAATTGAGAGTATATGAAAAAAAAAAAAGAACAAGAAAAATTTGTAAACGGTCTGGTGAGTTCAGGGACTTGCTTGTGCCTCGTCGTGTTCGCTCAGGCGGGGGACCCCGTGTGTGTTTATAGCCTACAAACCCTGACATGGCAATGGCGTTCGTGTCGAGCCCCCCCTCCCCCCCCAAGTCGTCTTGATCAAAAAAAAAACTTACAAAAACACTCCAATTACAATTTAAAAAAATGCAAAAAATGCGATGAGTATTATTTAATAGCAGAAATAATTTAAATTCTAATAAAATTGATTAAAAAAAAAAAAAAAAAATTGACGCCCTGTGTTTTATCACGTCAAGGAGGGCATCCATACCTGTATATACATATATATGTTAAAACACTAGTGTGTGTTAGTGCAGTACGCCCGTGTTACCTCTTCATTTCCCCCAGAAACCGTGTGGCACGCCATCCTCCACTGAAAATTGTGTTCACCGAGTGTCTCGGTAGTGCTTCCAAAGGCTTAAAAAAAGAGTAAAAAAAAAAAAAAAAAAAATCAACCCACTACTCGTTTCCTCGCTCACTCATTAACACTAACAAGCATCAAGAAAATACATAAATACACGTAACTTTTGAGAGTACCTGATTTTCCGTTGATTCTTCGGTTTTTTTCTGGATCTGCCTTTTTTTTCAAGCTCGTGGAAGTGCCGGTGGATTTTGTGGAGTTTTATTGCCTCCTGGAGAAAATCCACGCCCTTTTCCAACAGTTCGTGAGCAAATTTTTGTGCTCCAAAAAAGAGCAAAAAAGAAAAAAAAGTAGAAATTTACATGGAAAAAATTACACAAATTACTCAATTCTATAGTTTGACAGTGATATTTTGCCATTGTTATTATTTTGAATTTTTTTTTTTTTTTTTTGAATTCCATGTTTTTTTGAAAGATCTGAGGAGTTATTAGCATCAAAATGTGTCTATTCGGCTTGGATAATTAGTGTTGATGTTAAATTGAATTTTAAAAAATGAAAAAACGAAGAAAATTGTCATTGGCATGAGTAAGCATAACCTGATGAATATAATGTTGGAATTGTATGAGTGCAAAGACCGTATAATTAAATGTATTTTAATTGAATGTAATTCAGTAGTGAAGAGGTAAAACAAGATAAGTCTATTTTTTTTTTGAAAATACCTTAGAAAATAAGTGAAATAGAGCAATTTTGCCCTAAAACTCATTTGTAACTCGAAATTCTTTACAAAAAAAAAAGATAAATAATATCACCTTATCTCGCTTAGTTTCCATGATATTTCCTGTTTTTACCATTTTCACTACTGAATTGGAATATTTTTATTTTTCACTTTTTTTCTTTCTTTTCATTATATTTTTTTTTAGAATAAAAGAGAAGCAAGTCCTAGTGGCCTGCCATGGACGATGAGGAACGTCTTGAGGGTGAGGAGGAAATGGAGCTTGACGAGGCTTCTGATGGAGAAGACGATGACGAAGAGGCCATTGGTATACCTGTCTCACCTGCAAATTCGGATCAATTATTTACGGGTGTTCCTGTTACCCCAGGAAATGGTGAGTATCATTAAAACGTTATTTTACCAAAAAAAATAACTGGTAAAAATGGTGCAAATGTGTTTCCTTTCTCCCCCCTCTTTTTTTAAAAATATCATTTATTATACAACTGAATTTGTATTATTTTTTCATTCATTTTTTATTTTTTATTTAAAACATTTTAGTGACAATACTGAAGCCAGCACGTATGAATGTTTCAGAGGGACAAATAAAAACAATAAATAATGAAGTTTTTTATCCAGTTACACCGGAGGAAACGTATGATCCTCTGCGTTATCAAAAATTTCCATTGCCAGGAGGCAAACCACTGAGTATACGTCGTGGTCCTGGTAGACCAAGAAAAGAAAGGCCACCAATTACATCAATGAGAGGTATTGGTGGTACACGTAGGCCATTTGGTAGAGGTTCAACACGTGGAAAAGGTCTTTATTCACGAGGTGGTATACGTAGAACAAAGAGTAAAGATGATGATACGCATTCAGAATCACAGAGTCCATTGAGACTTGGTGATGAACAAAATTGTGATGGTGAAATATCTGGTATTGATAGATCAATGCCAGCACCAGAAGAGCCACCATATGTACCAGAAAAATGGCCAGGAAAAGTATGTGCATTTTGTAATCTTGGTGAACGTAGTCAATTGGGACAAGGTGAATTATTACAAATTAATTGTCCAATTGGTTTTACACCGGAAAAAAATACTAATCGTGAGGAGTTATCAGACATACTCATGGATGTGTCTTCCACTGGTGACAAAAGTCCACGTGGTAGTGTTGGACCTGGAGCTGTTACCTGTAGACGACAAAAGAGTTTGGCAAAATGCAGAAATCCTAGTCTAACAAATTTTACAGAACCAGTTGAAGAATTAACGATAGTTGGCTATTCAGAGGAGCCTGATATAACTTTATTATTTGAAACAACTGGACAATATTATGTACATAAATCATGCGCAATTTGGTCAAGCAGCAGTAAAGATATCATCACAGAGAGCATAAGTCCAGCGATAGTACTAGCATCGTCTCGTCGTTGTGCTTATTGTTCGCATTATGGTGCGGGTATCCCTTGCAAAGTGAGTAATTCTCTTTAAAATTAATTTAAATCGATTCTTTTTTATCCATGATAATAATACTTTTGTTTATTTTAAAAGGTGGGCTCGTGCAATCGTTATTTTCATCTTCCCTGTGCAGCAGCATCCTCCTGTTTTCAAGACACCAAGACTGTATCTTTATTCTGCAGTCAACACCTCGGTCAAGTGCCTCTTCTTCTAAATGGTGACATAACCTGTATGCAGTGTTTTGGTATGGGCGATGTATCAAATTTGGTAATGTGCTCTATCTGCGGCCAGCATTATCACGGTAGTTGTGTAGGTCTAGCATTGCTTCCTGGTGTAAGAGCTGGTTGGCAGTGTGCTGGCTGTCGTATTTGTCAGGTATGTCGTCAACAAGAAGAAGTATCCAAAGTAATGCTCTGTGAGCAGTGCGATAAAGCGTATCATCCTGGCTGTCTACGTCCAATTGTAACATCAATTCCGAAATATGGCTGGAAGTGTAAATGCTGTCGAGTATGTACGGATTGTGGCTCGAGAACACCAGGAGCTGGTTTATCATCACGTTGGCACTCGCATTATACTGTTTGTGACTCGTGTTATCAGCAGAGAAACAAAGGATTTTCTTGTCCATTGTGCAGAAAAGCGTACAGGGCTGCTGCCTACAGAGAAATGGTCCAGTGTTCTTCTTGCAAAAAATTTGTACATGGTACATGTGATCCCGAAGCAGATCCACTAACGTATCAGCATAGAAAGGAAACAAAACCTGATTATGAATATGTTTGTCAGTACTGTAAAACATTGGCCATAGGCAAACGCAAAGATAACATTGATGATTATGGTGGTGATTCATCATTAACTGCATCACAAGAGAGTCTTTATGGTGATGGTGACTCGTCAGAATTTGATTATCCAGCTGATGATCCACTTTATTCAATTGGTTTGGGTAAAGGTAAACCATTTTGTGCATCAAAAATAGCCAAGAAAAGATTAGGTTTAACGGGAATTGTTGGTAGACCAAAGGGTGTTGGTAAATTGGGTTATCATAAGCGTCAAAAATTAACGGAATTTGGTAGAAAAAGAGGTCCAAAAGCCAAAATGAGAGGAATATTTGGTGTACCTGGTGTTGGATTACAAAAACCACAATCTGACTCGTCAAAAGAGGATGAACCTGGTGTTGAAAATAGACTTGTTTTGTGCTCAGCTAAGGATAAATTTGTCCTTACACAAGATATTTGTGTAATGTGTGGGGCTATTGGTACGGATTCTGAGGGATGTTTAATTGCGTGTGCCCAGTGTGGTCAGTGTTATCATCCATACTGTGCTAATGTTAAAGTAACAAAAGTTATATTACAAAAAGGCTGGAGATGTTTAGATTGTACAGTTTGTGAGGGCTGTGGTGAAAGACACGATGAGGGACGTTTAATATTGTGCGATGATTGTGACATTAGCTATCATATTTACTGTATGGATCCACCATTGGATTTTGTACCACATGGTACATGGAAATGTAAATGGTGTGCACTGTGTCAGACATGTGGATCAAATGATCCTGGATTTAATAGTAGTTGGCAAAAAAATTATACCCAGTGTGGACCATGTGCATCACATTCAGCATGTGCCTCTTGTCAAGAGCCCTATACAGAGGGTGATCTTATTATACAATGTGTCCAGTGTGAAAGATGGCTACATTGTGCATGCGATCACATCAAGACTGAGGCAGATGCTGAAAAATGTGCTGAAGAGGGCTACAATTGTTGTTTATGTAGGCCACGTGATGTACCACCACCTCATATACAGTGCAATTTACCAAAACCACAATTGACCAAGTATCCGAGAACATCATCACCTCCACCGCTCGTAAGAAGTCCAGAATTATACAAACCATCAGCACAACAGTATTTAGTTGATGGTGTTTATCTGTCGGAAGCTGGTATGCATCATATCAAGTCATTGACATTTGAACAACAGCAGACAAGAAAAAAGAGACGAAAAATGTTGCCTGTCATTGACAAGGATGCTGACATCATGGCTACAATTGAATCAGTAGTTGCTGGAAGTAGTTTAGATAATTCATTTGAGGAGAATGGTGGTAAATTGGATATGGATATTAAAGATGAACCTAATGAGGTTTTCAAAGAGGGAATGGTATGGACGCATACAGATCAACCACCACCAGACGGATACAGTCTCTATACAACGGAAAATGGAATATCTGTATTACGAAGAAAGAGACAGCGAAATTTACAAAAACTCGGTATTGGTGGCTTTGTTGTTAGATTACGAGGTACAAGAAAAGACAAAGAGCACGAGGGTGAATCGGATAAACCAATGGAAGGTAGTTCCATGACACTTGGTGAAGATAAACCACGTAAAAAAGTACAGAGAAAAAAACAACAGCCAAAATTAGCAGAAAGTTTTCCATTGTACATGCAAGAAGCATTTTTCGGTAAAGATCTGATGGATATCACCAAAGATAAAGATCTGAAGAGCAGCAGTGATTCAGAAAGTGAGAGAAATGTGTCTGGTAATGCTGATACAATACAACTGTCACAGGATGAATTAAAAGCTATTGAACAGGTCAAATCAAAGAATGCCAAAGAGGATGATGAGGAGAGTAAGATACCCAACGACACCCTGATTAAAAGGGAAGAGATTATTGATGACGATGCAAGTGATACTGAGGCACTTGGTGATATTTTACCGATCTCATCGGATCTACTTGATAGTGAATTGGTTAATACAATTATGAATGAGCCTGATGATGATTTGGCTAAAGCTAGTGAAGCACTTGATGAACTTGATGATGGACCTGGTGGTACAAGTAGAGATGAATTAACGGATATATTGAGTCCACATTTTAATTTGGAGTCTATGGTACGTGACACGAGTTTGCCTAACATGGACAGTAAGGACGTTGAAGAACTATTTAAAGGTGTTTTAACAGACGAGTCTCAAGAATCCCAAGAATCATCAGTTTTTCCAATACAAGCGCAAACACCACGTACACCTTCAACAACAACTCCACTTGTTTCACCATCACCTCATCCAAATCTACCAACAGGAATACCCCTGGGAAGACCACAAGTACCTAGTTCATTACCACCAGTAGCTCAATCAAATCTAAATTCACCTATGAGCTTTCCACCACCGTCTCCTTATCACTCGGAATACAGTAATAGTCCACAATTCAGTCCTGCATTCTCGGAACCACCGAGTCCTTGGGTTAATCCTGACGAAGAAGGATCTGTTGGGGCAGTTGGTGGTGTAGCAACTGGCAAACAGGGAAACAATGTTAAAATGTTTCAAGATGAGAAACTTGGAGCTGAAGCTACTATCTCTTCAGTACTTTATGCTAATTTGAATCATCCCGAGTGGAAAGAAGAATTCCCATGTAAGTAATATATCTCTTTTTCAATCATATATTTACACTTGTTCATGATTTTCCTGTTCTCATCCATTACATTCGCTTTGTTTCTTCATGCAGCATGGCCCGAGAGATGCAAACAGATTTTGAAAAAGTGGCGGGCTCTGCCAAATGAAACAAAAGCCCCATACTTGACACAAGCCCGTGACAATCGAGCAACAGTACGCATGAAGAAGACTCAACAGGTGAGTTAATATTTTTATTATACGCTAACAATCGGATTACAACAAAATAAAAGCCGGCGCAAATGTTTATAATATATTTATTTATTTTTTCCATACAATTTTCACAAATAAATCAACGTAAAACGTTATTAGTCCTTAATATTCGAGGTTTTCTTGTGCTAACACATGAGTCAAACTAACAGCTCGAAAGTTGTTTTATATTTTTCATTAAAAATATTTTTTTTTATGATATAAATATAATTTTTTTTCAATTTTTTTTTTTTCTTTTAATTTGTGTCTGATTGTGTTGCGTCTAGCATTAAAATGTCACGCCAAGTGTTGAATACTCAATTCATGTCATGCAGTAACGGTACAATGAATGATTGTATGAATTAGCACGTCGACTCTAATTCAATATACCATGACCTTGTCATATAGAATGATGCAAAAAGAATTAAATGCACTCAAACAAAACATTAGCAATGAGAATGAAATGATGAAAAAAATTAAGTTAAATAAAAAAAAAATTCAACACTCGACGTGAGCAAATTCCGTGTGTCCCCTTTTTTTTATTAATACAATTGTTTGAACCACTAGAAAGTGCTACCCATTCACACAATTATTGAAGCATTGTTTGATACTCCCATTGGTAGCCTAATCCTGTGTCTCTCCCGTCGATTTTATCGTTAACCCCCGTATCGTGTTGAAGAATATATATATATCCGAGTTATGAATTTGCAAAAAAATTGAAAGACAGGGAAAAAAAAACGCAATCACTATTCGATTAAGACCATCTCTTCTCCTGTTCTGTTCTGTGTTTACTATAAAAAAAACCAAAAAAAAAAAACATGTGTGTGAACGTGTGCCATATCCCATTGAACCGACAGATACCCAAGGATTTACCAAGTACAATTCAAGTAACAACAAGTTCACCTACAATCATGACGAAACCAGTAACAACAATTACATCATCCCAGATAACTCCAGTAATTGGTATTGGTACTGGACAAAAGCAAATTGGATTATTGTCATCAGTTGTCAATGATAAAATCCAGGATAAACAAGGATTACAAACATCAGGACAAGCTGTTATCACTGGATTATCAACTGTTGGTGGTTCAACAACAGTAGTAACAACAGGAAATCATATTGCGGAGGTGTGTGCGGTGCAGGGACCGCCGAGGCAGCTAACAACATTATCCCCAAGTCCATCTCCTACCTCAAGTACATCCTCATCACCCAGACCAAATTCAGTTAATTCAATAAATTACATTAGCAATTTATCATCATCAACAACAACAACAACAACAAATCAAGATACAAATTGTACAATGACAATTAAATTAACACAGTCACCAGCAACAGTAACAACAAATTTATTACAATCATGTACAAATAATAATACAGAATCATCAAATAATCATATAACAATACAACAACGTAACAATCAATCAAATCATATCACAATTAGTACAAGTACTATTGTTAATAGTCCAAGTATTGTTACCCAATCCTCAAGTACCAGTAATATAACAAGTGGTACTATTGTTGTTGCTGGTACTGTACGACAATTTACCACGGTAGATCATCAAATTAGAGTGCTAACCCCATCTGAAATAATGCGCACCCTCCCATCCCTCAGCCAGGAGCACTACGATCCGCCACCCACTGCAATTATTCACACTGTACCTGTACAGACCCCGGCTATGGTGAGCCACCTAATACTGTGCCTCTAGTGTCTTGTATTGCCGAATTTAATTTATATATATTTTTCTTTAATTTTCTGAGTTATTTGGTTTTCTATGAAAAAATGATTTTTTTTTTTTTCGAATTTTTATCTTCATAGATTTCGAGAATTCTCATTAGAAAATTTTTCAAAAAAATTTCATTTTGTTCTGTTGTCATTATTATTATTTGTTTTCTCATTTTGGAATGAATATTAATTTTTTATTTATTTGTTTTTTTTCAAATTATTATAATGTTCCTGGTGGCTGATTCGATATTACGACGTAATGAAGAAGACTGTTTATTCTCCCTTTATGTATGATCGTGAATTTTTTTTTTTTTATGTCCTATTATTTCGGTATTCGATATTATGTGGCATGTTCATGACCACCCGGTAGCACACTCCATCCATTGTTCATTGAATTTCCAAAATCCCAATTCATTCCTATGCCTTATTACCTTCCAAAAAAAAAAAAACCCAATTACTAATAATATTTTTGGCTTTTCATGTTTGTTTTTTTTTTCTGTTTGATGGGTGATTGTAGATTGTATGTATCTTGTGGTGTGCCAGTATTTTTCATTTATTCTGTTTGATAATTAGATAAGCGTATTTCGCTTTTCTAATTTTCTTATCTGTACACTGTTAGAAGTTTTTTGGCCTTGAAATCAAAATTTTAACTCGAAGACTTGTCTGGAATAATTTATTTTATACTTGTAATTTTTTTTTCTTTTTAATTACTGACAAAAACGTTTTTTTTTCTTTTTTGCTCTTATCAGTGTTATTTGAAATATCTAACAGTGTATGCTTCAATTAAAATCAACTCGTCTATTAATTTACGTGAAATTGGAGTAAAATCCATTTTACATTATTAATTTTTCCCGAATTTATAATCTTTTTAATCAATTAATTTAAAAAAATAACTCATTACTATTAGAGGCTTTAATTGTTGCAGGACGTATATCATCGATAATAGACTCATTTGCACGTTATTTATAATTTTGTGATGATTAAAATTATAAATTAGAGGTCGTAGTTACTACGGTATTTTAATTGATAAGAAAGATAAGGGAAAGAAACTCTTCACATGTGAATTTTGCGGTGTTTCCTATTCTGGATGGTGGCTGGATATTTTCTATTATTCTATATATAGGGACAAGTGGGATAAAATGGACATGCCAACGAAACGGCATAAAAAGGTTTTTTTTTTTCTCATGATTTCATTGAAAAGCTGAGGAAATTCCCAGAAAACATGTCAGGATTAATTTTTTGCTCAGCTTTTCTATGTAATCATTTGAAAAAAACACCTATCTCATATATTTTCGCAGATTTCGAGCGATTTTTCATTGTATAAACATGAAAATTTCTATGTCTCACTCTTAATTTCTTTTTTACACCACTTTGCCCTATAATGCACAAATTATATATATTAAAATCAATATCGTCAATTTCCTCATTCTATCATGTATTAATCAATTGTAACACGTATTATTTCAATGTTGATTTATTATTCAAAAATTTCTCTGTGAATGTATCGGTTTTGGTGTATGATTTTGGCTGATTGTATAAGATGCCTCATCAAATATTTACAACAATGTGATTATTACATTCTTCTGTTGAATATTTTTACAAAATGAAAATACATGATTTGTATTAAAAATTTAATCATGGAGGATGTAATTGTCATTTTATTGTGTTGAATATTTGATTGTAATTTTATTGCTTTTCATTAGGAACAGGATAGACTGTCAAATCGTGATCGTTCAACCCGAGAAGCGGAACAAGAACGTCAATGGAAACAGTTGCAGGCCCTCCGACAACAACAGGCTGCATTACAACAGCAAGTTATTCATGAACAGCGTATACACGGTAGATAAATTATTTATTTATTTCCCCTTAATCTCGGGGGAGTGGGTAAAAAAAAAGAGCTCACGCTCACGCTAACGGTTTCATGACTACTTTTTTTTTTTTTTACAGCCATGGCACGAGCACACAGGCAAATTAATGACGATGGATCACCGATGACTCCTGATAATAATGCTGGACTTGCAACGCAATTGCAAGTAACAACATCACAGGTAAATTAGTAAAAACCCCTCATTTTCTCCTCAATTTTTGCATGAATATCTCGACATTATATCTTATTAATATAAATATTTAATATTCAGGATGGCACACAACTTGGTCCTATGGCATCACCATCGCCCGGCTCACGTGCAACATTTGCTACTCCACCATTAAAAGTAAATCGTGTTGCAACACCACAGAGTCCATTGCAAGGAATACCACGTATACCAAATCAATCATGTCCAGTGACACGTCCAGTTGGAACAGTCGTTAGACCAGGACTACCAAATACATTTGCTCAACCACCGTCTCCATTCTCACCCCAGGCACCCCAATCACCCCATGATTTTCCACAATCACCAGCAGCATCCCAGTCTCAAGATCATCAGTTTCAGCGTTTTGATAATCCCGAGGGCTTTAATCAAGGCAATCAAACCCCACGTCCAATAATACCAGGTACCCCAACCTATGCAACGTCTCCTAGAAACGATGTATTCTCTCAACCACCTGGTACACCACGTCCTATATTTAATCCCCCTACACCACGTACATCAACCCACGTCTATGCTCCATCACGTACTCCCGATCCTTATAGCAATCAGCCCCAGACGCCTTCACCAGCGCCAAGTTATACATCACCTAGACCCGAGTCACGTCAGGAGGTACAACAGCCCGAGGTATTTAGTCAGCAGCCAGAAGTCAATCGTCAACTTCGTGATCTTCTTCAGCGACAGCAATTCAGTAAAAAGATTGAGCAAATACCTGGCAATTGGAGCCAGGATGGTCCAAGTCCAAGTGGAGAGAGTGTACAACAGCAGTTCGATCAGGGAGGACACGTGCAACTTGCTCAGCATGTACAACCAGCTCCAAATACGGTTGAAGGAACATTCAGGCATCCATTACCACCGGGAATTAGACCCAGAATGCCACTACAATTAAATGTATTCATCAGAAATTCACAAGGTATGTTAATAATTCATTTGCATATGATTCATGGCATTCGACATTTCGTAATTGTAATTCTCTAATAATAATAATTCCAGGCAATGTTGATGCACGAATTCAGAGCATGGATCCTCGAACGCGAATGCTTTTGCAGCGACCCCAAGTACCTGGTATACCTCAGCAACACTTCCAAAATCAGCCACAACAGACTCCTCAACAAGTACTACAACAAAGAATGCCCGTGCCGCGAAATCAAATGGCCGATCAGTATGAAATGTTGCAGCAGTCATCACAAGTACCACAGTCTCAACAACAGCAATTACAAACACCACCACAGTCACCAAGATTTACCGATCCCCAACAGCACAATCAAGCAATGGCCCAAAGAATTGTACGCAATAGTCAAGATATGAATACAAGTGTTAGAATGATGACAACTGTACAGCCAATGCAACGTCCAAATTTAATACCATCAACAGTCAATGATAATCCATCCACATCTGAGGCATCAGAAATACCAGACAATGTTACTGCAGAATTAGAAAAACTCGAGCAAGAGGGTGCACCTATGGTAGAGGTCGAGGGAGTTAGTGCAATATTAGGTGACTTGGCTGAGGATGATGATGAGCTTCTTGCTGAAATGGGTGCAGATTTTAATATACTTGAGTATGCTGATCCAGAACTTGACAATATAACTGGTGGTGAAAAAACTAATATACTTGATATGGATTTGGAGCAAGTTGAGGTTGAAACTAAGGAGGAAAAATTGAAAAAAGAGTCCAAAGTTGAGGAGCATAAGACTGAAGATATGGGTGGTGCTAGTACGAGTCATGAAATGAGTGATACCAGTGCAACTGGAGGACAGCAGGTTGAGGCACCTAGTGTTCCACAACCACCACCACCACCACCACCACCTGTTCAAGTACAACAGATACCAACTGCTAATCAGCAACAAACACCTCAGCCGGCACCGAGTGCTCCCATGTTACCGCAAAATCATCCACAGGCTGTAGATGTTCAACAGCAGATGAATCATCATGTACAGCAGGCTGCTGCTATGGGAAGACCTATGCCACCTGGAACTAGATTACTTTCTCCTGATGGAGCTGTTGGAGTTGTTACGTCGACGAATACTGTTACTGTTAGCTATCCGTCGACATTTCCTGGACATGGACAACGAGTTCCACAACAACATATTCAATGTAACTTGACTGTTTCTACTCGTTATTTATCAGGTCTTAATTACGATATTTTAATGGAATTTTTTTAATGAATTTTTCAGTGCAACAACAAAGATTGGGAATGCGTGTTCCAGGTGTTCAGGGTGTACCAGGCCGAGTTGTGTCTGTTAGCCACATGATTGGTCCTAGAATGCCTCTTGCACCACCACCACCACCACCACCTCCACCGTATCCTGGACCACCGCCTCCATATCCAGGACCTGTACAGGTTTGTAATCTTCATTATCAACAAAAAAAAAAATCTAACTATCACACTCGTTACTCTTGAAATTTATGCATCGCTTTACGAAAATCAAGTTTTGTTATCAAATGATTTTTCATTTAACGTTCATTTTACATCTAACTTGGCCAAAATTTATCCATAATCTCGTTTTTATTAAATGTGAGTTGGCAGCGAGCTTATAATTTGCCAGATGGAATTGACGCGACTGTTTAATTTAATTTATTTAATTTTAAAAAAATAACGTAAAAATTATGTGTATTCACTTTTGATAAATTAATTTATTTCCGGTGTTGGTATGAACTAATTCAAATTCTATTGACTATTGAAGAAAAAAAATGAGAATGTAGTCAAACTATTGAGAAAATAATTTAATAGATTGAACTAAAACTGAATAGAGGAGTTACTATAATGAATTCTTTGGCTTCAAGTATTTTTTAAAATGTAAATTAAGAAAAAAAAAAAAAAAGAAAAACGAAAAAAATGGTGTTTTGGCCTGGGTGTTTGCAATGCATTGGTGTTGGTGCATGTCTAGATGGGGCTGTGCCCAGGTGGGCGGGGTATGCCACGACCACCGGTGCATATCGGACATCAAATGCCCGTTCCGGGTCCACCGATGGCACCCGTGGTACACAAGGTTTCATCAACAATCGTCCCTCATCCTCATCGAAGACCCCTGCTTCTCCAGGTGAGCAAGTACTCGGGGCAATTACGCAACTGCACAAGAAGATATATATATTTTTTTTTTTCCCTAAATTTCCAGGCAAAATAAACTGAATGATCGAAAGAGAAATAGCAAAATTTGTATAAAAAAGACAATTATAATTCGGGAAAAAATTACAAACACATACGCGTTGCAGAAGAATTCATAAAAATTAATAATAAATTAAAAATGCAAAAAAAAATTAGCACTAGATGTGATTAATTGTTGAAGCATTTGGTACTGGCTGCAGCAAATATGTGTAATATGCATGTTCGTTTGTTACTTACACGTGTTTGTTTTTCTACAAAAGTTTTATACAAATTTACGTTAGTATTTTGGTTTCGTACTGACATTAACTGTCAGCAGTCGTGTTCACAGGAGCAACCATTGTTACTCGAGGATCTACTGGAGCAAGAGAAGAGAGAACAAGAGAAACAACAGAAACAACAGCAAGTTGATGCACCAACATCTGGTGGTCCATTGTTGAGTGACAGTGACTTTGAGAGATTACGTGCTGATGTACTTGGTTCATCTGCACTTGGTTCACCACCACAGGGAATTGTTAGTGGTCCAACAGCTGGACCAGTCATTAGGCCACCAGGAAAACCAAGACCACCATCTGCACCAGGTACGCCGTGGCCTCAGGTTGTTCCTGATGCTGTTAAACTACCAGTTCAGACGCCAAGACAACCTATTGCTACTCAAACACCACCAGAATGTATGTTTCCTATCATTAAAACCTTTTTAATTAACCCTATAGTCTGAAAAGCATGATCATGAAGCATCCCCATTAAATTCCACTTTTCCTTGAAATATATTTCAAATAACTTTCATGTTTTTTTTTCCCACAGCGAGGATTGCAACATTCAATATTCCTCATTTACCTGCACCGCCAGCACCACCAGACGTTATTGTCACTGAGCAAGACAGGATGATACACATGCAGTACGAGCAGTGGCTACAACATCAAGCACATCTTCTCAAACAACAGCAAACATACTACGATACAGAAGTACAAAAATTGAGAAAAGCCAGGAAATCTCTAAACAGTAAACAAAGGCAACTCCGTAAATCAGGCAATGAATTAACGGAAAATGATGCTATTGAGTTACAAAGAATCTCAAATGAACAGGCAGTATTGCAGAAACAATTGGATGCAAGTCGTAAACAAGTACGTCAGCATAATATGTTGGCACAGGAGTACCAAAGTAAACAGCAGCAGAGACAGACTCAGCCACAAACTTCCGAGCCATGTTCTCCACTCATGTCACCATCGCAACATTCATCACCGATGCACAGTCCAGCTGGATTAGTTTCACACAGTCCAGGTCCAGGTTCTTCTAGTATGATTCAACATTCACCGGCAACATCCATGATTCAGCACAGTCCAAATCCTCCACTACTTCAGCACAGTCCTGGAACTCAACAGCCAACAAATCCTGGTACCATGTCACCACACAGTATGCAGCAATCGCCAAGAATTGGAACACCGCATTCACAGCCTGAAGAGAGTCCATTCAGTCCTGGAGCAATGCCATCACCTGGAATGTGTGGACCAACAGTAACGCGTATGGCTTCGCCACAACATCGAGCAGTAATGAGTAGCAGACTTGCAACTAGTCCCGGTGCTTTTCCTCAGGATGCTCGAGGTAATCAGCAAATTTTGACTGATCAAGGTGTAAGAATACAGAATATACATCAGAGATTTGTTAGACCACCAAATGTTGGTGAACTCGTGCAAAGACCGAGGATGCAAATGCAGGGAGGAATTATTTACAATCAGAGATCTCCATTGGGCAGTCCTCAGCCTTCGCAACAGCCAATGCTGACCCAGCAACAGCATCAACAACTTTTACAAAGACAAATACAGCAACAACAACAACAGCAGCAACAACAACATGATATCAATGCAATAAATCAAGAGCAAAACATGATAAATCAAAGAAATCTCCAGTTAGCCCAGCAAAGACAGATGATGTCGCAATCTCAACAATCTCAGCAACACGTCATGCAGAAGCCTCCGAATTCTCCAATGGTCTCCCAGCCAGCGAATTCTCCAAGTCCTCAGCTTCATCAACAAATGCAACAAAATTACGGACAACCGCCAAGTTCTCCAATGCCCAGAAGTCCAATGGTTCAACAAACAATGGGCTCGCCCATGTTGCAGCAGCAATTGAGTCAAAATTCTCAACCACCTAGTCCTATGGGAACGCGAATTCATCATCCGCCTACATCTCCAATGGTTTCCCAGTATCAGCCAAATCCACCAAGTCCAATGGCAAGAAATCATCCATCAACATCACCGATGCTACAGCATCAATTGAATAATCAGCATCATCCACCACCACCACCGCAGACTCCAAGCTCACCCATGCCTAGAAGTCCAATGGTAGCTGGTTCTCCCATGCAAATGCAACGACGTCAATCCAGTGGAAATAGTCCAGCAATGCCAGACAGGCCCCAAAGCGTTGAGAATCCAGGAACTCCAAGAACTCCTCACACACCTCATTACACACAGCACTCAATTGATCAGCAGCAACAAATAAATCAGAATCAAATGCAAGAAAATCAGAATCAAATACAACAAAATCAATCAGATCTACAGAATCGTGGAGGAGGAAATCCTCACAATCCCCTGAATCCAATTCCATTTAAAAGGAACTTTGGTAGATTTGGTTTTATCAAATTGGGTCTTCGTGGGGGTTCTCCCATGTGGTCAACAAAACCAGAATCCAGTAAAGGAAAAACCGAGCCACGATTATCTACGAGCACAGTCTCGGATGATAAACCTAATACTTCTGCAGTTCATCGGAAAACAGGAATATCTCAATCAAAAATAAACAGTCTAGTTTGTGCAGATTACAATGATTTTGATGATGACTCGCATACACCACCTCAAACACCTCCAACTCGTGTAGTCGAGTCGAAAATACTTCAGGGACCTGTTGCAGCTGAGAAAGCGAGTAATTTGAGCTTGGGCAGTCCCAGTGATAAACTCGAAGCTATGCCAGACACGACTGACTACGATGATGACAAAACAATAGTCAATGAAGAAGTAACCCTAAGTTCAACTGCCCAAAGAGATAACGATGATATCACGGTTATCGAAGAATTTGCAGAATCAGAACTTGCAGATGTAGTTCTTGGTGCACTTGATCCAGACATGCAGGAGGAGTATGTGCTTTTTGAGCAGGACATGGTGGTTGATCTTTCAGTGGATAGCAATGACTCATTGAGCCATGCATTGGTCAACAACACGAATCAAAGTCATGATTTGGTGCAGATTTTAGAGATTGAGCAGTCACACGACGATCAAGTGCTCAGTGATGAAGAATTACTTCCAACGCAAACGAGAAATAAAAAAGGACTGCGTTTAGACATTGTGAGAACTCTTGGTACAGGAAAACGATTGGTAACAGTTACAGATACACCAGAATCACCAGATCAAGAAGAAATAGTCGATCAATCTCCTGTTGCTTCACCATTTCTTGATCACACATCAGATCACAATTTTATGACACTTGTTGGAGAATCCGAAGTTGTAATACTTGATCCAAGTACGAAATCTCCTGAGGATAATTTCACTAAAGAATCATGCGGTGATGAGGAATCGGAAAAAATCGACTGCAATTCGGTGGATACTAGTCAAAAAATTATTCACGAAACATCAAAGTGTATTAAATCATCTACGCCTGAATCAATCGATAAGAAAACATCAAATTTTAATTTTTCTGATAAATCAACATTATCTCCTGGAAATTCTGCTATTTTAACGACTGACAATGAATCAATTGATGCTTCTCAAGTTGCTAGTACAATTTGTATCAATGAAGCTGTGACAAAACCAACAACAACAACAACGAGCGAGAATTTTTCGGAAATTGTCGTCAAGGATGTTTTGACTACTTCATTGATTGAAAATGAAAAACAAACGATTTTACCGGTATCAATGGCTAGTATTGTTGCAGATGCAAAGATTGCAGAAAAATTGAGTCAAACTTCAATGCAAACTACTTTGAAACAAGTTCAAATGAATTCACTTGATGTAACAGATGGACCTGATGGAACTTCAAAAACTGATGGAGCAATTTCGGAGACCAAGACAGACATGACTTCTTCGAAAAATCTATTTATCCCAAAAAATGAAGAAACAATTATAAATTCTGTAGCTGTAAAATCAACATCAGTGACTTTAAAACCGAAAATGTCAGTTTCCGAGATGTCCAACAAGGATAATGAAATTTCAAAATCTAAAACTTCTTCAATTGTTGAACCTGAAAAGCCATTAACAATTGGAAAAACTGGAAAAGAAGATTTGGACAATGAAAAAACAAAAACTGATACAAATATTTCTAATCCAATGACAAATTGCAATTCATCGACTTCAGATTTGACTGAAGAAATGGTGGAAGAGAAAAAGACTGATCCATTGAATACAACTGATGAACTTGAGAGCATGCTGGAAGCAATTCATAATCCAGCAGAGAATGCACTGAATGGTGATAGTAAAAAAGAAAAATCTGAAGTATCATCACGTCAAAGAATTTCTCCAGTTGCTGATGAAATATCATTGGTTAATATCCTGGAGAGTGATACCGAGCCATTACTAAACGACAAAAAAGATGAAACTAAAGAACAATTAGAAAAATCCAAAGAGAGCGAGTCAATTGACTTCTCAGAAACATCAGAAATTAAAGCAGAAACACCAACATCATCTAGACAATTTGAAGAATCAGTTAATGAAACAGAAGAGAATGAATCACCAGACGATATTTTAGACATGTTGCATAATATAATTTCGACAAAACCAGAAATGGCAAATACAGATATACTGGAAGAGGATAGATCTCGAAAATCAAGTTTGATTTATCAACTTCCAACTCCTTTGGAATCTCTTCCACTTAACATTCTTCAAGATTCACTAATGGATTTGGAAGTACCTGGTACAGAGAATGAACAACCACAGATTGAAGAGAAGCTGTCTACTCCAACACCTGTAACAACCGAGAGCCAAGTTGTGAAGAAAAGTCCTGTTCAAACACAGCCATCAACAACAATAGCTGTTAGTACAGTTGCCCAACTCCAAAGAAGTACCACAACAGTTCCTCATCTATCTCCTCTCTCTAAACCAACAGAATTAACATCAAACGTTGCCAATGTCTCGCATCAACTGCGTACCCTCCTCTCGTCTCTTCACACGAATCACTCGCAGAGTTACACAACAGCAGGTCAAACAACCCTAGTCACCATGGTTTCTTCTGTCTCTTCAGGTTCCAAAGCAAGTATCGTTGTAACAGCACCTGGAACAAACTCCTTAAGCAGCACTACAACAACAATAAACTTTACAAAATCATCTGTCGACACTAAAAGTACATTTTCGGTTCAATTAAAAGAGTCGCAGAGTGTCATATCAACATTGAATAAAACAACAGCATCGGAACAATTCAATAGGATATCTTCGAGTGTGGGAGGAAGTTTGGCAAGTCTGCCTACAACGATGTCGAGACCAGCTACAAATTCCGGAATTTCCATCACTTCAAATGCTATGTTAAATGCCATGTTATCGAGAACACCGTCAGCCAAGTCTTCCATCGCAGGCCATCGAGCGAATACCATTCTAACGAGTAATTTATTGAGTTCTGTTCTACCAAGTCCTATTGTCCAGAAGTCTCAGAACCTTCAAGCGATACTCCAAGTGAGTTCAAGTGCCTCGCTACCTACGAAAACATCATTGAATGTATCATCAGCAGCTACGACTTCAGTACAATCAGGAAAAACAGTTGTACCTCCAATGGCTTCAAGTGCTCCAAACACTATCAACGTGACGACATCAATTCTCCAATCAACCTTGTCCCAAGCACCTACATTACACTCTCAACTAACATCAGGACAACCACAATACAAAACAACAGGTCTTCTCCCAATAGACAACAAATCAGGAGACTTGGAGGCTTTGGCTCCAACTACTAAAGAGGAAGAAACAAAACCCCAGACACCAACAAGATCTGAAGTTGATACTCCAAAAGGAATAAATGCGCATAGAATGGAAGAGTCCCAGAATGTTCTTCTCAAGCAGCTTCTTCAGAATACAGCTTGTGCTACAACTGTACCACCTTCCTCGACGTCAACTGCTCCAAGTTTGCCCATTGTTCCATCATTGGAGGCACAATTGGCCCGACCAACACCAACTCCACCATCATCACTTCTGCCACCACTGTTGAATAAACTTCCAAATACAAAAACAGCTGCACCAAAGCAAATATTGAATAGAGAAACATCGTTTGTGTCTCAACCGCCTGCTCTAAAAACCCAGAGTCCTCCGATTAAAGAAGAGATACTATCAAAGCCCTCGACTCCAGTCTCTTCAGGATCAGTTCCACCGCTTCACTGTACTCCAAGACAATCTGAGATTGTTAGTAAGCCTCAGATTCAATCGAAAGTAGGATCTCCAATGGTCAGTCAATCGATAGCTTCATCTGCAGTATCCAAGCCAATTCCTGTTGTATCGAAAATCGAATCACCACCACAATCCGAGGCTCCTTCACCAATTAGCACAACTCCAGGACCAATAAAAACACCAACAACTGATCCAATAACGTCAAGTTTGCAAATGAGAGTGACTAGTATTCCAACAACCTTTGCTAGACTCATTACAACAACAAAACCAGTTGCAACAGCAGCAACTCAAAAAATCATACCAACGAGTCAACAATTAGTCAACAGTATTCCAACTTCATCGCAATCATCAATGCCAATTGCAACAACTCCACCGAATACACCACAGCCACAATTACAAGTACAAGTACAAACTGTCCAAAAATCATCAACACCAGTTCATATAACACATCATTTAAATCAACAGCAGCAATTGCAATCACCGAGAATTCATGTAGTTAATACGATACAACCGTCAGTGCCTCAGACGATGACTCAAAAATTGGGACATCAAGCTCACCTACAACAGGGTGCAATTGCGCAACACACAGTGCCTTTAGTTGAAGTTAAAAAGGAAATACTTGATGAAGTACTGTCTGGTAGTGCTACAATCCAGAATTCTGATACCAAAGATTTTCTTACTGCCAAAGAGGAGATTATGGATGGTACGATTGATGATAAGACCGGTAAGTTGATTATTGTTAGGGGAAAAGGTGGGGTAAAATGGACACTTCAATTGAACAGTTTGAGATTGAAATTTTTTAATGATTGCATTGGAAAGCTGAGGAAATTTTAGGCGGAAAAGATGTGTCAAAAATTTTTTTTCTTAATTTTTGGAAAAATTGACTTTTTTGACCAAGTTTTGAAGCGGTTTCCCCCTTTTGAAAATCGAAAAAATTCTTTTTTTCGGTGATATCTCTGGTTCTGTTGATCATAGTGACCTGAGATTGATCTCAAATGAAAAGGAAGCTCATTTCTCATGGACTTATGTGGTTCAAATTTTTTTTAAAGCAATTCTTCAAATATTTATAGGTCATTTTCTGCAAATCAGTTTTTGCCACATAAATACTTGAAAAAAAGTGATATTTTTCTCTTTAAACCCCATAAATTGATGGAAAATGAGCTCACCTTTCATTTAAAATCAACCCCAGGTCGCTACGATCAATAGAACCAGAGATATTCCAAAAAAACAGAAATTTTCCGAAAAACAGAAGGCTTTCACCTTCAAATCTCGTGCAAAAATCGAAATTTTTGAAAAATTCCAAAAAATAACTTGTGCCATATGATTTTTATGGGAAATTCCCTCATCTTTCCAATGGAATCATCAGAAAAAACCGATCTCCAAATCATTTTCATCCATTTCGAGTAAATTTCATAGTATAAAACAGAGATCGGCAAAAAAAAAATTCGCATTTTTAATTTTTTAATTTTTTTTATTTCTGTAATTCCCATCAAAAAATTTTTTTGTTACTCTCTTAATGAAAAATTTGGATTTTTAAATTTTTCATTAGTTTGAAAATTAATTTTTTTTTTTTAAACAATTCTGAATACTATTGTAATTAAAAATTTGACTGATGAGATTTTATAATTCTCTTTCTTATTCGAAATTTTGATTCTTTCTTACTTATTAATTGATTGGAATAATCAATTTTATAATAAAATCAACGCCACTATGTTTAATCTTCCCAAATATAAACGTCTTTCAGACAAAAATTTTGAGTTGAGAGTGTTAACTAAATGTAACACAAATAAGAACTTATAATTTAATCCAATCTAAATGACGCTTATATGACATTTATAATTCAATTTAACTAATAGAAATGTTAATAAGTTTAATAAAGAAAATAATTATGAAATTCCATCAGTCAAATTTTACATTACAATAGTAATCAAAATTATTTAAAAAAAAAAAATAATTTTCAAACTAATGAAAAATTTAAAAATCCAAATTTTTCATTAAGGCCCGGATGGAGTAGGATTATTTGAGAAAACGTAGATTTCACTTTACGAGATCAAAAATGGTTCAATTTTCCAAAACTCAGTACAGCACCATTGTTCTGCATTGTCTGTATGGTGCTGTACGGAGTTTTGAAAAATTGAACCATTTTTGACCTCGTAAAGTGAAATCTACGTTTTCTCAAATAACCCTACTCCATCCGGGCCTTAAAAAAGTAATTAAAAATTTTTCGATAGAAATTACAGAAATAAAAAAAATTCAAAAATTAAAAATGCGAATTTTTTTTTTCGCCAATCTCTGTTATGAAATATCAAAACTACTCCGTGTCTATTTTATTCCACCTTCTCCTATCATTAAATTAGACAAGAGTAAAGAATAAATCTAACAATTAATTGATTTACAGATCTCAAAAAATTGAAGAGACGCCAGTACCAGCAGAAGCGCAGACAGAGTCAAGGAAAAGATGCCTCAGCTCCTCCACAGAAGAAGCGTTCACGTAAAGTCTCTCGTTTAGACGAAGACTACGACACATTCGTTGACAACTTGATGATTCAACTGCGTCAATTACCACAAATGACTGTACTGGAGCCTCTCCTGGGTAGGAACTACGGTGTGTGCCCCATATTTGGCTCGAGTGATTTATCGAAAATAGGAAATCAAAAAGATTACAACACCCGAACCGGTGATCTAACCGGAGTCTATGGAGTTGCAAGATTGATGGGTGTCTCAGACCACTACAACACCCAGCCATTTGGTGAACAAGAGCCATCACCCCCTCAACAGCCTGCTTCAACTCAACGTGGCTTCTACGACCAAGAATTTCCACCCCTAAAACTCGATGATTCACTCGACAAAAAGGAAAATCTCTTGATAACACGAGACGTTGATACACCAGACACAATAGTTAGTTCATCATCACCAGAATGTGTTATACCAGAATTTATTAATCGTTTTCCTGGTCTGAGATTGATCGAGGAAGAGTCTGACGAGGAGTCTGACTGGCTGAAGCGTGTTTCACCAGTCATACCACTCGTCTCTCCTATCCCGATACGCCTCAAGCCTGCACACATTAAGGACAATGCAAAACAGGACAAGGAAAATGTTGGAACAATAAGATTAGGAAAATCACCACCAGTTGCATTACGTGAAAATGGTAATGTTACAGTGACACTGACCCTAAATAGTCAGGCAGCTGACGATATAATGGGAGTTTTGAAGGATCTTGCTAATATATTGAACATATCGCCACCAAATGGCTATCAAATTGTTGAGAGAACAACGACACCACCTTCTCAAAAATTGGGTCTCTACAGGACAAAAGGAAAGGATGGTAAGGAAGGTGCACCAATTGACATACAAAGTATTCTCAATGGAGCTGCTAAATTTTGTCGTCACTGTGACGTTGTCATATTGAATAGTTTGATCAGAAAAAAAGTATCAGATCTGCCATTTTTGAGTAAAGAAGAAGCCGAACCCGGTGATGAACTTTGCTTCTGTTCAGCTACTTGTTACATGCAATTTGCTCTGATGCATCGTGCACCAACGACAAATCAAGGAAAAGCAGCCACAATTGTAGATCATTTGTGTCAAAAATCCGAAGTCAAGCTCATTGATAACAGCTTGAAAAAGAAACAACAAGAAAAACGTCTATTGGAAAAATCAAATTTGGTATTAGAGGGCATGGAAATTGAACCTATTGAAATAAATCGTGATATTAAGATAAAAACAGAGAAAGATGATACGGAAAGACTTGAAATCCATGAGGAAATACTGCAAATTGAGGAAAAACGACCTAAGAAACATCCAGCTTCTGAAGATTTGTCGATTGATTCAATCGAGCCACAGCCACCGGCAAAATTGTGGAGAGGTGTTAAGTACAAATTTTGGACAATCGGTGGCATTCAACCAGCAACAAAGTACAAAAAACCAACGGACAAAGAGATAACGGAAATGCTGTTTAGAATGGGAGTTACTGTTTCACCAGCTAAAACCGAGGACAGTCGTCGTTGTATGTTCTGTCAGAATCAGGGTGATGGAGCAGCTGATGGACCTGCTCGTTTACTGAATTTTGACGTCGACAAGTGGGTCCATTTAAACTGTGCTCTCTGGTCAGAGGATGTTTATGAAACAGTAAATGGTGCATTGATGAATCTCGACATAGCACTCCAGCACAGTTTAGTCCTAAACTGTGTTGTTTGCGAGAAACCAGGTGCAACAGTCAAGTGCTTTAAAATCAGATGCACAAATGTTTATCATTTAGGCTGTGCTGTTAAGGATGGCTGTGTTTTTTACAAGAACAAAAGCACATTTTGCTCTCAACATGTCCAAAAGAACGACAAGGATAATGAATTAACAACTTTATCTGTATACAGGCGAGTTTATGTCAATAGAGATGAAAATCGTCAAGTAGCAGCAGTGATGCATCACTCAGATCACAATCATTTGCTTCGTGTTGGAAGTTTAATATTCCTCAGTGTTGGACAACTTTTGCCACATCAATTAGCTAATTTTCATACACCTCATTATATTTATCCAGTTGGTTACAAGATCGTGAGATTTTATTGGAGTATGAGAAGACCAAATAAGAGATGCAGATATGTTTGTTCGATTCATGATGTCTCGGGTAGACCGGAATTTAGGGTACTTGTACAAGAGCCAGCTCAGGAGGACGTTGAATTGAGAGATGCAACACCCAGAGCAGTTTGGAGCAGAATTTTACAGCCATTATCGGAATTGAGAAAGAGTACTAACAGTGTACAGCTCTTTCCTCGTTATGTCTCGGGTGAGGATTTATTTGGTTTGACTGAACCTGCTATTGTAAGAGTACTTGAGAGCCTTCCCGGTATCGAAACATTAACAGACTACAGACCCAAGTATGGAAGAAATCCACTTTTAGAACTTCCACTAGCTATTAATCCAACAGGAAGTGCAAGAACTGAAGCGAGATTGAGAAATCAATTGCCATGGAAAAGGCCACACACTCAGAGAACTGCATCTTCTGCTAGGGCAACATATGCTCCAGCAGCAGCTGTTGCTGGTGAAGTGGCTTGTCCATATTCAAAACAATTTGTTCACTCAAAGAGCTCACAGTACAAAAAAATGAAACAGGACTGGAGAAATAATGTTTATCTTGCTAGATCGAAAATTCAGGGATTGGGACTTTATGCTGCGAGAGATTTGGAAAAACATCAGATGGTTATTGAGTATATTGGGGAAATTATCAGGACTGAATTGGCTGAGACTAGAGAAAAACAGTATGAAGCGAGGGTTAGTAATAATTTATATTTTTTTCTTCGAAATCAGTAGTGAAGAGGTAAAACAGGATAAGTCGACTTATCTTTTGCAATCATTTGAAAGGAAATATCTCGGAAATTAAGCGAGATAAGGTGATATTATTTATCTTTTTTTGTAGAGAATTTCAAGAGTTACAAAAGATTTTTCAGGCAAAACTGCTCTATTTTGCTTATTTTATAAGGTATTTTTAGACAACTAAATGAGAAAACAATTAGACTTATCTTGTTTTATCTCTTCACCACTGAAATCAATGGAATTTATCATGGATAACATGATCTCATATTTAATATTTTAATTTTTTTTTTTTTTTGTTTCACAGAATCGAGGAATTTACATGTTCCGATTAGACGAAGAACGAGTGGTTGATGCAACGTTATGTGGTGGATTAGCACGTTACATAAATCACTCGTGTAATCCAAATTGTGTTGCTGAGATCGTTGAAGTTGAACGGGATCTCAGAATAATTATATTTGCCAAACGAAGAATTTCACGCGGTGAAGAGGTAAATTTCGTCCATTTTTTTTCAAATTTAATACTGGGGAATGTGGGGCAAAATGGACAGGGTAATGAAACAGTGGGAGATAGATTTTTTTGAATGATTTCATTGGAAAGCTGAGAAAATTTAAGTCGAGAAACATGTGCCAGACTTAATTTCTGTCAATTTTTTGAGAATTCGATTTTTTCTGGGATTTTTGAGGGATAAAAACCTTTCGATTTTTGAGAGAATTCAGTTTTTTGGGAATATCTCTGGTTCTATTGGTCGTAGCGATATGGAATCAATTTTAAATAAAAGGTGAGATCATTTCCCATCGATTTATGGGGTTTTGAATCTAAAAATATCGATTTTTCAGATAGTTATGGGAATTTTTATGAAAAATTATGATCATCGGTTTTTGTCCTGTAACTATGTGAAAAATCGATATTTTTGAATCCAAAGCCCCATAAATCGATGGGAAATGATCTCACCTTTCATTTAAAATCGGTCCCAGGTCGCTACGACCAATAGAACCAGAGATATTGTCAAAAAACTGAATTTCCTCAAAAATACCAGAAAAAATCGAATTCTCAAAAAATTGAAAAAAATTAATTCTCGCACATGTTTCTCGACTAAAATTTCCTCAGCTTTCCGATAGAATCATTGAAAAAAATCCATCTCCAATATTTTCATTTATTTAATGATTTTCTCATAATATAGGGGAGAGTAGGGCAAAATGGACCCTCGTGATAACATGATTGAGGAATTTTTTTCGGAATGAAGGACTTGACGAAAAAATCTGAAAAAATTTGAGAAAATCCTCCAACATGTCTATATTGTTTGTAAATTTTTTCAGATTTTTTCACGCAACCGCTGCTTTTTAAAAAAATCTCGAGTCATCACATCTTCTAGGTCCATTTTGCCCCACTCTCCCCTATGCATAAAAACTTAAATGAGTCCATTTTACCCATTATGTCCGTACTGCCCCACCTTTACCTACACTTGCAGTTGGTGAATATGATTCTAATATTTGCTTTATCATGTTTCCAGCTGGCATACGACTATAAATTTGATATTGAAGATGACCAGCACAAGATAGCATGCGCCTGTGGTGCGCCCAACTGCCGCAAGTGGATGAACTAATTGAGCTCAATCCACAAAATACTGTTGTTATTGTTGCTACGTTTTTTCGGTAGGTTTTACATGAAGATAATTAAAAAAAAAAAAAAAAAAAAAAATTATATATATTATATATAAAAAAAAAATGATAGACATATTATTTAATTTGTAAAGTGCCATTGCAGTTTGATTAAATGATTGATTATTGTGAAGTTGGTGCTACGCCATCACGACATTCCTCCAAAGTTGTACAATATTAGCTTTTACTTTAAATGAAATGAAAAAAAAAAGAAATGGATAAACCTCGGAGTAAAAGAAATTAATTGAACAACACAATTTAATTAACTTGTAAATTTGATGATAAAAAAAAGAGAAAATTGAATTATGGGGTCTTTGAGACGTATAGATGGGGGGGAGAGAGGAGGAGCGACTGTAAGGTACATGGGAGTTTAAAAGCAGTGAATTAATAAAAATTTGTATCTTTGTAATTTGTGAGATGTGTGGAGCCAAAATAATTTTTAAAAAAGAATTAATGGTTTACCACTTTGTAATATAGGCGATTATTAATTAAATGAAAAAAAAATTTAAAAAAAAAAATGCATATACAATTGCACTGTGTCTGTAAATAGGTAGAAGTCCAATATTATTTTCAATCACCAGGAAAATTAAATAAATAAATGAATAAATAAATAAATATGTAAAATAACAAGTACCTAATGTAAAATTATATACAATTATAACTATTTGATTATACAATAATAAATCAACATAAGAAATTTATCTTTACTCGATTTTACTTCATTTTTTTTTTACTTAATATAATACGAAAAATATACCTGAATTCCTTGGAGAGGAGTTTTGGGATGTGGGAAGATGCATCATTGAATTAATTCCACGATACTTCAAATTTTTCTAAATTATTATAATTTACATTTAATATAATCTTGAATGTGAGAATTATACAATGTACATTCTCTACTCATCGCGTCCACAGAATTCCATAATTCTCCTCAACAAATAATTAAACAGAGAAAAAAATTAAAAAAAATAAACAAAGAGGCATCAAGAAATTACGTAAAACAATTATTAATCCTTTTTTTTTCTTTTTTCTTCAACACAAGTTTTACAAAGTGTGATTATAAAAAAATATTCCCAGACATTTAAATAAATATTTAAATGCAATTCTTTGGCATTCATGCATTTTACAAATGTTGAAAGAAACAATAAACCAAGTGATATTTTCATTAAACGTAATTAATTACGATTTAAAATCGTAATTTACCTACAGAAAATCTGAGTCTTATAGATTATTTTTTTTAAGTACTTAAACGAGGTACAACAGTTTTTCATTCATCCTTTATTCCTCTCTATTTAACTTTAAAAATCTAATGTGAATGATTTTTTTATTATTATTATTATTATTATATTTCCTATGAATAAATAAAACAGTCGTGAATTTTTCATTTAGGGTCTGTGATTAAACACCTTAGTTAACAATTGAGTATATGATCTTCATTATTATCATCATAATTATTTTTATTTGTTGAGATTCACTTGAAGATGATAATATAGGTCTTCATGTGTCGATGATCACGTTGCTGTAAGGCCGTCCCTGTGTGCGTGCAACAAATTAATTTATCATTATTTCATAAATCTTTAATTTACTTCAATTACTATTAATGCATTGTTACTCGTTCTTGTTAGACAATTAGTAAAGTAATATATTAGGGGTGTGCGAATAGTGTTCGAATCGAATCGAATATTACTATTCGATTCGAATTTCGAATCGAATAATTCGAAAATTCGAATTATTCTAAATTATTCGAAATTATTCGAATTATTCGATAATATTAGAATTTTTTGAAATTTTTGGAATAATTCGAAAATTTTCGAATTATTCGAGATGTTCGAATCATCCAAAAATTCGAATTATTCGAAAATTCAAATTATTCGAAAATTCAAATTATTCGAATTATTCGAAAATTCGAATTATTCGAAAATTCGAATTATTCGAAAATTCGAATTATTCGAAAATTCGAATTATTCGAAAATTCGAATTATTCAAAAATTCGAATTATTAAAAAATTCTAATTATTAAAAAATTCGAATTATTCGAAAATTCAAATTATTAGAAAATTCAAATTATTAGAAAATTCGAATTATTCGAAAATTCGAATTATTCGAAAATTCGAATTTTTCGAAAATTCGAATTATTCGAAAATTCGAATTATTCGAAAATTCGAATTATTCGAAAATTCGAATTATTCGAAAATTCGAATTATTCGAAAATTCGAATTATTCGAAAATTCGAATTATCTGAAAATTCGAATTATTCGAAAATTCGAAAAATCGAATTATTTGAAAATTCGAATTATTCGAAAATTCGAAAAATCGAATTATTCGAAAAATCGAATTATTCGAAAATTCGAATTATTAAAAAAAATTCGAATTATTCGATTCAAATTTCGAATCGAATGTTAATATTCGATTTGGTGCGACTAATTCGTGGATTCGAATTATTCGCACACCCCTATAATATACTTTTGAATATATTTCATTGAAATATCTCTATTCCACGAATTCGTTGACATGAAAATGTTAATAAGATAAAAATACATGCTCATGCAGTGTAAGTGCATTTAAATAGATGATTCAAATATAATTGTAATGATTGAAAATTCTTAACAGTGTAATTGTGTGTATTACGTGCAATAGTAATTAGATATTTTATATTTATTGTAAAAACATGAAGTATTTCATGGGAATACGCACATTAAAAATTTTCATCCTAAATCATTTTGGAGATTTTTAATTTTTTTTTTTTTCAATCTTTATTGCCATTAGCTTCAATAAGATTTATAATAATTAATTGTTATCCACATATATTACAGCTTTTATGTACACAAGGACCTTTTTTTTTCTATACAACTAGAGTTATTTAATCTTTCGCTCTCTTAATCAATCTCTTCAAGACGTTAATAGCTTTAAATTCCTTTTTGTCAATTGTTTTTCTTAATTTTTTTTCTTCAATGTGTATAAATGTAAATTTAAAAATGGGAGACAGGATTGAATTAACTATTAACTATCGTCAAAAAATATGAAATGTGTGACAGAATGAAGATTTTTTCTCTCTTTTACAATGTATAAACCACTTCTTCCATGTTTGGACTAGTGGAAAAATTAAAATTAAATAATAATAATTAAAATTTAGGGCATTCCTATGAGAAGATCGTTCGAGCTACCCTACTAGAATGAATAATTTAATTTAATAGTTGCAACAAACTGCCAAAGCTTGAGATTTTTGATTATCTTTTTCCTTTTGCTATACTTGAACGAATTTCAAACATAATCGCGATAGTCATGGATCGTATATTTTTTTTTTTTTTAGAATAGAGTCTTCTAACGTAGCATATAGCGATATCGCACTATTAATTAATTTTTTAATTGTGTTTTTTTTTATTTTTCATTCTTATGCAGTGGGACATCCTCGTCAAGTTTAATGCCAAATAATTAATTCGTAATGCTGCAAAAAGCTGCCAAGTATTATTTAATTAAAATAAATTGAATATTATCGTTTATCTTGAAACTTTCATGTCTTGATTAATCTCACTGATTAATTTTTTTTTGTTTACATTCAAATTTAATATAATTTTTAAATCACTCAGACCTCCCACTGAATTAAATCTATTTTTTTTTATCTTTTTTTATTTTTATGGTATACAAATCTATGTAATCCACACTTTCAAGGACGTCAACTCGTTATTTTTTCTTCTTTTTGTTGATAAAACCACTAACATTACGTAATACTGCAACGAATTGTTGTAAACAATTATTATAAAATGCTACGTCACTATTTTTTTTTCTTTCCTCTTCTTTTTCTTCTTTTTTCTCTTTTTTTTCTTCCTTAAAACTCAATTTTTTTTTTATAATTTAATCTTTTCATCTCAGTATCAATATTCAGATTTAATCTGTAACATTACTACATTGATCTAAATTAATACTATCACTGTCAAGTCCTAGCAGTATCTTTTTCAAAAGGACCAAAAAACAAATTATCAATAATTTTGAACGAAAATATTCTACGTAATTAGATGAATTTCTTTCAAAAATATTTATTTAAAGCTCTCAATAGATAATTTAACTTGTTCAAATTTTAAAACGAAATGTTTTTTTTTTTCCAACACTAACAAACACATAATGCATTAATTTTTAAAGAAATTAAGAACAAATTCTAAATAGTTGAAGGAAGGAATTATCTGGAATCTCTTGTAAACATAATTTCAACTTGTTTTTGAAATTTTCTCATTTTTTTTTTTTTTTTCATTAACAGTCTTTTACTCTAGACTTAAATAAAAAGTGTCAACTGAGCTATTTGTAGTGGTCGCGAAACCTGAATATTAAAGAAATATATATTCTTTGGCCTTCGGAGCATAAGTAATTTTTTTTTCTCAATTACCTCCTTGGTATTCTCATGTTTCAAACTAACAATAATTAGAATAAAAATAATCAAATAGTGAAAAATTGGAGAAGAGAATACATAAGGAATAATGCATAATCGTTTTTTTTTTTCAGTTCAATTGTGTTGAAAAAATGAAGAATATTCTACATTAGTTATTTTCTAATTGACACGTGTCATTGACACCTCTAGTAGGTCGTTTTGAATACTGAGAAAGAATAAACTAAATGATGCCATATGGACTCGTACAAAAATAATATTCATCCATTTAAATAGATACAGATAGAAAATAATTAGATCCTTAGAAGTTAGAGAGGCAATGAAGCAATGAACGTTATTACTTAAATATGAATAAATATAATAAATAAAAAATATATGTTGCAGATGACACATTATATTTTTTTTTTTTCATGTTAATTAAATTATTAAATTATAATTTGTTATCAGTACGAGAAAAAGCAGGAGCTAATTTTATTATCATCCTCAAATAATTTCATTTCAATTGAATAAATAAATAATTATAACTGAATATTAAAAACATTTTATTTCATTCATTGGATAAAATCAATAAATACTTTCATTTTTCGAAATAAAATTATCATGGATGTTTCTAAAATAACAGATAAAAAAAAAAAACTTGAATTTTTTTATCAATGAAACAGAGACCAGCACCATATCGCATTATTTCAGAAAGTAAATAAAACGAGTTGTAAAATCACTCGTTTTCTTCAACACTTATTAATTTCAATTTTCATACATCATGTAAACTTTTGCAAGGCACACAATCAAAGAGCCTTGCCCACGTTAATTATTTAATTGAAATTAATTAAATTAATTTACAGTAAATGATATATACCCATTCAATCACCACTTGTTAATGATTATTTTAATATTTTTTCGGCCTTGTTTTATTTTGTTTACACACAGGCAGATGAAAAGTGCACTCGAAGACTTGTTTTTTTTTTTTTCATTCATTAAAAATTCAAATGAAATGAATTTTTTGTGCTTCTGATAATTGATACTATTTTTAAAATTTTATATCTTTTTTTTTTTTTTTTTTTCATTAATTTTGGTATTAGTTTTAGAATATTTGTTCGACTGCCTGTGTATAGTGTTTAATGAAGGATTAGATGACACACGCCGAAAATACACCCATGACACGTCAACCAATGTCCCCTCCGTAGTCCTGACCATTAAGTAGATTACGGTTGTAAATGGCAGCCCTGTAACTATACCTATTTGTTGCTGGACGATCTGGTACTGGTGGTGGTATTAAACCAACATCAGCATTCAATAATACACCACTGCTTTCATCAACTTCACCAATACTGCTTTCAACAATTGATGGCTCAACTTCAGTGAATGCAAGCCTTGAACGTAGTAGATAGGCATATGTTTTGTATCTCTTTAGCTGTATTAACATGTAAAATTAACGAATTAACTCGAGTATAGCATTGAATTTGTCAATTATAACGTTGCCTTAGAGTGAAAGGGGCGTAAGTGCCGAAAAAACACGAAATTCTGGTGTGAAAGGGGCGTATGTCCACTTATTACTCCAAAATGTTTTTTATGGCCTCTGGAACATTATTTGGATAATTGAAAATTAAAATAACAAAGTGGCGTAATTAACAATTTTAAAATGAAAGAGACGTATCTTCATACTTACGCCCATTTGTTATTTTCTTTTTAAACGCTATATAATTGTTAAAGTTAAAGTGAAAAGGACGTATCTCCGCACTTACGCCTCTTTGTTTTTATAATTTTCATTATCTCATGAGAATATTTGGAGTTACGCCCTTTTATTTTTAGGATTTTTCATCCAAATTTTGGCACTTACGCCTTTTTGTTTTTAGCTATTTGTATCTAAACTATGGCACTTGCGCCTCTTTGTTTTCAATTTTTTTCCCGATGATTAGAGAAAATTCAATGGAAACACTAAAAACAAAGGGACTTATCTCCAGCACTTACGCCCCTTTGTTATTAGTCAGTGGTACTTACTAGGGGTGTGCGAATAATTCGAATCCACGAATTATTCGTACCGAATCGAATATTAATATTCGATTTGAAATTTGAATCGAATAATTCGAATTTTCGAATTATTCGAATTTTTCCGAATGATTCGATTTTTTTTGAATAATTCAAATTTTCGAATTATTTGAATTCTCGAACAATTCGAATTTTCGAATAATTCGAATTTTCGAACAATTCGAATTTTCGAATAATTCGAATTTTTGAATGATTCAAACTTCTCGAATAATTCGACTTTTCGAATTATTCGATTCGAAATTCGAATCGAATAGCAATATTCGATCCGATTCGATTCGAACACTATTCGCACACCCCTAGTACTTACGCCTATATGTTATTATTTTTTATTTTTTTACTAATATTACGTAAAAAGCCTTGGAAAGCTTATTGGAGCAATAATAGTGGAGATACGACTTTTTGTTATTTTGAAGAGAAAAAAAATCGGGAAAAATGGCACTTACGCCCCTTTCACTCTAAGGCGACGATAAAATTAGAGCCTGAAAAATAGTTACCTCGTAATGGAGATAGGTATCTTTTTCTTTGTAATTTTGGACAGTTAGAGCCTTAGCACCACGTTCTGGTGGATGCCTTCGATGCTCCTCTAGTTCAGCCTCTAGTCTATTAACCCTCTCTTCATGGTCCCTTAATTGCTCTCTCTACAAACAAAAAGGAAAAAAAAAAAACGTAGCAACGACAAAGTAGCATCTTCAATTACTAAAATTGAACTAATTGCATGATTCGACAGTTTACATATCTATTTAAAATTGAGCGTAGGCATGTGGTTCCTAATTCAGCGAGAATAAACAACAAATTGAAATTAACATGTCAATTTAATAAGGTAGGGGAAAGTGGGGCAAAATGGATATCAGGGGTAAAATGGACACATCTAAATTTTTAGGCAAATATTATGGAAAACTCTTGAAATTAATAGAAATATTGGTGGTAGATTGATTCTGATGATTTCATTGGAAAGCTGAGGAAATTTTAGGCGGGATTAAAGTGTCAGAATTAATTTTTTTGAATTTTTTGAGCATTTTAGAGAGATACAACACCTTTTTTTTTCAAAATTTTTCGTTTTTCGAGAATATCTTCGGTTCTATTTGTCGTAGTGTAAAAATTCCGACAGGAGATGAAAGATGAGATCATTTGCTATCGATTCATAGGGTTTTCAATTAAAAAATATCGATTTTTAAGGTATTTATGAGCATTTTTGTGCAAATTTATAGCAAAAATTGATATTTTTAAATTGAAAACCCCATAAATCGATGGGAAATGAGCTCACCTTTCATTTGAGACCAACTCCGGATTTTTACGACCGATAGAACCAGAGATATTCATAAAAAACTGAAAAAATTTCAAAAATGCCGAAAAATATCGAATTTTCAAAAAAAAATCGAAAAAAATACATCTGACACTTGTTTTCCGGCTAAAATTTCCTCAGCTTTTCAGTGGAATCATCAAAAAAAATCCATCTCCAACCGTTTTATTACAGTGTCCATTTTGCCCCACTCTCCCCTATAAAATAATATAAAATCCGTGCTTGACTCGATTGATGAATGCTTACAGGCGTCAATTTGGTGTGACTGCAGGGAAGCAAAGGCCGTTGAAACTTTCGTTGTGAACCTACCGCTCCGGCAAGTGGCTGACACGAGAAGCTAGCACATACAAAGTTTATCGTGTCTATCCAAGACTGAAGCTCCTTTGAATCACTGTAATTTAAATTAATTTCAAATTAAAGGGTACAAATTTTACTTATTATAATGTGTACAATTTTTTTGTTATTATAAAGAAGAAATTATAATTAGTTACAATTACCTAGTTTGAAAAAGGTACTCGGCTTGGTCAGCAGTTTGTAATCTAAACACGTGCTGTTTCTTCGTGTAATCCGATGCCTTAGTTGCTAATGCATGATGAATCCTTATAGCATTGTGTAGGCTGTCATTACGAAAACCATGCTCGTCTTTGTGCAAGTATAATACAAGTTCACGTAATGTACAGTAATACATTTTCCAGCCTCTCTTACCAAATGGTGCTATCATAAGAAAGTTGAAAAAAAACAAGAAAACAAATTAATAATAAAAAAAAAGAGTGGAAAAAATTGTCTCAAGGACTTTCACTTATTTAATGTGATTTTCATCATATATAGAACATTCGTTTCAACTGAAATTCAATCTCTCCACTTCATCCCCCATCTTCCCCTACAATATAATTCATTTTCTCTTTTGCACAACAAAATAAAATATTTGATCGTAAAATTATTATATAATATAATGTATTCAGTTGACATAATTACGTAAAAAAAAATAAAAAATAAAAAAATTGGTACAAACTTTTCTTTCCATTTGCATCGTAACAGCACTTGCGCATGACGTAACCCTTCTTGAATTCAGTGGCACCAGTAACATTTGGCACATCAAGAAATGGATTACCAGATGCTGATATAGCTGGTCCATCACCCTGCGCCAATACTTGTGATGCTGTGTCATCTCCCTCTTCATCCCTATAACAAATATTCAAGGATAAATAAATTAATGAATGTTTCTATTTCACTTGTAATAATTAGCCTCAATTTACACACAGCTCGACGATGTAATTAGTATTGAATTTCTTAGTTATAAGTGAACAGAGATCGGCAAAAAAAAATTCGCATTTTTAATTTTTTAATTTTTTTCATTTCTGTAATTTCCATCGAAAAAATTTTAATTACTTTCTTAATGAAAAATTTGGATTTTTAAATTTTTCATTAGTCTGAAAATTAATTTTTTTTTTTAACAATTTTGATTACTATTGTAATTGAAAATTTGACTGATGAAATTTTATAATTCTTTTTCTTATTCGAAATTTTGATTCTTTCTTACTTATTAATCGATTGGAATAATTAATTTTATAATAAAATCAACGCTACTATGTTTAATCTTCCCAAATATAATCGTCTTTCAGACAAAAATTTTGAGTTGAGAGTGTTAACTAAATGTAACACAAATAAGAACTTATAATTTAATCCAATCTAAATGACGCTTATATGACATTTATAATTCAATTTAACTAATAAAAATGTTAATAAGTTGAATAAAGAAAATAATTATGAAATTTCATCAGTCAAATTTTGAATTACAATAGTAATCAAAATTGTTAAAAAAAAAAATTAATTTTCAAACTAATGAAGAATTTGAAAATGCAAATTTTTCATTGAGAAAGTAATTAAAATTTTTTCGATGAAAATTACAGAAATAAAAAAAAATTAAAAATGATTTGCTTGTACTTACAGTGCCCATTCGAGAGGATAAGATTTAATGGCTGTATAAAGTTGTTTGAGCACTTCCCTTGGAAAATTATCACCATCATTTAGCTCGGATAGATTCTCTATAAATTCCGAGCATGACATTTTTCTACCGATATTCTGTCCATGTAGATCAGTATTCAGAAGCATTATAGCACACGTGAGTGTATGTACGGCATCTGTAGAATTAAAAATTCACCAAAAAATTACAGACAATTCACTTGAAATCAACGAATTCAATGTGTTTATATGAAATAAATAGGAGAAGGTGGGGTAAAATGGACACTCTAATTCAATGGTTCGAGATAGAGATTTTCCAATGATTCCATTGGAAAGCTGAGCAAATTTTAGTCGGAAAACATGTGTTAAAATTATTTTTTTTCAATTTTTGGAAAAATTTTCCTTTGTCGGCCAAATTTTGAAGGGGTTTCCCTTTTGAAAATCGAAAAAATTCACTTTTTCGGCGATATCTCCGGTTCTGTTGGTCGTAGCGACCTGTGGTTCATCTCCAATGAAAAATAAACTCATTTTCTCATCAATTTATGTGGTTCAAATTTTTTTTAAATCAATTCTTCAAATATTCATAGGTCATTTTCTAAAAATCAGTTTTTGCCCTATAAGTACTTGAAAAAATTGATATTTTTCTTTTCAAACCCTATAAATCGATGGGAAATGAGCTCACCTTTCATTTAAGATCCACCCTAGATCGCTACGATCAATAGAACCAGAGATATTCTCGAAAACCTGAAATTTTTCAGAAAACAGAAGAGTTTTACCTTCAAATCTTGCGCAAAAAAATGAAATTTTTCAAAAATTCAAAAAAAAAACTTTAGACATATGATTTTCATGGAAAATTTCCTCATCTTTCCAACGGAATCATCAGAAAAAACCTATCTCCAATATTTACATTCATTTCTCCCAATTTTCTTGGTATAAAATACCAAAATCAACTCGTTTCCATTTTACCCCAACTTCCCTTAAATAAAAAAAAAAGTTAACCTTGTGAATTAAATGAGCCAGGATTACAGTCAATATATCTCTTTGAAAAATGTACAAGTACTCGTTCTCTCTCCTGGGTCTCACCAGTTAGTGAAAACTGTGCGAGAAACTTTCTCAACGCCACGTCCAGCGTGTCTCCTTCAAAATTGAAATATCTCAGGTATTCTTCAGCAACTGCTCTCGAAAAGTCATTGCTAGAAATAGATAAATACATGAATGAGAGACGAGCATAAAAGATGTAGCAAGTTTTTAAAGTCATGAAAATAAATTGGAATGAATTTCTAATGAAATTATTACTTTTTACTGAGATGTCTGGATACATCAGACTTTTTGAAGCCATCAAGTGAATAAAGTCTCTTAGCAAGTCTCACTGCTGACGGTAAATCTACTGCTTTTGGACTGTAGTGGAAGCTGTGAAGGCTCTCAATGTCACTCTCCTCATCAGCTGAATGTGGCGGTGAATGTCCACTCTGTTTCTGTTCATCGCACGAACCAATATGTACTATTTCTTTTTCATCCTCGTTTTCCTTCAACTCCTAACACGAGGGGGTACGTACATTAGGAATCAAAAGGGTTTTACATGTAGAAGTTAAAGAGATAGAGGAATTAGTAGGAAATTGTTAGAAAAATAAAGGCTAAAAAAATTATATTTCTTGCTGTTTTATCGGAATTTCAAGGGAACGGTTAGATTTGGAATTTTTTCCATGATTGCATTGGAAAACTGAGGAAATCTGCGGTGAAAAACATGTATTAGAATTAATTTTTGAGAATTTTTTCCAGATTTTTGTTCTTTTAGGCTGATTTGAGGGGTCAATTCATGTGTTGCTGTGGAAGGGAAATTTTTTCTTGTTTTCAATTATTCATAGAGTACCTAAAAAATTGATGAAAATTCATTTTAAACTACATGAATCGATGGCAAATGAGCTCATCTTTCACCTCGTATTCGACTTTTTGAGCTAGGACCAGTAGAACCAGAGATATCCTCAAAAAACGAAGAATTTTCAAGAATAAAAAAGGTTTAGACTAGGGGTGTGCGAATAATTCGAATCCACGAATTATTCGTACCAAATCGAATATTAATATTCGATTCGCAAATTTGAATCGAATAATTCGCATTGTCGAATATTTCGAATTGTCGAATTATTCCAATTTTTTCGAATATTTCGATTTTTTTTTAATAATTCGAATTTTTTCGAATAATTCGAATAATTCGAAAATTCAATTTTTTTTGAATTATTCGAATTTTTTCGAATAGTTTGAATTTTTTCGAATGATTCGAATTTTTTCGAATAATTCGAATTTTTTGGAATAATTCGAATTTTTTTGAATAATTTGAATTTTCGAATTTTCGAATAATTCGAATGTTTGAATGATTCGAACTCCTCGAATAATTTGAATTATTTATTGAATAAATCGAACTTCTCGATTAATTTGAAAATTTTCGAATTATTCCAAAAATTTCTAATAATTCTAATATTTTTGAATAATTCGAATAATTTGAATTGTCGAATTTTTCGATTCAAAATTCGAATCGAATAGTAATATTCGATTCGATTCGAACACTATCCGCACACCCCTAGTTTAGACCCTCAAATCAGCCGAAAAAATCCAATTTTAGAAAAAATTCTCAAAAATTGATTGTAATACCCGATTTTCCCCCCAAATTTCTCCAGTTTCCTAATGAAATCATTGAAAAACATCAATTCCAAATATTTCTACCCTTTTCAAGCGATATTCTACCCTTCCTCCCACCCATTAGTAATTAATAAAGCAGAAAACAAGTCTTTTACATACAAACAATACACGAACAAACATTATTAAAAGGACAGTAACTTTAATTGAATAGGGAGATAGGAGACCGAGGAATACCTGGTAAAAAAAAAACTCGTTGCTAGAACTCACGCCAGAAGAAGGCCTCTGATGATCGCTGCTCCCACTATTACTCCTCCTCCTATTCCTCGGACTATTAGAACTCCTCGAATTTTCCTTCTCAGGTCCCTTGACCTGAATAACAATTCTATGCTCACTAGACTGATTGTGCTCCTGTCCATAATTGATATTTTTCTGTCTTCTCTGTGGTGGTTCACTAGCAAGTATCGTCGAATCACTGTCACTAGGATCACTAACCATCATAATATCACGTGCACTCAGTATATCCATTGTCTCTTCATCATTGTAATCAGGACTTGACATATTGCTTATTGCTTCAGACTGACTTAAATCACCATTTGTTGGATGAAAGCCACCAGTTGTTCCTGATGAACAATTTGGTAAATTTGGATTATTATTTAATTGTGACAATGGATTTAGTTGATTTGGCAGGGGAAATCTTCTTGAACCTGAATTTGATGACATAACAGACGATGAAACTGATGTTGGTGATGCTGGTGACAATGAGCGTTGTGGGCTTGTTTCTTCTGAGCTACTAGATGACTGGGATGAGCTGCCATTCTGACAGCAAGAGGTACGTTCTGATGCTGATGCTGATGGTGAACTAACTGGAGCATTGTATGTCCATACAATTCTTTCACTTGAAACACCCTGTCCACTGTCAGGTCGTGTATCCAATAAGGTATTCAAACTTGATGTAACATCCTCATCTATGTCAATATCAACTGCACTCATTGATGGATCTTTCTGAAATTGCAGATGATCCTCTGATCTTGAGGTTCTAACAAAACCACTTGAATATCCAAAATTTGTTATATTTGTCTTTGTATCTACTACATTGGTACACTGTCCTGGATCACGTTTACCAATTCCCACTGGTGATGTTGTTGCTGAATTTGAACCACCTGTTGGGGCTGATTTGTATGAACGATGTCCAAGCATCTCGTTTGGGCTTGTTGGTACTGAATTGTGATGATGATGATTGTGATAATTATGATGGCGATGGATATAGTGATTATTGTAACGTAGAGAGTCAACTTTTTTTTGATATTTGGGTAGAAAACCAGTGCTCTGTTGTGTACGTGATAGGTTCAGCATGAGATCCCCAGTCATCATGTATGCCTCGAATCTTTAATGATAAAAGAGAATATTTAGAATAATGACAATGTTTAGGGGGAGTGGGGCAAAATGGATACTATGATGGAGTGGTTAGAGATGGATTTTTTTCGATGATTCTATTGAAAAGCTGAGGAAATTTTAGCCGGAAAAAGAGTGTCAGATGTATTTTTTTTGAAAATTTGATATTTTTTGGGATTTTTGAGGGGTGGAAAGGCTTTCTTTTTTTGAAAAATTTCATTTTTTTGCGAATATCTCTGGTTCTATTGGTCGTAGCTACTTGGGGTTGGTTTCAAATGAAAGGTGAGCTCATTTCCCATCGATTCGTGGGATTTTGAATTCAAAAATATCAATTTTTGGGATAGTTATAGGCCAAAAACTGTTTCACAAAAGTGTTCCACAAAAATGCCCATAAATACCTTAAAAATCGATATTTTTTGATTAAAAACCCTATGAATCGATGGCAAATGATCTCACCTTTCACCTCCCGTCAAAATTTTTACGCTACGACAAATAGAACTGAAGATATTGTCAAAAAACTGAAAATTTTCAAAAAAGAACGGTTTTACCGCTCTTAAAGGCTCAAAAAAGTCAAAATCACCAAAAATTCAAAAAAATTAGTTCCATCACTTATTTTCCGCCTGAAATTTCCTCAACTTTCCAATGAAATCATCAAAAACAATCTACCGTCAATATTTCTATTAATTTCAAGAGTTTACCATAATATTTGTCTAAAAATTTAGATGTGTCCATTTTGCCCCACCTTCCCCTATATATCCGAGATTTTATTAATTCAGTGTGATTTTTAAAATTTAAACCTCGGTGTATTCTTTTGTCTGTTGAATTTGTCGCCTGATAATGGCTCCCACTGTTCTCGTTCCTCTTCTTTGAAGCTGTCTGTAACTGGTAATAGTGCCTCAAACTCAGATGAGCCCGAAGCATCGCTGTATGAACCATTGCTCCTTGATACATACTGAGCTGGACCAGTCGGCTGTTCACCGACTGGTAAATCCGTTGTACCTGATTTTCTTCCCTTCAATTTTTTCTTTCTATCATCACAATTATCAGAATTATTTCTTCCATCTACACCTACACGTGGACAATTCGGTAATTCGTCTCCAAGCTCCTGTCCTGGGGCCAGTAATCGTTTCACATGTGTCTTTATCGCTGGATCTGCAAGATTATTTCATTTTCACTCATTTCTCTTTTTTTTTTTCTTATTCCTAACTTAGAATAGATAAGACCTCATTAAATTCCTAGCACGTTCTCATGAATATCTGTCTGATAACAAGATGAATTTATCTTTTCTATTGAAAAGAGAGTTGAGAGCAGAGATCGGCAAAAAAAAATTCGCATTTTTAATTTTTTAATTTTTTTCATTTCTGTAATTTTCATCGAAATAATTTTAATTACTTTCTCAATGAAAAATTTGGATTTTCAAATTTTTCATTAGTTTGAAAATTAATTTTTTTTTTTAACAATTTTGATTACTATTGTAATTAAAAATTTGACTGGTGAAATTTTATAATTCTTTTTCTTATTCGAAAATTTTGATTCTTTCTTACTTATTAATTGATTGGAATAATTAATTTTATAATAAAATCAACGCTACTATGTTTAATCTTCCCAAATATAATCGTCTTTAAGACAAAAATTTTGAGTTGAGAGTGTTAACTAAATGTAACACAAATAAGAACTTATAATTTAATCCAATCTAAATGACGCTTATATGACATTTATAATTCAATTTAACTAATAAAAATGTTAATAAGTTTGATAAAGAAAATAATTATGAAATTCCATCAGTCAAATTTTGAATTACAATAGTAATCAAAATTGTTAAAAAAAAAAAATTAATTTTCAAACTAATGAAAAATTTAAAAATCCAAATTTTTCATTGAGAAAGTAATTAAAATTTTTTCGATGGAAATTACAGAAATAAAAAAAATTAAAAATGCGATTTTTTTTTTTTTGCCAATCTCTGGTTTAGAGGATATTTCCAATATGAATTTTACCAAGAAATAATGATTTACTCAATTGATGGATTATACTTTGCTTTGGAAATCGTTGTAAATAAAATGAATATGTACATTCACTTGCACTAAACACCAAGACTGACACGAGCAAACATCCCGTCTGACTGCCTCCGGTCTATTGACTCATTCATACGAAATCACACAGGCAACAGTGAGTCAAGAGATATCCAATGATACATACATACACATACTGACAAAAAACTTACATATTATTCTGACCAGTTGGAAATCGAGAAGAATCTTTTACCGTATCTATTCTACCACTTTTTTTTTTTTTTTTTTTATTTTCTTGCCTTTTCTATCAGCTCATGTGTAACATTCAAGCACTAGGATATTTCTGTACACAAATTCATGTTTTGTTATAGTTCATTCAAGTAGTGAGGAAGACGTCACTGATAAACCCACTCTCTTTGTCAAAAAAAAGCTAAAAAAAATTTTGTTATCATCTATTTTTGAAAGCTGCCAAGTTCTGCTGATGTTTCATCCTGATTCTGCATTATCTTCAATGTTTTGAATAGAATGAGGTAAACTATTTCTCTTCAATGTTAGATATGTAAATTTATACTCTCTTTGAATTATGTGCAGAGAAACTGGTGTAGATTTTCTGTTTTTTTTTTTACCTATGAAATTTATTATCCGGAATTGAAATGGAATAATTTACACAGTAATTTGAAATTTCTACTATCAGATATGATATTTTAAAGTCAGGAAAAAAAGAGGAAAAAAAAAATTAGAAAAACTAACACCAGAACGATTATGAAATCAATAACGAATTCGCCCCACCCTCGTCACAACAGATAATATCGAGCAGAATGTTTTAAAAAATGGATAAGAAGAGCATTCACTTTATTTTTTAAATCATAAAATATAATATACTATATACGAAAAAAAAAAAAAAAAAAAAAAAAAAAATAACTTGTAATTTTTAACTTTGTTCAATCAATTACTAAAATAACAATCAAATATTCTCATTCATTCGATCTATTCATTCAATGATTTTATGAATTTTTTTTACTCACCCCTTCGCAGCTTCAGGGTGACAGGATCCGAGGACAATCTCAAACATTTCAGCACTGCAATTAAATGCAAAAACAAAAACAGAAAAAAAGAAACAAAATGTATATAATTTACCTCTGTATTTGGCCGTTTAAACCAGTTGATACAAGATGGATAAAACTCGTTTAATATTTATATACATAATCATTTTTATTATTATTATTATTATTATTATTATTCCTTTAGTTTGTTATTTCACACTGACTCTTTCTCTCTCTCTCTCTCTTTAACTTGTCTAGACTCTCACGGCTGAGAGTTTCAACTGGACTGCACGCCCACAGGCGGCAATGAAAGTCGAGAAATGCATACTATAACTATCTCACTTACTCTCTCATGTCTATCTGTGCGTTAGGTCATGGAAAAGGTCGATGCATTGCGCGAGCGCCAAATTGCCCGCACGCAAGATTAACAGTTGAATTTTAAGGGGTAACACTACTGTAAAAGTCTGAAAAAAGGCGTTTTTTGGCTATTTTTTTTCTATAGAAAAAGTGGCAATGAAATAATGATATTTGAGGGAGTGATTGAGCATATATTTGAGTCTTCAGAAAAAAAAATCATCAAAAAATATCAAAAAATGACGACACAAGAGCCATTCTTGCGAGGCTCCTCGAATTTAAAACACACTCTGCTGCACACAGTGTAAGTGTTGCAAATTTCAATTGAAAAAAAAAAAAAAAAAATTGGCTCAGTCTAGATATATATAGCTACAGTACTACGTAGGGGATTTCGAAAATATTGTTTTTTGTGGGATTGGTGACTATTTGAATGAAAAAATTCAAATTTCGGCCAAAAAACCGGCAATTTTTTATCAATAAAAAATGTGCAAATCAATTTTTTGAAAATCCCCTACGTATTTCTGTTTAAAATATTGTTTTCGAAATACTGTGGGAAATTCAAATGAAAATAATAAAAATTATTAGAGTTATGCTGCGTGCCAATTTGAAAAATCATGTTTCGAGAAAAAAACGATTGAAGTTTTTGACTTGGGCTATGAATATGAAGAAATGCCTTGGGAAAAATTCAAAATTTCATGTGAAATAATGGGTTTCAGGTGATAACTTCAGAGATCGGCAAAAAAAAAATTCACATTTTTAATTTTTTTATTTTTTTTATTTCTGTAAAGAAAATTTAATTACTTAATGAAAAATTTGGATTTTGAAATTTTTCATTAGTTTGAAAATTAATTTTTTTTTTTAACCATTTTGATTACTATTGTCATTTAAAATTTGACTGATGGAATTTCATAATCATTTTCTTTATTAAACTTATCAACATTTTTATTAGTTAAATTGAATTATAAATGTCATAGAAGCATCATTTAGATTGGATTAAATTATGAGTTCTTATTTGTGTTACATTTAGTTAACACTCTCAACTCAAAATTTTTGTCTGAAAAACGATTATATTTGGGAAGATTAAACATAGTAGCGTTGATTTTATTATAAAATTAATTATTCCAATCAATTAATAAGTAAGAAAGAATCAAAATTTCGAATAAGAAAAAGAATTATAAAATTTCATCAGTCAAATTTTTAATTACAATAGTAATCAAAATTGTTAAAAAAAAAAAATTAATTTTCAAACTGATAAAAAATTTGATAATCCAAATTTTTCATTAAGAAAGTAAATAAAATTTTTTCGATGGAAATTACAGAAATAAAAAAAATTAAAAAATTAAAAATGCGAATTTTTTTTTGCCGATCTCTGAATAACTTTTCTTGCTCGTATTCTGGGAAGCCCAAAGTAATTTTTGAAGCAAGAAAAATCGATTTTTTGAAAATTCTACAGTGGTGTTACCCCTTGAGGCTATTAAAGTCTACACTAACTTTAGATATAATAAATCGAAATTTTTTTTAAAAATTTCCCATTAAATTTTCTACTCGAGTCTGACCATTTGTGGAAAAATCTACTTATCCTCAGGGGAGAGAGAGAGCTTTTTTTATTATTTTTCCTTTCTTTGATTACACACAATGCTTTTTCTTCATCTCACATTTATCATTCATCAATTGAATTCAATGAAATTGTAAAAGTAAAGGATTTCATCATTCATTGACGAACAATGCTTGATAAATTTCAAATTTTTTTTTCTCCCTTTTTTTTCATTGAGGTTATTAAATCAAATAATTGAAATTTTCTTACGTATGCGATTCTCCCTAGTATCATCCAAATGAATTTCAATGAACATTCTTCAGATTAAACTTAAGTTTTCATTCAAATTTTGAGGTATCTCAGAACTTTGCATAATTAAATGAATTAAAAAAAATCCGGATTTATTGGTGGAAGTGAATTGATAATGATAAAAAAAAAATAAAAAAAAAAGCAACGCTCTACTGTTCTTCTCGATTGATGAGGTTTAAAAAAAAAAAGGAAAAAAAGCATGAGAAAACTTTTCCAATTCTGGATTTGACTCATTCCAATCAATAATTCATGAAACACACGATATTCCTCATTTGCACTAATCTGGTGTGTATCATCGCAGAATGTAAAATTCCTTAAAATTACCTCTCAGAAAATTCCTATTAAAGCATCAAAACTTCATTTTTTTAAAATATAAACTTGAAGAAATATTTTTTTCTTACCTTCCTTGGTGGTGAACCGGTTGACATCTATGTCGTTTACCCTGAGAATAACATCTCCAGCTTCCACCTGAAATAAAAAATAAGGAAAATTGTTTAATTTAAAACACGTTGATGAAAAATTATGGAAAAATGTTTATAAGGAAATAGCATAAAGTTCGTTCTATTACATAATCAAGATAATAATAAATATAGGTAAAGGTGGGGTAAAATGGACACATCCAAATTTTTAGACAAATATTATGGAAAACTCTTGAAATCAATAGAAATATTGACGGTAGATTGTTTTTGATGATTTCATTGGAAAGTTGAGGAAATTTTAGTCGGAAAACAAGTGCTGGAACTAATTTTTTTGAATTTTTGGTGATTTTGGCTTTTTTGAGCATTTTAGAGGACAGAGTGGCGACTGAAAACTAATTTCAAAATTCCCTGACTGAAAACCACATTCCAAGGCCTACAAAGGAAAAAATCATTTAGATATAAGTTAAAATTCTTAGTTATTCCTGAAAATAATTTTTTGAATTAGAATTTAACAATAATACCCGAAACTGCGTTAAATTTTTAGAATTGTGATTTTCTCTTAATGTTTCTTGCAGATTTTCGACTAATCGAAAAGTTCAATTTTTTTTGATTAACTATCTGTAATTTTTCAAAATATGGAAATAATAAAAAATAAACTACTTTTCATTGTTAAAGGTGGTTTTTTAGGTATCCGCAAAGATCTGAAAGGCCATCTTCAACAATTAAGTGAATTACTAAGGTCGTATATCCAAAAATATTAAGAATAAACTACAAATTTCCCTAACACTGAAATTCTCTGATTTTTCTCTGACTATTCCAGAAATTTTAAATTCCCTGACTTTCCCAGGTTTTCCAGGTTCTCCAGGACAATAAATTTTTTTAGACAAATATTATGGAAAACTCTTGAAATTAATAGAAATATTGGCGGTAGATTGTTTTTGATGATTCCATTGGAAAGCTGAGGAAATTTTAGGCGGGAAACAAGTGTCGGAATTAATTTATTTGAATTTTTAGCGATTCTGACTTTTTTGAGGATTTTAGAGGGGTAAAACACTTCCTTTTTTTGAAAATTTTCAGTTTTTTGAGAATATCTTCGGTTCTATTTGTCGTAGCATAAAAACTCTGACGGGAGGTGAAAGGTGAGATCATTTGCCATCGATTCATAGGATTTTCAATTAAAAAATATCAATTTTTAAGGTATTTATGGGCATTTTTGTGGAACACTTTTGTGAAACAGTTTTTGGCCTATAACTATCCCAAAAATTGATATTTTTGAATTCAAAACCCCATGAATCGATGGTAAATGATCTCACCTTTCATTTGAAACCAACCCCAAGTTGCTACGACCAATAAAACCAGAGATATTTGCAAAAAACTGGAAATTTTCAAAAAAAGAAAGGCTTCTACCCCTCAAAAAACCCGAAAAATATCGAATTCTCAAAAAAAAACTAAAAAAAATACATTTGACACGCGTTTTCCGGCTAAAATTTCCTCAGGTTTTCAATAGAATCACCAAAAAAAATCCATCTCTAACCGTTTCATTATAGTGTCCATTTTGCCCCACTCTCCCCTAACGTAATTCTTCATGAGGAGCATTATATCTCTGGCGTTTTTTTAATGCATGAAAATGCTCGAGATGAAGCTGGGGAAAAATGAAATTTTAATACATATTGCAGAGTGTAGGAAGTGTGGGGACAGGTAAACGAAGGCCATTAGGGTTAGAGACATTATATATTGTTGTCTATATACACGCAAAATTAGAGAAGGAAGTAGAAACGAGCCTTCCTCCTCCGACCCACATTATGTGTTCATTGCTACGTGAAATACACTTTAGGTTGTTTGATTTATAAACGCATATATAGACACACACGCAGGATTAACACACAGGGGCCCCAACTCACTCTCGATTGGCCACTCAAACTCGAGGATATTGCTTGCATATTCGATTATAAACCAGAGAGAGGCTCAATCGATTATCTGATGTGCCTATATTCATAAATATATATATATATGTATATATACGTATAACTCCAATTAAATTCAATAAACTTCGTCAATGAATATTTGATTCTATCAAATTATTTAATTATAGATTGATATGAAAAACATCGAATTTGGTTCAATTGAATTTTCATTAGCTTCAATTGTTTTCAAATTAATTTATTTTTCATCGAAAAATACTTTTCTTTCTTCTTTAAAGTAATAGGGAAAATTACATTTCAAGTAATTGGTATTTGAATAGGTGAAAATTTATAGATTGACGCCTTCTTTGTACAAGATTTTGTATCTAAACGAAGTAAAAAAAAAAAGTAGGATAAAATGACCAATAGATGGACGGTTAAGTAAATATTAGACTTTATTAATTCATCTGAAATAGACAAATTACGTTAAAAAGTTGCAGAAAAGAATGATGTACAGAAAAATATACAGTGATTCAACTAAAAATTAATTAAACTTGAATAATGTAAAAATAATTAAAGAAAATCAAGGAAAAACTAGAAAATAACTTAAACCCCCAATAGATGAACAGTTGCATATTTGCAGTGTTATGATTTTAAATTCCAATAAATCGGTATGTAATCATTTATAAATCTATATGAATGTAATAATCAGAAATTGACATGAAAAGTATAAGAATGCATTTATTTATGCAAATCCTCGATAATAGAAACCGTCCATCTTTTGATCAGTGTCCATTTACTGGTCGTGTCACTCTAATAGGAAAAATTCTATTGCATTGATCCTCGGATTCATTTCCATGTCGATTGATTTAATTGTTGTGAAAGAGGTTGAATCCACGAGCTCTGAATATTATGTTGTAATTGTTCTTGTATTATTTTGAAAAAGTGACAATTTGAAGCTCAAATTATAAGCGAAAAGTTGCCAATTGACAATGCTTTAGTATTGTTTTCCCAAAAGAAACCTTCCAATTTCTCATAATTCAAAATTCTATTGAATTTTGTTTGAACTTTAATTGGTAACTATTGTAATACATGAAAATTTTAGGTGGAGTCGGCGAATAAACCGTATAGAATGTGTCGCAAGTCCAGCCAGCCGCAAAATTGAATCGTCACAGAGGCCAACTGACGGTATGCCACGCGTGATTACGAGCCATGACCCCCCCCCTCCCCCTCTTTCTACTCTACACGTTATTCTCTCCCTCTCTCTCTCTCTCTTTTTTTTCAGTTACTACATAATATCATACATGAGTGCATGTGTAGATCCATAACGCCATATCGACAAGACGATAAATTGAACATTAAACCTTCTAGTAACTGTGCAATTTTAAAATTTACCCAATATAATTTTTTTACCTCGTTCTCAAGTCGACTGTACACTACGTAATTGTATTTATTCGATGCTGAATCATCATTAAGACAGCAACATCTTTTGCACAATGAAAAAACTATCATTTCGAATGTTTTTTTTTTTTTTGCAATTTATATTAATCACTTCTGGCAATAAAACATTATTGAATTGATTTTTTTTAACTCGTGGCGTCAATCGATAAATAAAATTAAAACACACACCCGCACCTCTCAACGATTTAAGACGAACTGATGTAGTTTTTTTTTTTTTAGATTCAATGACTATTTAGTCGCTTCGCTGTACCAAAAATCTCTGCCAGTCTCTATTTATATCGTGACATTGACATTGTTCTATAACAAATGTATATCAACAATTAAGAACTCGTGTATTATCAAAGTTCTTTGATGCTGATTTTTAAGACTTTTTTTTTTTTTTTTTTCAAGTTAAAAATTCGATTAAGCTCTTTCGTTTCCTCTATTTTATTTCTTTTTTTTTTTTTTTCGTTTTATGTTCATTCTCTTTAGCACTATTTGAGAAGCCTCTTAAATGCCTTAACTTTGCTGACAGCCTTCTCCAACGTATTTTCGTGTGTCAGAGAGGCATTGTGAAATCTTGAAAGCTTCACCCCCCAAATGCGCTTACTAAGGGGGTATAAGAGCTTTCCCAGTTGATTTTAATGTTTTAAAGGTGAAAGAGACTTATTAAATTCGCTGTCTTTAAGTTTCAACAAATTTCACCATTGAATTTAATCAAATAAACTCACTTATAGAACCTCTAAATAATTAATATCGTTGCCTTAGAATGAAAGGGGCGTAAGTGCCGAAAACACGAAATTCTGGTGTGAAAGGGGCGTATATGTCCACTTATCACTCCAAAATGTTTTTTATGGCCTCTGGAACATTATTTGAATAATTGAAAATTAAAATAACAAAGTGGCGTAATTACCAATTTTAAAATGAAAGGGACGTATCTCCACACTTACGCCTTTTTGTTATTTTCTTTTTAAACGCTATATGATTGTTAAAGTTAAAGTGAAAAGGACGTATCTCCGCACTTACGCCTCTTTGTTTTTATAATTTTCATTATCTCATGAGAATATTTGGAGTTACGCCCTTTTGTTTTTTAGGATTTTTCATCCGAATTTTGGCAATTACGTTTTTTTGTTTTTAGCGATTTGTATCTAAACTATGGCACTTACGCCTCTTTGTTTTCAATTTTTTTTCCGATGATTAGAGAAAATTCAATGAAAACACTAAAAACAAAGAGGCATATCTCCGGCACTTACGCCCCTTTGTTATTAGTCAGTGATACTTACGCCTGTATGTTATTATTTTTTATTTTTTTACTAATATTGCGTAAAAAGCCTTGGAAAGCCTATTGGAGCAATAATAGTGGAGATACGCTTTTTTGTTATTTTGAAGAAAAAAAATCGGAAAAAATGGCACTTACGCCCCTCTCACTCTAAGGCGGCGATATCTATTATTAATGGCTATTAAAATTGATAAATTTTGGAATTTTAATGGAGATGAATCACTGATGCAATTGCGTCAGGCCTCTGACGTTTGTATTGAAATAATAATATATTGTTTTTTTTTTTTTTTTTCTACTATTTTCAAGCACGTGCCAGTGTCACGCAAGGTTCCATTGACAAAAGACCATAGACGTCACGCAGGTGTAGGGAGGATCAACGCAGCACGAATAAATTGCTACTTTAAATACACAGTTTGGCTTTGACACACTGGTACTTGAATAAATACAATTGTTAATCAGTACACGAATAAACTCCTCTTTCTTTCATTCACAATGTTGTTACTTCTTTTGCGCTCTTTTTTTTTTTTCTTTCTTTTATCCCCATTGTTTTTACTCGTTATTTCCATCGAGTCAATAGTCACCCTATGAAAGCTGCTACCAAGCACGTGGAGAAAGAAGAAAATCACCCGAGCTTTTGTAAATAATAGGCTCCATTCCAAGAGGGCTGCTGTTTTACCAGGGACAACTTGAGGATCGATCGTTACCTACCCCTTTTTTTTTTAAATGCCTCTTTTCTCTTTTTTTATCCCTCTTTTCACCCTTTCCTCTTTATTTTTCTTCCTCACTCACCTTCGCTGACTAAACGCCGAGTCAAAGGCATTCCTCGGGGGTTCACCTCCGGTCAGATAATAATGAGATAAAAAAAAAGGAGAAGAAAAGGGTGACGGTCTAGACGGCTCTTTTTATTTTCAGTATTTGCTAGAAATGAGAAAGAAAAAAAAACAAAAAGATCAACAGCCCTCAATTTTTTTTTTTTCGGGCGAAATCGACGAAAAGCCATTCTGTGTCAAAATTAATTGACCCAATTCTCGTGGACACATTCCGAATTACTTCTCACACCAGTAAACGTCTGGGATTAGTTTTTTTTTTTTTACTTTGCTTTTCTCTGCCAACTGGGGTTAGAACATTGTGTTCGAAAATCCGTACAGGACTCCAGCTGGCTTGGTGAACTAGATGTTGGTACAAGAATTAGCTGGACGTTGGGAGCTTTACCCGAGGGCAGTTTCCCTCGTTTCTCTCTGGTCTTCTCTTTTTTTTTTTTTTTTTTTTTCATTTTTTTGTTTTACTCCATCTCATGCATATTCATAACAATAAGAGGCACACATACACATGGTGAGAAATGGGGCTTGTGGATGCAACGAGGCAGAATAATCTGTGATTTAGAAGCAAGACCTAATCCCATGAAGTTTATTCAATTTTGACCTGTTTCAAGATTATTTTAATCAAATATTCAATGATGAAAAGGATGAAATGACTTCATTTTAGGCAATTTATTTACAAATTCATCGTCTAATATCTCAGTTTTTCATTTCACGAGTGTAGTGGAATAACAGGTTAAGTCGATTTTTGTCGAAAATGAGATTTTATCAGAATTTGCTTCTGGATGTATGGATACATGTCCCACAGAAAGGATTTGGCTGGATACGACCATTTAAAGCCTCATTTTTGAACATGCATAACAGGTTAAGTTCACTTTTCGCAATTTTTAGGAAAATATTTGAGGTATGTCGACTTAACTTGAAAAATAATCATACTTGTCAAAGTTAAGTCGACATAACTCAGTTTCTCTTCATTGAGTTTATATTGTGTTATGATCTGCTCAGACGATCTTACTCAATATAAATATATTCTCCGTATACATTAAATAAATACTCATCAATTATGATAATTATAATCGATAAGTATTTATTTAATATTAGTATTTATTTTATTTGAGGAGTTAAGTCGACATAACTTGAATTTCTTTCCAGACATTTCAAGTTAAGTCGTTGAAATTATAGAAAAAAAAAGACTGCCAACAATAATGGCTTTTGAATATCTAAATTGACTGTGGATCAATGACGTTCATCATGAATGTAGCGCATAATCAAGATTGCATCATCATTTTACGGTTTTTCGGGTCTCCTGGAAAATTCAATTTTTTCGACTTAACCTGTTATTCCACTACACTCGTGATTTTGTCTCGAGTAGCATGATGCTTCTGTTTGTATCTGACAATGCACTTTCTCCCCTCTACCACGTGATTATCTCCAAGAAAAGAGTAAAAAAAAAGCCAAGAAGCTGCGCTTGTGACGACATTGGGTAGAAATAAAAGGAAAAAAGAGCCTGAACCATGGCAAAATCGATAAGAAAAGTGTCTGGAATAGATAGTATTTCTCAACGCCATTTTACTTGAGAATAGAGAATATCACCTATGTTTGGGGAATATTTTTCTCCTACCCCTGACGTCACCAGGAATATTCTGGATATCAAATTCCCAAGTGTTCTTCCGGCTCCACTGAACTCCTGACCTGCTAAACACACGAGGGTCGATAAACACCCATTTGTCGTGTTAACCAAGGATAATTTAACTGCCAAGATATTTACTCTGGTATTTCCAGGGGATTATTATAATTATGAAGGTTTTTTTGTTAGTTGGTTCATCCACTTTGGAACAGTAGCTTGGGTAAAATTATCTGTTGGCATCCTAATGGCCTCAGTGGAATGGAAAACGAGGAGGTGGATACACTAGTTCTACCCCCCCAATTGATTATACAGAGAAAAATGTTTTATTAATTTAGGAATGTGCAGTCACTTAATTTAAGAATGTGCAGGTCACTTAAATTAAGAAAGAAAAAGTCACTTGATTTGAGTGAGAAAACTCACTTGATTTAAGTGAGAAAAGTCACTTAATTTAAGTGACTTTTACTTTCTTAAATTAAGAAAGAAAAAGTCACTTGATTTAAGTGAGAAAAGTCACTTGATGTAAGTGAGAAAAGTCACTTGATTTAAGTGAGGAAAGTCACTTAATTTAAGTGACTTCTACTTTCTTAAATTAAGAAAGAAAAAGTTACTTGATTTAAAAGAGAAACGTCACTTGATTTAAGTGAGTTTTACTTTCTTAAATTGAGAAAGAAAAAGTCACTTGATTTAAGTGAGAAAAGTCACTTAATTTAAGTGACTTTTACTTTCTTAAATTAAGAAAGAGAAAGTTACTTGATTTAAGTGAGAACAGTCACTTGATTTAAGTGAGAAAACGCACTCGATTCAAGTGAGGAAAATCACTTAATTCAAGTGACTTTTACTTTCTTAAATTAAGAAAGAAAAAGTCACTTGATTTGCGTGAGAAAAGTCACTTAATTTAAGTGAGTTTTACCTTCCTAAATTAAGGAAGAAAAAATCACTTGATTTAAGTGAGAAAAGTCACTTAATTTAAGTGACTTTTACTTTCGCAAATTAAGAAAGAAAAAGTTACTTGATTTAAGTGAGAAAACGCACTTGATTTGAGTGAGAAAACGCACTTGATTCAACCGAGTTTCACTTTCTTAAATTAAGAAAGAAGAAGTTACTCGATTTAAATGAGAAAAGTCACTTAATTTAAGTGACCTGCACATTCTTAAATTAAGAAAACATTTTTCTCTGTGTATTATCTTCATAAATATCGTAGAGACATGAGAAAAAGCCGAAGAAATTTCCTGCATTTTCACTTTTTTTTTGATCAAACTATTCATTAAAAAAAAAATTTCCCCTTATCATGAAAACCATGTATCATCCTCATGAATTGCAAGTTCATCTTTAAACTTTTTTTCCCTTTTTTTTTCACTTCTCATTGTTACTCGAAGCCACGTCACGTTTTGCCAGCCACTCTCTTTGAGGCAGAGAAAGAGAGGCATCTCCACGTCTTACCTCGAAGGGATATTATGCATATATATATTCTTTGCCAGTGGAGTAACATCAGTTTCGTGTCGCTGAATTCACAAGAGATATAAGAAAAAAATGCCCATGTGGAATTGTCGAATGACACAATCGACCTGTACGTACTTTCTGTCATTTTCTTTTGCTATTTCTGTGTTATACACGTGGGAGATTGGCTGCTGTGGAGAGAAGTATGAGAAGGGAATTAAAGAAAGAAGAAAAAAAAAAAACAGGAAAAGAGAGAAGGAAAGGAATGTGTGTCCCATTGAACCAACCAGCCTCAACAGCTTTACGAGAGTAAAACGAGACGGAAATTTTTTTCTCCTCTTATTTATTTCTTTTTTTTTCCTCCCATTTTTTCTTTTTTTTTTTTTTTGTTGCAAGGATTTCTCTCTCTCTCTCTCTCTCTCTCTCTCTCTCTCTCTCTCTCTCTATGTGCTCTGCGATTCACATAGATCCGTTGAGTTTGTGCAAAAGGGAAAAGCTCTCTACGCTCGAGCTATTCATCACTGTCCCAATAGGCATCTTCACTGCGTATCTGGAGCACATTTGCTTTTAGTATTGTCATTCAAATGTTTCTTTTATTTTATCTTGTATGATTTTTTTTTCCACTGTCGATTCTTTTTTCCTTCTTTTTTCAATAAAAAAAAAAAAATAAAGAGAAGAAACAGAGAGAAAAAAAAATGATTTCTCAACGTGCCTTTGAGTTTTATTTTAAATTCTGTCGAGTGTTCATGAACACATTCTTGAGCTTTCATCGTTGCGAGGACGAAAAAAAAGGAGTTTTTTTTATTGGGGTGATTATTACGCGCAAAAAAAAGAAAAAATCTCCAAGGGAATTGTGATAAAATAAAGGAAATTATGAGGTTAAATATTTTTTTTTTTCTGTGAATGAACATCTTTTAAATTTGTTTTTCACTCCAGTTATTTTAATTTTATGAGACTGTGGGTGATGCCATTGAGCTAATGGAAAAATTTCCGTTGAAGAAACGGAAAAAAAGGAAATACTGCAGGAAATGTAATTCACAGCAGAAGAAATAATTTTTTCTGTTCTCTTTTCTTTTATTTTAATTAAATAAATTTAATTGAAGAACTTTATTTCAAGCGAATAAAAGTTTTTTACGAGTTTTTTTTTTTTTTTTTAAATTCTTTCTTTCCTTTCCGCTAATATGGACTCATTCATTTTAGTTTATTTTATTTTTTTAATTTTTTTTCATGCCACAATGAGTCAGTAATCAAGACAAATCGATTGACCGAGAACTTTCGGCCTCAAGAGTTTATTTCACCGGATTGTGTGAAAAATGAGATGTAATACACTGTGAGATGTATAGGGGAAGGTGGGGCAAAATGGACATCAGGGGTATAATGGACATATCTAAATTTTTAGGCAAATATTATGGAAAACTCTTGAAATCAATAGAAATTTTGACGGTAGATCGTTTTTGATGATTCCATTGGGAAGCTGAGGAAATTTTAGGCGGAAAACAAGTGCTGGAACTATTTTTTTGAATTTTTGGTGATTTTGACTTTTTTGAGCATTTTAGAGGGGCAAAAACCTTCCTTTTTTTGAAAATTTTCAGTTTTTTGACAATATCTTCGGTTCTATTTGTCGTAGCGTAAAAATTCTGATGGGAGGTGAAAGGTGAGATCATTTGCCATCGATTCATAGGGTTTTCAATTGAAAAATATCGATTTTTAAGGTATTTATGGGCATTTTTGTGGAACACTTTTGTGAAACAGTTTTTGGCCTATAACTATCCCAAAAAATGATATTTTTGAATTCAAAACCCCATAAATCGATGGGAAATGAGCTCACCTTTCATTTGAAACCAACCCCAAGCTGCTACGACCAATAGAACCAGAGATATTCGCAAAAAACTGAAAATTTTCTAAGAAGGAAAGGCTTTTACCCCTCAAAAATGCCGCAAAATATCGAATTTTCAAAAAATTTCCTCGGTTTCTCAATAGAATCATCAAAAAAAATCCATCCCTAACCGTTTCATTACAGTGTCCATTTTGCCCCACTCTCCCCTACTCCATTATCATTCGTGTGAGCTTTCTCATTAGCCAACAATTTTTTCCTAGGAGTTTTCATGCAAGAGAATTTTTTCTTTATGGAAAATTCTCCTCTGCCCTAAATGTCGCATTACAAAAGCTGCTTGGACCTAACGAAATTTCATCTGCAATGGGATTACCCCCTCAGTGCAAGAGTAAAAGAGATACGTATATATATATATATATAACGACCTAGCAAGTTCTCTTACCTCTGGCTATTTTCATTGGAGAACAAGAGGGTTGGTGACCCCGATTTTCTTTGCCTCATTTCTTCTTAACCCCAACCCCCAAGAAAATGCCTCTTGTTTTCCATGAAAAAACATGGTAGAGAAAATATTTTATAGCACAAGGAAAAAAATACGATTCTGCATTTTCATTCAAATAAATTAGAAGATATGAAAAATTCTTCGCTGAAGAAGACAAATAAAGATATTAAATAAAATAAAAATGCATTGCGTTTTTATCTCACAGAATATGAAGAAAAAAAAAAGTTCATCTCAATTTATTGAAGAATATGAAAGAAAAATACTTTTTCGTTTGATTAAATGTTTCATCTTCGGAATAACACATTTCACAAGTTCATCACAAAAATACTTTCATTTTTATTCTTCTCAGAGAGAAAAAAAAAAAAAAAAAAGAAAAAAGATGGAAAATCTCTTCTCGTGTCCTTTGTATTATTTCTTCGCTAAAACTTCTTTTTTTTATCCTTATTCTGACAATTGAGAGAGGGGAATGGAGTAGAGACACCCAAACAAGGCAAAACCTCGGAGCCATCAGAGAGTGAAAATACGAGTTACGTGAACGGATTACAAACGAAACGGAAAGATTGGGCTTCTCTATTTCACTAAAAAAAAAAAGAGAGAAAGAGATAAAGAGAGAGGGTGGAGAATGATAAAAAGAGAATCGATTTCTACGCATAATCAAGTGAACACTCGGATTTCCCATGACACGTGTTTCACCTTTTTTTTTTTTTGTTCAAGCATTTGTAATACAATCCACTTGTTTTTTTTTCATTCCCTCGACTCGTGATCCTGTAATCATTCTATTTCCTCTTTATCCAAATACAGAAATAAACTACATTTATCCAAGTTTTTTTTTTTTTTTTTTTTTTTTTTTTTTTTACGGCTTCGAAACCCTATTTGGGTCTATTCAGCCTCCATTTATCCAAGTCATTGTCATCTTTTTTTTTTCTATTTTCCTTTTTTTTTCTTCAAATTCATTGCAGCCCATGAATTACAATCTTGTTTTATTAATCTAATTGATGGAAAATACTGGGGCTCTCGTGACCCCTAAATGACGAGGGGAAAAAAAAGTTTGAAGGATGAAAATAGAACAGTAGTGGCCTACTATTCATCGGTATGAAGCCTCCAATTACCTGTAAAGTGCTCTCGTAAATTTTAACCCTCTGAGTTTTCATACACTAACTGTTTTCTCCTTCTCGCAGCTTTTTCCTTTTTCATGGAAATTATGAAGGAGAATTCATGAAATCTGGGGGAGAAAAGTGGGATAAAATTGAGATTTTTGAGGGAAGGGTTGGAGATTGATTTTTTTTGATGATTTCATTGAAAAGCTGGGGAAATTTGCGTTGGAAAACATGTGTCAGAATTTATTTTTAAGTTTTTTTGGAAAATTTTATTTTTTGGAGCAAGTTAAGGGCTCCAAGTTTTGGTGTTTTTGAAAAAAATCAATTTTTTAAGGATATCTCCGGTTCTATTGGTTGTAGCGTAAAAAATCGAATACGAGCTGAAAGTTGAGCTCATTTTCCATGGATTCATGGGGATTTGAAATAAAAAACAACGTTTTTTCAGTTAGTTTTGGAGGATTTTGGGGAAATTCGTTTTGCTCTCATGAATACCTCAAAAATTGATGAAAATTAATTGGAAACCATATAAATCGATGGGAAATGAGCTCACCTTTCACCTCGTATTCGATTTTTTACGTTACGATGAATGGAACCGAAGATATCTTCAAAAAACCGAAATTTCTCAAAAAAGCAAAGGATTCCTCCATAAATCTTGCCCGAAATGATCAAAAAATTCAAAAAAAATCACTGACAAGTGTTTTCTATCTCAAATTTCCTCAGCTTTTCACTGGAATCATCAGAAAAATTCTATCTCAAATATTTCCACCAAAATCAAGCAATTTTCATGAAATATTGAGATTTTCTCCTGAATAAATTATTAGAAATTCTTTTCATGTTGTAAATATCTTCCGGAAATTCTTGAATTATTCCAATGTACTTTTTCTACTTTACGACAAAACGTTTCAGTCAATCGGTCACCGTATCGGCAGTAAAATACGCGAGTAGCTATGGAAATAGGAAAGAAAGTAGCGATGAATCCTTTTTTTTTTATTAGAACTTCATCTTTTTTTTCTTTTACCTCATTTTTATTCCTTTACGCTATAACATTTTTAGAGATTTGCCAGGCTAGGCGCTTTGCCACGTTTCATATCTCCATCGAGCCACCCGGAAACGGAAAAGCACTTCAACCTCCGCCTCCACTTGTCAATGGCAATATATATATATATATATATATATAGTGTATGTGAAACGCGTGGGAGTTGTACACACACACACACACATACACTAACCAGGTAAGACTGCACGTATTTTTTTTCTCTCATCACATTTTCATCTGTTTATTTATTTATTCAAATGTTTTTTTTTTTTTTTTTTTTTTCATTTCATGTATGCCAAGTGAATGAACTTTCTACGTGAAAAATCGTAAATTCACTTCCATTAAAAACTTTTCTCGTTTGCAAATATTCTTTCTATTTGTATTAAAGTCAAAGTATTTATTTTTTTTCAGGGAAAGGAAAAAAAACGAACTGATGCTGAAAACTCCAGTCGACAGTTTCACCAGTTACCTTATTATGTAAGAGAAGTTGAAGTTAGTTGGAATTAATAATTAATTGTGAGATAAGTCAGGTGGAAAATAAATATTCGATGATTTCAAAGAGTTTCCACATCTCGAGCAGAGATCGGCAAAAAAAAAATTTGCATTTTTAATTTTTTAATTTTTTTTATTTCTGTAATTTCCATCGAAGAAATTTTAGTTACTTTCTCAATGAAAAATTTGGATTTTTAAATTTTTCATTAGTTTGAAAATTAATTTTTTTTTTAAACAATTTTGATTACTATTGTAATTTAAAATTTGACTGATGGAATTTCATAATTATTTTCTTTATTAAACTTATCAACATTTTTATTAGTTAAATTGAATTATAAATGTCATATAAGCGTCATTTAGATTGGATTAAATTATAAGTTCTTATTTGTGTTATATTTAGTTAACACTCTCAACTCAAAATTTTTGTCTGTAAAACGGTTATATTTGGGAAGATTAAACATAGTAGCGTTGATTTTATTATAAAATTAATTATTCCAATCAATTAATAAGTAAGAAAGAATCAAAATTTCGAATAAGAAAAAGAATTATAAAATTTCATCAGTCAAATTTTTAATTACAATAGTAATCAAAATTGTTAAAAAAAAAAATTAATTTTCAAACTAATGAAAAATTTAAAAATCCAAATTTTTCATTAAGAAAGTAATTAAAAATTTTTCGATGGAAATTACAGAAATGAAAAAAATTAAAAAATTAAAAAAGCGACTTTTTTTTTGTCGATCTCTGATCCCGAGGAACCGAGGAAAAACTAAAAGTATCCCATTTTTTCTTCTCTCTTCCTCCTCCCCCTCCTCCTATTCTCTATTGACTCAAGAAATAACTCGAGAAAATATTGTATTTGTATGCTGATTAGGTTTTGAGATAAAAAGGCGTTAGAGATAGACACACACACATACACCGGAAGTCAATGCCGGGTCAAGCCTGACGATTAACCCTCGAACAATATCCATACAGGTTGTATATATAATAACACTGAAGGCCAAAAGCATTTGCCTTTACTTCTCGTGTGTCGCAATGTACCCACTGAATCAACAATAAATAGAGAAAAAGAAAATGAGAAGAAAAAAGTAAAAAGAAAAGAGGATTAAAAAGTAAAGAAGAGCATTAAAAAAATATCTTCGCGTGTAGCACGAATCCTCCTCTACTTTTTCTTCCTATTCTCTTTTTCCCTCTTTTTTCCTCCTTTTCTAATGCTTCATTTATTTTTTACTCTTATTTACCTTTTCGGTGATAACACAGGTAGTTAAGCAAGGCGCAGTAAAGCACGCTAGTCAATTACAGATAAGCGATATATGTAGAGAAATAAGAAGAAAAAAAAAAAAAAAATTGTAAAATACAATCTGGCAGAGTAAATCGATTGTCGTTTGAGAATGTCTAGATTTTGTATTTGATCGTCACTTTTATTATTTAGTTTTATTACTCTTCGAACAACATTACGTGCTTCTTCTACTGGGTGAAGCCCCAGTTGCAACTCAGGTCAACATACTAAATGGAGAAAAAAAAAAGGGAAAAAAAAGAGGGGTTGAGAAGAGAGAAACTCCATGAGCATGAGAAATAATTGGATTTTGTGTGTGTTTATATTGACATTATTTGCTGGAACTTTTTTTTTTCGGTTTTTTTTCCTGATGAGGATCAGAGAAAATTCGCAAATTACATTGTACAGTTATTTGTACAGATGACATTTTTTTTACAATTCACGAGTGTAGTGGCCTAACAGATTAAGTCGAAAAAAGTAAATTTTCCAGGAGAGCTGAAAAACCGTAATATGATGATGCGATCTTGATTATGCGCTATATTCATGATGAACGTCATTGATCCACAGTCAATTTAGATATTCAAAAGCCATTATTGTCGGCAGTCTTTTTTTTTTCTATAATTCCAACGACTTAACTTGAAATGTCTGGAAAGAAATTCAAGTTATGTCGACTTAACTCCCCAAATAAAATAAATACTAATATTAAATAAATACTCATCGATTATAATTATCATAATCGATGAGTATTTATTTAATGTATACGGAGAATATATTTATGTTGGGTAAGATCGTCTGAGCAGATCATAACACAATATAAAGTCAATGAAGAGAAACTGAGTTATGTCGACTTAACTTTGACAAGTATGATTATTTTTCAAGTTAAATCGACATACCTCAAATTTTTTCCTAATAATTGCGAAAAATGAACTTAACTTGTTATGAATGTTCAAAAATGAGGCTTTAAATGGTCATATCCAGCCAAATCCTTTCTGTGGGACATGTATCCATACATCCAGAAGCAAATTTTAATAAAATCTCATTTTCGACAAAAATCGACTTAGCCTGTTATTCCACTACACTCGTGAATTTATGAATGACTGGAAGTCACGAGAATACAATTGATGAATGTAATCAATGAAAATTTCATCATTATCATTGAAAAATATTCATGAATACTTCTTTCAATGTCCCCCATAAATATCTCAGAAAAAGTATTTTTTTGGTGGAATTAAAAATATTCCAGTGTAAAGATTTTGAAAGCAGGAAAATCTTCGTGCTCTCATTTATAAACAGAATGAAAAAATAGGGGAAAGATCCATTTGAATTAATTCCATTGTTTCCGTTGTTGAATCAACTTCACCATTTATCTATATACTCTTTGGTGATCTCCATATTCCGGTTGTATTATAATCCTCTTTTGCAAAGACCCCTCAGACAGACTTTGCACCGGTGGCAATTAAAAGACAGCCGTTTGTTCTCTACCGATCTTTGCAATTTACGTTTGCACGAAAGCCACCAACGAACGAGAAACGGAGAAAAAGGGAAAAATATAAGTGTGAAGAGAAGCAAAGACGGAAAGGGGGAAAAAAACGAGAAAGAGAGAGAGAGAGAAAAAAAAATAGAGGAAAGAAGTGTCACAGAAATACGAGGTTGCTCTACTTCTTTTTATCCCCAGTACTCTCGTCTATATTTAAATTCGCCTCTCATTTATTCCAGCTTTTTTAAGAAAAAAAAAAAAAAAACCCCTCCACTTCCATAAAGTTTGCATTGCACGGTATTTAAACAATTTCCTATGAAATTTAAGCTAAATTGTACATGATTGGGATCATCAATCCTTGAAAGATTACACGTTGACTTATAACTAGCAGAGATCGGCAAAAAAAAATGCGCATTTTCAATTTTTCTTATTTCTGTAATTTTCATCGAAAAAATTTCAATTACTTTCTCAATAAAAAATTTGGATTTTCAAATTTTTCATTAGTTTGAAAATTAATTTTTTTTTTTTAACAATTTTGATTGCTATTGTAATTTAAAATTTGACTGATGGAATTTCATAATTATTTTCTTTATTAAACTTATTAACATTTTTATTAGTTAAATTGAATTATAAATGTCATATAAGCGTCATTTAGATTGGATTAAATTATAAGTTCTTATTTGTGTTACATTTAGTTAACACTATCAACTCAAAACTTTTGTCTGAAAGACGGTTATATTTGGGAAGATTAAACATAGTAACGTTGATTTTATTATAAAATTAATTATTCCAATCAATTAATAAGTAAGAAAGAATCAAAATTTCGAATAAGAAAAAGAATTATAAAATTTCATAAGTCAAATTTTTAATTACAATAGTAATCAAAATTGTTAAAAAAAAAAAATTAATTTTCAAACTCATGAAAAATTTAAAAATTCAAATTTTTCATTAAGAAAGTAATAAAAAATTTTTTGATCGAAATTACAGAAATAAAAAAAAATTAAAAAATTAAAAATGCGAATTTTTTCTTTGCCGATCTCTGATCACTAGATGATGTATTTCCTCTTTCCCTATATACTCCCATTCACTGGTCCATTCTCTCATCGGCTTATCGAGTAGTTAATTGCCCTATTGATGTACACTAATGCATCAAGCAATGGAGAGTGCAGGTGTAGAGTAGAGTATTGGGGTTCTTTTTTTCCGATTTTTCTTCTTTTCCAATAAGTGGAGAACTAAAAAGCGTAGCATTAAGGCAGGATTCTACTTTGAAACTTTCTGAAAAAAGGCTATTTTTGGAAATTTTTTATGAGTGTATCAATAAAGGTATTGTTGTAGGGTCTGTGAGGTTCAATGAATACACTCTTGAAATACATTTTTAAAAAAATTACCATGTATTTTATGTAGTTTCTATAGTCAAAAATATCATTTTAATACAATGCCCTCAATTTATGCGCCGTTGTTTAAATTTTGATAATGAGCCATCCGAAAAAGGAAAAAAAATAGGTTTATGTTCAATATATCTCCAGCAACCGCCTGAACTAGGATAATCTCAAAATTTTGATTTTTACTAATTTTTTGTTGCAAAAAACAGTGAGGAAAAAAGCAATTTTGTTTTTTTTTTTTTTGTTTTTGCCACCATTCCTTCATTTTTGCATGCACATTGAAAATCCTAATTCAGGTGGTTGCTGGAGTTACATTGAACCTAAAACAATTTTTTTTTTATTTTTTCAGATCATCCATTTCCAAAATTCGAGCCCCGGCCCATATCCACCTATAAATCGAGGCATCGGATCAAAGTCATATTTTTGGGTATGAAAAGTGCATAAAATAAATGGAAAAAAATTTTGTAACGTATTTCATGAGTGTATTTATTGGGCCTTACAAACCCTACATGAATGTCTTTATTCATTCTTTAAAAAAAAAAATTCCAAAAAAAGCATCTTTTTCGAAGTTTTAAAGTACAATCCTGCCTTAAATATTGTCGCTTTAGGAACAAAGGGGCGTAAGTGCTATGATTAAACACAGTACTTGTGCCACTTTATCATTCACAAAATAAAAAATAAAAAAACGACTTCTTTTAGGGATGAAATTGAATAAATTCCAGAAGCCAATGACTTCTTTTTCCCGAGATAATTAAAATTAATTAGGTGAATTTGCTGAATTTCAGATTAATTAGTAGTTGAATCTGGGTCACCAGTTTCGGCAACAAAGTAATACACTTTGTGTTTGTTTAAAATTATTGTTATTTTTCTCGCGAAAAAAAAACGAAGAGATAAAGGCGTTGTCCCACTACGAAAACATCAATGACTGCTCCCTCTCTCTCTCTTCCCCTCTTTCGTTCCATTGAGCTGTGAGAGCTGCGACCGACAAAACCCATCCTTCCCATCTGCAAACTCGATTAAACTTCATGTGAACCAATTTTTCCTCTTCAATCAAACTCAATTTTACATCTACGGATTTTATACGCTATTCTAGAACACAGAGAATAAAGAAATTCAAATATGTTATTTACAATAAAATCCAAAGTGCCTTTAACAAACTTGAATTACACGGTGATTCGTTGAAAGCACTATTTCACAATCCACTTGTTTCCAAGACACTCGTCAAAAGACTACCCACTTTAACCATTTTACTATATATATAATACTTCAAAAAGCTTGCACTTATAGGCACCTAAGAGTCGCAAAATCACAGAAAACATCTTTTCAACCCAGAAAAAAAAGCATCAAGAATAAAATAAGGAACCAAAAAATTCGAAAAATTTCCTGAAATAAACTGGAATTCTGGAAATTCGTTGAGAAATAAAAATACTCCAAGAAGATGAAATTGTGTTTCTTGAACTACCATTAAAAGTAATCAGAATAAATTGAAAGAATGGTAAAAAAAAAATTTGGAGTAATGGATTTACCCAGAAAAAAGAGGAGAATTCGAGGGTCCTAAAAAAAATGTGTTATTATAGACCATCAGTGACTGGAATTGACCCCAGAAACCTTTGCTTCATAAATTCCTGCAAAACAAGTAAAAGTTCCTGCAAATAACGAGTGGATCGATAATTCGGTGGTTCAAATTTACCAAAAAAAAAGCAGGCATTAACTCCTTGTTATTTGAATTCTTAGATTTCAGTAGTGAAGAGGTAAAACAAGATAAGTCTATTTTTTTCTCATTTATTTGTTTGAAAATACCTTAGAAAATAAGCGAAATAGAGCAATTTTGCCTGAAAAATCTTTTGTAACACTTGAAATTCTCTACAAAAAAAAGATAAATAATATCACCTTATCTCGCTTAGTTTCCGTGATATTTCCTTCCAAATTATCGCAAAAATAAGTCGACTTATCCTGTTTTACCTCTTCACTACTGATTTAATATTCTGCCAATGCAATTGGCAGTAGGCTTTCGAATGTAATTTTCAATGTCTAATCCAATGACAATTTTAATTAAAATGAATAACGTTAATTTACGTTGAGAGATATAAAATTTTGTCCAATCGTCATTTTAGGATGAAAAAAAAAACGAGGAGGCTGGAGGTACAGAAGTGACTTTTGGAGTGTATTTAAAATGTCCTTTGACTATATGTTGAATTACTTACACTTTAAGTACACTTAAATGACACTTAAAAGACACTAACATTATATACAGAATTCAATGCATTTATTAAAGGCACTTCTGTAAAAAAAAAAAAAAAAAAATTTTCTGTTATATTATGAGAAATATGAAAAAAATCATGATAATATTGCTTGTTTCTTACCTTTCCACACTCAGCTGCCGGTGAATTTTCAATGATATCATAAATGACGTGAGGTAAACCGGCAGTACCAAGCAGGGAAAATCCAAATCCAGCTGTGTCGCTCCTGCTAAGCGTGACCAACAGCTCCTCAGCCATGTTTTAACCCCTCCTCCCTCCCTCCCCTCACACCACAGACATCGATCCCATAAGTTAATAAAATGAAGTTTAAATAGGCCCTAAGTATCATGAAAATTTCCCACAAATCACTGATTCAAAAAAGAGTCATTAAAAAAAAAAACCTGCAAAAATTCGTGAAATTTTATTTTCCTGAAGTAAAAGGGAAGAAAACCTGCCTTTTTTTTTGGGTACTCTTCACTCCGGTTTTCTCAATCGATTTCCCACACTTATTCGCACACTCAATTGTTTTATCTCACTGTTGTATTGTTGATACTACAAGCCAATTCATTTGAATTGTATTTTTGTCTTCTGTGTTTATTGTGTTGGGGCAAAAAAAAGAAGTGGTGCAACGACACTCTACAATATTTTTGTTTGTTTCCTGGATGCAAGAGAAGAGGAGATTGAAATGCAAACGGTCAGGAATGTGTCCAAGGCTACAACTCCTGCGCCCTCGTCTCTATATCTATCTCTCTCTCTCTCTTTCTCTCGAACTTTTGTATGTCTGTCTCTGTCAGTTCGGCTCAGACACACACCGGATACTCTCCTTGATGCTTCTTTATCTTTTTATTTTCGTTGACTTTTGTATAAGGTTGGCACTTTTTTGTTTGAGGATTTACTTGTGTCTTCCTTTGGCGTCCAAGTTCAATGATAATCCCTCTATATTTGACAAAATGTCTCTCTCTCTCTCTCTTTCTCTCTTTCTTTCTTGTTTTATTCAAAGTCAAATGTGTGTTTTATTTCATTTAAATTATTTGGCAATTATTTGGGGCTGAAGACACCTCTTCTTCTTGTGCCTGGATGACAACGACCACTCTGTGTTGTGTGTTGAGGCAAATTGTGTACTGAAGCTAATAGCATCACATACGACTGTGAGGCGAATGTAATACGCACACACCCTTTCGTGCCGGCATTCGCTCGGTGACTGGTTTTCGATGCTGTGGCGCCACCTCGAGGAGATCAACACAGCTGTTTTTTTTTTTTTTATTAATAGTCGTGTTTTTTGAAGAGTGATGAGAGCGCATGCGCACGACAGGTTAGGTGCGAAAATTTGAATTTTCAAATCATGACCTTGAAAGACAGTAAAGCTCCTTGTTTTAAATGTCCATATTTTTCATATCAACTGTAAATTTAAACTTTTGTCCAACTAATTCTTGACAACTTGAGGAATAGCTCTGAATTTGATGGGGAATTTCTGAGTTTTCGGGTTGTGTTCAAAATTCAAATTCTCGCGGTTAACGCTAATGCGCATGCGCCCCCAATCAGAGATCAGCAACGAAAAAAATTCGCATTTTTAATTTTTTAATTTTTTTTATTTCTGTAACTTCCATCGAAAAAATTTTAATTACTTTCTTAATGAAAAATTTGGATTTTTAAATTTTTCATTAGTTTGAAAATTAATTTTTTTTTTTTAACAATTTTGATTACTATTGTAATTAAAAATTTGACTGATGAAATTTTATAATTCTTTTTCTTATTCGAAATTTTGATTCTTTCTTACTTATTAATTGATTGGGATAATTAATTTTATAATAAAATCAACGCTACTATGTTTAATCTTCCCAAATATAATCGTTTTTCAGACAAAAATTTTGAGTTGAGAGTTTTAACTAAATGTAACACAAATAAGAACTTATAATTTAATCCAATCTAAATGACGCTTATATGACATTTATAATTCAATTTAACTAATAAAAATGTTAATAAGTTTAATAAATAAAATAATTATGAAATTCCATCAGTCAAATTTTAAATTAAAATAGTAATCAAAATTGTTAAAAAAAAAATTAATTTCCAAACTAATGAAAAATTTAAAAATCCAAATTTTTCATTAAGAAAGTAATTAAAATTTTTTCGATGGAAATTACAGAAATAAAAAAAATTGAAAATGCGAATTTTTTTTTACCGATCTCTGCCCGCAGTCACTCTTCCAAATGAAAGAGACTAAAAAAACGACTAATCTAGCCTAATGAAAGACATTTTTAAATTTCAAAAAAAAAGAATTTATTTTTTTTACAAGAAAAGTTTCTTAATCAATGTATTTTCATTGGTTTGGAAAAAATATAGAGTAGAGTGGAGCAAAATGGACCCAAATAGGATCTAGGAATTTTTTCAGAGCGAAAGACTTGACGAAAAAAAATTAGAAAAAATTTCAGAAAATAATCTAATATATAAACTTTGTTGTTGAATTTTTTCAATTTTTTTTGGAGACACCTTTACTCTCAAAAAAAAATCCCAAATTATTTTGATACGCAGGTCCATTTTTGCTCTTATATAATGTATATTATGAAACATCTATATAGATAAATAAGAGAATGAGAATTTAAAATCCTTCAAAGATTCGCTTTGTATCGCTCGAGTCTTTCAATGAGTTCGCTCTTAAGTCCACCACAACTTGGACCAAGAGTCTTACACATGGCTTTTAATTGAGCAACTGTGTAATTACTCATATTGTCAACCATCAGCATGTCTTCAGCTGTTTTCCTATCATATCTCGGTACTTTTCTAGCCTGATTTCTTTCATTATCTTGTTGCTGTTCACTCTCTGGTAGTGCTTCATTGTACTGATCGAGCAGGCCTCCCTTGTTCAATTTCTGTTCAAATATGTCCATAGCAGGCTGAGTGTAATCCTCGAAACTGTCTGGTTCGACATCCTCATGCAGTGCCAAAGACTGAATGTATCCCAATTGTTTTGATCTTGAAGGATTTGGAAAAATCTGGGGATTGTAAGCAATTTTAAATTTCTTAATGACTTTCGTCATAATGTTGAGCTTCTCTGGATCAACTGGATACTCAGCTCCTTCCCTGTTGTAAGCATATCTCGGATACAAGAAATTCATGCTAGTATTTGTTTCATCACTAAAAGGAATACGATAGAAATGAAATCCATTCATATCTTCACTCGGCCACATTCTGAATAACAGAGTTCTCGAATTTTCTCTGAGTGTTGCAGCACATATAGCCATTACCTTTTTCTCTCTACACTTTTGCAACAAAGCTGTAAAGAAAAGTCTCTGACTTTTTGACGCTTCCTCTGGTAAAACAAGGAAAAAAGGTAGTTGAACGTGAAAAATTGGCTCTGTTTTCAGTGCTGGCTCAAAATTTATTATCTTGATGCCACGATCATTGATTTTTCGCATGTACGTAAATTCTTCCATTGTCAAAAGAACATTTTTTCCACCGAATTTTTGGCATTTTCTTAGACCTGATTTTGGAAACTCGTCAGTTTCCAAATTTTCTTCCTGTTCCTCTTCATCTTCGTTGAAGAAATCAGTGAGTTTTTTGAAATGAAAGGCTTTGTTGAGAGGCTCATTGGTCGCACGACTCAACAAACATGTCTCAGCATATCTTCTTCTTTTAACTACAGCATTCAATTGAACCTTCATAACATAATTATTTCCAATTCGCAATTTCAAATTTCCAATGTTTGTTGCTCTTCTTGTTACTGAAGTTTCAAGATCAATGAGCTTGGTTTTCTTGAATTTTCTAATAAATTCAGCAGCTAATATCTCTAGTTCTTCATAAAAAGCATTGTAATTCCAGTCATTTCCAAAACCAACTACCTTAAGAGTAACGTGAATATCACGATAACTTTTGGCATTCGTTCGTGCCCTGTGACGCTCATCATTGTCATCTGGAACTGGATTGTCGTGACAAGTTAGAAGAACTACTTGACGATATGGCATCATTATTTTAACGGAATCAAAGGCTCTTGCTGCATGAAGAAGTACATTGGCCAGTGGATAGTGCTCATCTGAGGCAATAGACTCGAGATCAACCATTTTACGTCGAACTGAAACAGAAAATTCATTTAAAGTCTCTTATTATCGTATTGAATCATAAACTCAAACAAATTCTTGGAGAGGGCTAAGGAAACATAGGAAGGCTTTTAATGAATGCAATGAAATCTGTATGTAATTTTAGTGTCTTCGAGTGTCTTTGATTAAAATGTACGTAAAGTGCACGTAATTCAACGTATAATGGCTTTGGAAACGAAAGGGCGTAAGTGATGTGTAGAAGCTTAGTACTTACGTCCCTTTGATTCTAAAGCAAAGATATATTTATATTATACTAAAAGAGCATATTAAAGACACTTAAAAGGCCACTTCTATTGGAAAAGGGAGAGATCGCAAAAAAAAAATTTGCATTTTTAATTTTTTAATTTTTTCTATTTCTGTAATTTCCATCGGAAAAATTTTAATTACTTTCTTAATGAAAAATTTGGATTTTTGAATTTTTCATTAGTTTGAAAATTAATTTTTTTTTTTAACAATTTTGATTACTATTGTAATTTAAAATTTGACTGATGGAATTTCATAATTATTTTCTTTATTAAACTTATTAACATTTTTATTAGTTAAATTGAATTATAAATGTCATATAAGCGTCATTTAGATTGGATTAAATTATAAGTTCTTATTTGTGTTACATTTAGTTAACACTCTCAACTCAAAATTTTTGTCTTAAAGACGATTATATTTGGGAAGATTGAACATAGTAGCGTTGATTTTATTATAAAATTAATTATTCCATTCAATTAATAAGTAAGAAAGAATCAAAATTTCGAATAAGAAAAAGAATTATAAAATTTCATCAGTCAAATTTTTAATTACAATAGTAATCAAAATTTAAAAAAAAAAAAATTAATTATCAAACTAATGAAAAATTTAAAAATTCGAATTTTTCATTGAGAAAGTAATTAAAATTGTTTCAATGGAAATTACAGAGATAAAAAAAATTAAAAAATTAAAAATGCGAATTTTTCTTTTGCCGATCTTTGAGGGGAGGTGGGGCAAAATGGACACTCTTAAAATTAATAGAAATATTGGCGGTGGATTGTTTTTGATGATTCCATTGGAAAGCTGAGGAAATTTTAGGCGGGAAACAAGTGCCGGAACTAATTTTTTGGAATTTTTGGAGATTTTGACTTTTTTGAGCATTTTAGAGGAGTAAAACCCTTTTTTTTTCAAAATTTTCAGTTTTTTGAGAATATCTTCGGCTTTATGTGTCGTAGCGTAAAAATTTTGGTGGGAGGTGAAAGGTGAGATCATTTGCCATCGATTCATAGGGTTTTCAATTGAAAAATATCGATTTTTAAAGTATTTATGAGCATTTTTGTGGAGCAGTTTTGTGAAACAGTTTTTGGCCTATAACTATCCCAAAAATTGATATTTTTGAATTTAAACTCCCATAAATCGATGGGAAATGAGCTCACCTTTCATTTGAGACCAACCCCAAGTTGCTCCGACCAATAGAACCAGAGATATTTGCAAAAAACTGAAAATTTTCAAGAAAGCAAAGGTTTTCACCCCTCAAAAATCCCCAAAAATATCCAATTTTCAAGAAAAATCGAAAAAAATACATCTGACACTCGTTTCCCAGCTACAATTTCCTCAGCTTTTCAATGAAATCATCAAAAAAATCCATCTCCAACCATTTCATTACAGTCTCTATTTTGCCTCACTCTCCCCTATCTTTAAATCTCGAATCTCATCCAAAAATCCTTCATCCTCACTTATTTCCAATAATTTTGTCAGCATTTCTATTGAGACTTCGCCAAATTCAATGAGTGTCAGGATATTTTTAGCTGCAGGATCACTCTCTTTAGTTGCAAAAAGCATCAAACCCATCCAATCATCCTTGTTCATCGACAATTTTTGTCTCAAAATTCTCTCAAATGTCTGAAAAAAAACGAAGATCCATCAATAAACAATTTATCTCCAATTTTAGATTGTCTTTAAAACATTTTTTTAAATTACCAGAAGACACTGCAGAAAATATGGTTCAGGCTCTCCTCCAGTTTCTGAAAACATTTCTGGTGTTGCATCGATGACAAAAAGATGTCCTGAACGATAAGCAAACTCGACTTCTTGATTATCCTGACCCTGATTATCCTGATTATCCTGTTTCCCCTTTTTTCCTGCATCTTTACCCAATTTTCCATCGGTTTCCATCATTTTTCGACAATAAAATCGACTTTTAAAACCAAAAATTTGAAATATCTCCTTTGATCAACGGTTTTTACGCACGAGCAGACATGTTTGAACGTGTTTACACCGGTTTCAGGTCTCAAAATGTGCAATCAGCTGTGTGTTTACTGATTATCTGTCGCCAACACTGGAAATTCTCCACCAGAGCTCGCTTTTTCCCTATTTTTAGCTGCTCCATTGACCAGTGCAGTCGTTTACAGTCAAAAAGAAAACATGGAGCCCATCTCACATCTTGTTAAAATATCAATTCCTAATTATTTAGCTGGTTTGCCAATTCCAGATTCAATTGGAGGATGGTTCAAGCTTGGAGGTAATTAAAAAAAATATCATTAAAATATTCTTAAACAATTTTTTATTCTCCATTGCACTTTTAATTTTTTTTTTTTTAATGTTCGAATCAGTAATTGGGGCAGTGAATGGAGACACTTTATGCTCGAATAATAATAAAATGAAAATAATTGTTGGACAATATTGTAAAATATTAATTTTATATATTTTTAGTGAGAGACTGGGTATCTCTTGTACCACCAACTGCTCTTCTTGCTGGTGTTGGATACATGGCCTATCATACTTTTTGTCCTGAGGCTTCATCAAAATTAGTGAGTATCAAGAAAAAGAGAGAGAAAGAGAGAGAGAGACACCTGTTCTGGCTCAATTCCAATGGGATCACACACATTGGATAAAATATTATTCAAAAAAAGCTTCTTATCACTGTTATGTAATAACTCGTGCCATGATTTGATTCGTTTATTTATGTTTATTTTTTTTTTATAGGCAGTGAGAGCGAAAGTTAATCACAAAATTAGGAAGGACGTGGCCAAGGTTGTTGATATGGTTGATGTCGAGGATATCACAGAAAAAACAGTCTTCTGTCGTTGTTGGAGAAGTGAAAATGTAAGGATAATGGATGAATATCAGAGATGGGCAAAAAAAAAATTTGCATTTTTAATTTTTTAATTCTTTTCATTTCTGTAATTTCCATCGAAAACATTTTAATTACTTTCTCAATGGAAAATTTGGATTTTTAAATTTTTTATCAGTTTGAAAATTAATTTTTTTTTTTAACAATTTTGATTACTATTGTAATTAAAAATTTGACTGATGAAATTTTATAATTCTTTTTCTTATTCGAAATTTTGATTCTTTCTTACTTATTAATTGATTGGAATAATTAATTTTATAATAAAATCAACGCTACTATGTTTAATCTTCCCAAATATAAACGTCTTTCAGACAAAAATTTTGAGTTGAGAGTGTTAACTAAATGTAACACAAATAAGAAATTATAATTTAATCCAATCTAAATGACGCTTATATGACATTTATAATTCAATTTAACTAATAAAAATGTTAATAAGTTTAATAAAGAAAATAATTATGAAATTTCATCAGTCAAATTTTAAATTACACTAGTCATCAAAATTGTTAAAAAGAAAAATTAATTTTCAAACTGATGAAAAATTCGAAAACTCAAATTTTTCATTGAGAAAGTAATGAAAATTTTTTCGATGGAAATCGACAGAAATAAAGAAAATTAAAAATTTTACCGCCTATTTCAAGATATTGCTAGGGGTGTGCGAATAGTGTTCGAATCGAATCGAATCGAATATCACTATTCGATTCGAATTTCGAATGGAATAATTCGAAAATTCGAATTATTGGAAATTATTCGAATTATTCAAATTATTCGAAAATATTAGAATAATTCGAAAATTCGAATTATTCAAAAATTCGAATTATTCGAAAAAAATTCGAATAATTCGAAAATTCGAATTATTCGAAAATTCGAAATATTCGACAATTCGAATTATTCGATTCAAATTTCGAATCGAATATTAATATTCGATTCGGTACGAATAATTCGTGGATTCGAGTTATTCGCACACCCCAAGATATTGCTAAAAAAATTTATGATTCTGAAGTTTCTGAGACAAATTGATTTTATTCCATCATCAATTTTATTGAGAATATCTTGGAATCTAAACGAGATAGAGTGATTTTTGTTCTACTCCTTATGTTAAAAGGATTAGGGCTAAAAGGGCGTATCTCCAGTAGCTTTGCAGATCTTAAAAATGTAATTAATTTGTGTCTGAAAATTTCATATTCCCAAAAATCCATTGAATTTAGCTTTTGCTTTCCCAGTAACTGAGGGATAAATATAACTCAAGTATGAATTACATGCTATTTATTATTTCAGTGGCCTTATTGTGACGGTGCACATGGTCGTCACAACGAAGCTGCCTGTGATAACGTTGGTCCACTGGTCGTTAATAAAAAGAAGTAAATGTGAGCCAATTATATATTAACGAAAGAATCATCCCAGGCAACTCAGTGCATAGTAAATTGTTTTTTTTTTTTATTAAAATTTTTTAAAATTAAGAGTTCAGATCTCTCAATAAGAATATTATCGATTGTTTGTACAATTTTACACATTTTGCCAGAGTATCTGTTCTTAATCTGCATTTCTGAGCTCAATATTCTTGCATGTAAATACTTTGGAAAAGGATTTTTTTTTTTTTTAAGTGCATAATTAATTATTTAATAGGGGTTTTAGCAGGGTCAAAGAATAATGAACAATAAATTGAGTGTTACCATTATAAAATAATAATAATAATAAACGTGTATTTCATTTACGTTTTTTTTTTTCGAATACATAAAATATTTACAAGGTCAGTAATTTACATACTTGATGGGAAAAAACGTCACGAGTCGTCAGGTACACTAAGAATAAAAATTATTTGAAATTATTAAAGGAAAAATTCCTTCAGTAAGTTTAATCAGTAGGTTTGTAAAAAAAAAATCATCTGAGAAAAGAACTAAAATCTAATTTTCTCCTTTTTTATCATCTCTTTTTTTTTTTCTTTCTCAATTGTAACAAAAGATTTTTGTGAAACCCTGTGTCCATCTCTTATCACAGAACAATTTACAGGAGACAATTATTTACATGTAATGATAAGATTTTTTGTTAAATTTTCTCACAATTCGAAGTTATTGATGTCATTTGCATCAAAGTCATTGACAAGAAGCTCTCTATTTCCGTATCGATATCTGAAAAGGAAAAACAACAAATTTAGTAAAAAAAAAAGCATTATAACACTATTGCAGATTCAATTGTAGGCAATTAGAGATGACTCACTCTAAATAACGTTTCCAGACCAACAATCCAGCATATCCGATAACTGCAAATATTGCAAATGCTATTGCAATTATGAGAGCAACAATACCACTTGGCATTCCTGTTTTTTCATTTTTATTGTCAAGGATTTTTATATTTGATGATTTGTCAAGTTTTTCTTGTTCGCTTTTTAATGTCATTTTAACTGGATCTTTTATTGACGAACTTGACGTTGTGTTTGAGTAAATTATGTCATAGAGTGGTGTTATTGTGTCTGAAAAAAAAAAGGAAAACAAAAATCTATATTATTATAGGGAAGAGTGGGGGCAAAATGGACACTGTAATGAAACGATTGGAGATGGATTTTTTTAAATGATTTTATTGAAAAGCTGAGAAAATTTTAGCCGAAAAATAAATATCAGATATATTTTTTTTCGAAAATTCGATATTTTTCGGCATTTTTGAGGGGTAAAAGCCGTTGTTTTTTTGAAAATTTTCAGTTTTTTGCAAATATCTCGGGTTCTATTGTTCGCAGCAATTCGGGGCTGATCTCAAATGAAAGGTGAGCTCATTTCCCATCGATTTATGAGGTTTTGAAATCAAAAATATCAATTTTTGGGATAGTTATAGGCCAAAAACTGTTTCACAACACTGTTTCACAAAAATGCCAATAAATACCTCAAAAATCGATATTTTTCAATTGAAAACCCTATGAATCGATGGCAAATGATCTCACCTTTCACCTCCCATCGGAATTTTTATGCTACAATAAATAAAACCGGAGATATTCTCAAAAAACTGAAAATTTTCAAAAAAAGGAAGGATCTTACCGCTCTAAAATGCTCAAAAAAGACAAAATCGCCAAAAATTCAAAAAAATTAATTCCTGCGCACGTTTCCCGCCTAAAATTTCCTCAGCTTTCCAATGGAAAAATCAAAAACAATCTATCATCAATATTTCCTATCAATTTCAAGACTTTTCCATAATATTTGCCTAAAAATTTAGATGTGTCCAAATTCAGTAGTTATTTTTCATTATAAAAATTTAATTTACATGCTTACCTGTCGTTATTGTCACATTAGTCTCGACACTATCCGTCAAGTTGTATATTGTCTTAAGTTTTTCACGAAGTTCTGGACTAACTTCGTCAAGTCTACTAGCATTTTTCGGCAATGGCTCTGGCTTTACTGTTGTACTCTTTGCCATTTCCAAAAGCTTTGTCTCGTTTAATTTCTTCTCATCCAAGATTTTTACCGGTGAAACTGGTTAAAAAAAAAGGAATTAAGATTAATTTTATAAATTCAAGAATAAATAGGATATTTAAAAAATTCAGTAGTGAAGAGGTAAAACAGGATAAATCGACTTATCTTTGAGGTCATTTTGAAGGGAATATCTCGGAAACTAAGCGAGATAAGGCGATAATATATATCTGTTTTTGTAGAGAATTTCAAGAGTTACAAAAGAGTTTTGGGGCAAAATTACTCTTTATCGGTTATTTTTTAAGGTATTTTCAAAAAATTTGATGAGAAAAAAAGAGACTTATCTTGTTTTATCTCTTCACTACTGAATTGTTGACTCACCTGTTGTTGTTGTTGTTGTTGTGGTCGTCGTTGTTGTTGTAGTCGTAGATTCACTGGCTGTTTTTACGATTTCCTCTCTCGTTACTTTCTCGTCAATATCAGATACATTTTTAGAAATAGGAGCAGACAAAGATTCATTGACACTTTTAGCAGTAAACGTAGTATTTTCGTTGTCTTTTGGACTAACTGATGTTTCTTCCATGTCCTTAGCCTCAGAAACTGAGTACTTTGTCTCGTTCATTGACCGATTTATTACTGCACTCGACATTGTTGTACTCCCTGTGTCCTTGACTTCCATTGACATCTCAACAGGTTCAGGGCCAACTCTTCTCTGTCTACTTTGTACTACTTCCTCATTATTTTTCGCTTCATCTTCAATGAATATCTTTGCGTCTTTGGGGATCATCTCCTTCTTGCTTGACGATGCTACAGCTCTTGCTGCAAAAAAATTGAGCATTAAGGGGTAACACTACTGTAGAATTTTCAAAAAATCGATTTTTTTTTTCTTGTAAAATTACTTTGGGCCTTCTAAAATACGGGCAAGAAAAGTTATCACCTAAAACCCATTATTTCACATGAAATTTTGAATTTTTCCCAAGGCATTTCTTCATATTCATAGCCCAAGTCAAAAACTTCAATCGTATTTTTCTCGAAACATGATTTTTCAAATTGGCACGCAGCATAACACCAATAATTTTCATTATTTTCATTTGAATTTTTCACAGTATCTTGAAAACAATATTTCAAACAGAAATACGTAGGGAATTTTCAAAAAATTGATTTGCACATTTTTTATTGATAAAAAATTACCGATATTTTGGCCGAAATTTGAATTTTTTCATTCAAATCGTCACCAATCCCACAAAAAACAATATTTTTGAAATCCCCTACGTATTACTGTAGCTATATGTATCTAGACTGAGCCAATTTTTTTTTTTTTTTTTTTCAATTGAAATTTGCAACAGTTACACTGTGTGCAGTAGAGTGTGTTTTAAATTCGAGGAGCCTCGCAAGAGTGGCTCTGTGTCGTCATTTTTTGATATTTTTTGATGATTCTTTTTTCTGAAGACTCAAATATATGCTCAATCGCCTCAAATATCATTATTTCATTGCCACTTTTTCTATAAAAAAAAAATAGCCAAAAAACGCCTTTTTTTAAACTTTTACAGTAGTGTTATCCCTTAAATAAAGACATTTAATTATTAAAGTATTAAAATTCATAAAGAAATCGTTTTATTCAGCGTGATTCGTCCTCATACACAATTATTTGACTCCCATTACCGGTTTCCTCATTTTATACACTATATAAGAGGTATTTTTCGATTGTGGAAGTGGTGAAAGTAGATCACGATTTATTACAGCTCCAAGGAATTTTAATAAATCTCCGGATACTCAGTAAAATTAACATTTTCATATAACTCATCGTAATTCCGAGGAAATTAAAGAATAGAATAGAATATAGTAGTGAAGAGGTAAAACAAGATAAGTCTATTTTTTTTGAAAATACCTTAGAAAATAAGCGAAATAGAGCAATTTTGCCCTAAAACTCATTTGTAACTCGAAATTCTCAAAAAAAAAAAAGATAAAAAATATCACATTATCTCGCTTAGTTTCCGAGATATTTCCTTCAAAATAATCTCAAAGATAAGTCGATTTATCCCATTTTACCTTTTCACTACTGAATAAAAAAAATATAACAGGAAAAAAAAATAAATGATCTGATCACACAGTTGTTAATGCTTGATTTGACCCACTGACATTGTCAATGATGAGTATCAATCATATTTGAATCACGTAAGAAACCTCTATTCCCCCCCCCCCTCCCCTCTATTGTTTAGTAAATTAATTCTATTTGCAACGATTGATGATGCCTTTATTTCTCAACAATAATTTAATATGATCTAGAATAAATCGGGGAAGATGAAAAAAAAAAGTCCAAATAATTCATTGATATTTAATTATTTATTATTTATATTGACTTACCAATTTCCATTGATAACAGAATAATACATATCCAACGTAAATTCATGGTGAAACTATATGATGAACTTCTTATTTCATACACTTATCTTTTTCTGCTTAAGCGTATCCTATTACTTGATTAGTGCCTGCTGGAATTGATAAGTCATCAGTTAGCACTTGACTTATATTACAAGTAACTCATGAATATATAACACATATATATTTTTAAAATTTTTAAATTCACCTTTTATCAATGAAAAAGATGTGATTCTACTTTTCTTGATGTTTTACAAATATCAATGGCAATTTTTCTTCTTCTTCTTTTTTTTTTTCTTCTTTTTGAACGAAGAAGTCACAAAAGTGTATTCGATTTTCAATGAGAAAAAAAGAGCCCAACCGTTGTTCGCTCATTGGCTTATGACGTAAATGTATTCAACTGTGCTAACTTCTTCCTCTTTTTTTTCTCCTCTTTTTCCTTATTTTCAAATTATTTTCAGTCCAAAATTAAACTTGAATTAATAATTGAAGAATGAAATATTTCCACTATCTCTCACGTTTTGTTTAATTTACACAAAATGATAAGGTATTACTGTGTTATATTAAAAGTAAAAAAAAATTGCGATGGATTTTTGTGAGAATTTAAAGAGTAAAATTCAAATGAAAAATTAAAATTTTTCGGTGATTGTGAGGGATTAAATTGAGTTTTATCACCTTGAGCATTTATTACACTTCAAAAAATCTAAACACTTTGATAATTTTTTTGATACATTGAAAAACAGAAGGTATAATCAAGCTAATCTAATCATGTTTGCCTTGGTTTCTATGATAACACAAAAAGTCACTCATTATTTGGGAAATATAATATAATAATAAATAAATAACAGAAGGTGCGCGTGTTTCTTGTTTGCTGGACAGCACGATACTGTTCAACATACAAAATGTATCTAATAAGAAAAGGTGTCCCGTCAGGCGTACAGAATCATCCACATGCCTTCGTGAATCCTACCACGATGACGTCCACCTCGGAGATGAACTGAGGTACACAGAAAGAGAGAGAGAGAGAGGCAAAAAAAAAGAAGAGAAGGAGAGAGGTGAGAATATCTTCAAGGGGATTCAAAGGCTCTGCTGTTAAATACGCGAGTATTTTAGAGAAGGGGAAGCCGGCTTTTGCCTTCTCACTCGTTGACATTCTTCTTGCTTTCTTATACACCGGTCATAAACTCGGTCCAGTAAGTTCAGGTGAACGAAACTGCTTCCAATAAATCACGAATTTGATTTTTTTTTAGATAATATCGTCGCCTTGGAGTGAAAGGGACGTAAGTGCCGAAAAAACACGAAATTCTGGTGTGAAAGGGGCGTATGTCCGGTTATTACTCCAAAATGTTTTTTATGGCCTCTGGAACATTATTTGGATAATTGAAAATTAAAATAACAAAGTGGCTTAAATACCAATTTTAAAATGAAATGGACGTATCTCTATACTTACGCACTTTTGTTATTTTCTTTTTAAACGCTATATAATTGTTAAAGTTAAAGTGAAAAGGACGTATCTCTGCACTTACGCCTCTTTGCTTTTATAATTTTTTTTATCTCATGAGAATATTTGGAGTTATGCCCTTTTGTTTTTAGGATTTTTCATCCGAATTTTGGCATTTATGTCTTTTTGTTTTTAGCGATTTGTATCTAAACTATGGCACTTACGCCTCTGCGTTTTCAATTTTTTTCCGATTATTAGAAAAAATTCAATGAAAACACTAAAAACAAAGGGGTGTATCTCCGGTACTTACGCCTCTTTGTTATTAGTAGGGGTGTGCGAATAGTGTTCGAATCGAATCGAATATTACTATTCGATTCGAATTTCGAATCAAATAATTCGAAAATTCAAATTACTCGAAATTATTCGAATTATTCGAAATTATTCGATTTATTCGAAATTATTCGAATTATTCGAAATTATTCGAAAATATTAGAATTATTCGAAATTTTTGGAAGAATTCGAAAATTTTCGAATTATTCGAGAAGTTCGAATTATTCGAAAAAATTCTGATTATTCGAGAAGTTCGAATCATTCAAAAATTCGAATTATTCGAAAATCCGAATTATTCGAAAATTCGAATTATTCGAAAATTCGAATTATTCGAAAATTCGAATTATTCGAAAATTATTCGAAAATCCGAATTGTTCAAAAATTCGAATTATTTAAAAATTCTAATTATTAAAAAAAAATCGAATAATTCGAAATATTCGACAATTCGAATTATTCGAAATATTCGAAAATTCGAATTATTCGAATTATTCGAAAATTCGAATTATTCGAAAATTCGAATTATTCGAAAATTCGAATTATTCGATTCAAATTTCGAATCGAATATTAATATTCGATTCGATACGAATAATTCGTGGATTCGAATTATTCGCACACCCCTAGTTATTAGTCAGTGGTACTTACGCCTATATGTTATTATTTTTTATTTTTTCACTAATATTGCGTAAAAGGCCTTGGAAAGCCTATTGGAGCAATAATAATGGAGATACGCCTTTTTATTATTTCGAAAGAAAAAATTGGGAAAAATGGCGCTTACGTCCCTTCCATTCTAAGGCGACGATATTATCTATTAGCTCATTTTAAATTCACGTGATAACAGGTGAGGCTGAGTAATTCATTTTAATTTTCGCAATTTTCATGCGTCATTCACTTATTGGAAATTGAAAAACTAGGAAAAAAAAACTGAAAATGAGGAAGTTTAAACTCTGATGAATCATCGAACTCTTCTTTATTATCCTGTTTTTTTCTTATTTTCCGGCTTCTGTACTATTGGAGATCGTATAAAATATGATAATACTTCTACATATATGCAACAATACTGGACAAAGGATCATCTGACTTAGGTGAAATCATGCGGAAACGATGATGATTGTTCCTCAATCTTTTATAATCATGAATTTATATTTATTCACCATAAATGATGACAGAAATGCTTGAATGAATATAAGAAGAATTCCAGCTAAAGTGCGAGAAGCTTCAAGTATCTTTGCGAGTAATGTGATACTCTAAAAGATATCTTTCGTAATGGTTGTATCTGAATGAAGGGACATGGAGAAAATAAAGATTTTCAAATGCAATAAGACATATTCCCACGAGAGAGACACACAAACAGGGTTGAAGGACCTTGTAATGGTCTATTGTGAAATGACACCATGCAAATTTTTACCCAAAACCGCAAATAAAGCAACTCAGCGCAATTTATTCTTGTAAATAATCAACTTTATTGTAAATTTTCTCAATAAACTTTGTACATTCGTAGGAAGACATTTTTTTTAATCATTTAAACATAACAAATTTGTAAATTTGAGTAAGCAAAGAAGAAAAAAAGGAAAAATCTGGTTTTAAGGCACGTAAACAATGTGCGATTTAGTTTCTCTTCTATCACATCACTATTACGATCTGAAAAAGTCTTGATTTTAAACTTAACAACTATAATTAATGAATCTAATGATTTTTCATTAAGAATTTCAGAATTCTTCTGATTTTAACGTTAATTTTTAGATCATATCTCAAAAGGCGAAAACTTGTTATATACATACTGTACAAAAAACATGATTAATTTTTTTTTACGGCTAATTTAATTCATTTAAATTAGGAAAAATTATCTTTTCTATGTGATATAATAGCCATCCATATCCTCAGTTCAATACCACCGCGCAGATTCAATTTCCGAAGATCTTCGCGTGAAATGTGATACAATATATCCTCGAGTGTATACTCCTCATAAATAAACTGTGAAAAAGACATTCATTGTTTAAGAAAAAAAAAAAAGGAAATGTTGAATGGTATTATTTTTCTTTTCTTTCGAATAATTACCCTGTCGATAGATGTTTCGTCTACACCGAGACCTTGAAGCCATTCAACAAGTCTGTGGTCTGTGCTTGGTGGATTATTGTGGTCTGTAATGTTAATTTGAGGCACAATAGGTGGCTGCGGTGATGACGAAGGACCGCAGATACTCGAGTTGTATCTAAAAATACAAAAAAAAAAATCAATTAATTTATTGTAATAAAATTCAAATGGATCAAAGAATACAATGAAATTATTGTTAAATTTATCATTCTCACCCAGACTCTTGTCTCATGAATTTCCTGCTGATATCCTCGCACAGTTGAGTCAATGTGCCAACCTGTGCCCTTTGCTCTTCCAGTGCTTGCTGAAGAATCGAGTGAAACGTCTTCTGGCCATCCAACAATTCTTGGAGGAGTCTCATATTTTCAATTTTTAATGAACCCATTTGATCTCGATATTCGCGCCAGTATTTGTTGTCAATGGAATCCAGTGTTTTTTGAGATTTTATGGAGTTTACTGTGGATACACCAGATGTCGAACCTTCTTCAGGACCATCGGCTCCGGTTGGAACACGTTCTTGATCAATTAAACCGGCTCCAAGTTCTGTAAATCAAGAAATCTCTTTTTACAAATTCCAATAAAATGGAAAAATCCTATATAAATAGATATCCCAAGTAAGGGAAGATGGGGTAAAGTGGACACTTCAACTGAATGGTTCGAGATAGAAATTTTCCAATGATTCCATTGAAAAGCTGAGGAAATTTTAGGTGAAATACGTGTGTCAAACATTTTTTTTTCTCATTTTTGCAAAAATTTGCTTTTTTGGCCAAGTTTTGAAGGGGTTTCCCTTTTGAAAATCGAAAAAATTGACTTTTTCGGCGATATCTCCGGTTTTGTTGGTCGTAGCGACCTGGGGTTGGTCTGAAATGAAAGGTGAGCTCATTTCTCATCGATTTATGTGGTTCAATTTTTTTTTTTATCAATTTTTCAAATATTTAAAGGTCATTTTCTGAAAATCAGATTTTGCCCCTTGAAAAAATTGATATTTTTCGTTTTAAACCCCATAAATCGATGGGGAATGAGCTCACCTTTCATTTACGATCAACCTCAGATCGCTATGATCAACAGAAGAAGAGATATTCTCAAAAACCTGAAATTTTTCAAGAACAGAAGAGTTTTCACCTTCAAATTTTACACAAAAAATGGAATTGTTGAAAAATTTTAAAAAATAACTTTTGATATATGATTTTCATGGGATCATCAGAAACAAACTATCTCCAATATTTCGATTCATTTCCAGTAATTCTCGTAATATAAAATTTAAAAAACAATCCCTGTCCTTTTATCCCTTGTGTCTATTTTACTCCAAAGATCGGCAAAAAAAAATCACATTTTTAATTTTTTAATTTTTTTTATTTCTGTAATTTCCATCGAAAAAATTTTAATTACTGTCTCAATGAAAAATTTGGATTTTCAAATTTTTCATTGGTTTGAAAATTAATTTTTTTTTTAAACAATTTTGATTACTATTGTAATTTAAAATTTGATTGATGAAATTTCATAATTATTTTCTTTATTAAACTTATTAACATTTTTATTAGTTAAATTGAATTATAAATGTCATATAAGCGTCATTTAGATTGGATTAAATTATAAGTTCTTATTTGTGTTACATTTAGTTAACACTCTCAACTCAAAATCTTTGTCTGAAAGACGTTTATATTTGGGAAGATTAAACATAGTAGCGTTGATTTTATTATAAAATTAATTATTTCAATCAATTAATAAGTAAGAAAGAATCAAAATTTCGAATAAGAGAAAGAATTATAAAATTTCATCAGTCAAATTTTTAATTACAATAGTAATCAAAATTGTTAAAAAAAAAAATTAATTTTCAAATTAATAAAAAATTCAAAAATCCAAATTTTTTATCAAGAAAGTAATTAAAATTTTTTCGATGGAAATTACAGAAATTCAAAAAATTAAAAAATTAAAAAAGCCAATTTTTTTCTTGCCCATCTCTGTTTTACTCCCCCTTCCCCTACTTCAATGCAGTTAAACCTACCTGGTGATAGAACAGTAATAGCAGCTTGCACAGAATTTCTGACTAGATTATCCAAAGCAAACATCCAATGTGGTTTAATACTGTGCATTCTCAGTACTTCATTAACAGCAGTTTGAAAAAGATAAATGGCAAGATGAAGATGATTAATTGTCGTTGAATCAAAGTCAAGTTCCTCCTTGAGTGTTTTAAAGGCCGAGGCAATGGCCTCTTGATTCTGATCAGAAATATAGTCTCTGATGCCGCGCATAAGTAGTACTAAATGTGGCATTTGCAGTACCGTATGTCCTACATCCTGTCGTATATTCCTCATCCAAACTTCACAAATAGTTTCTTCATCCTGACTGAAGACTTTTGTCAGTGTCATACGTCGTTGGCTGTCTTTCTTCAATAAATAAAAGCCCTCCTGTTCTTCACCGGATTTCTGACCAGGTTGACCGGTTAATTCAACTTCCGGAGATAGTAAACCACCAGATGAACTTCTCCTAGTTATTGAACAGCCAGCTGTGTCTGTTTCGCTTATGTCTATTGATGGTGTACTCCCAATTGTACTATTAACATTCATATTATTAATTATTTTTCGATCAAATTAAATTTACAACTATTTACTTCCTTTTTTCTAATAACATATCACTCAAAAAAATTACATTTATTATATAATATCAATTTAACAACAGCCACAATGCTACAGCAATGATTAAATGCATGATTAGCACGTGTACCTCTAAACTTAAGTGTACAATATTAAATTAGCATGATTCATGATATATAATTAGATAATTAACACTTGATATAATTAGTACTTTACCTGTTGTAAGATAAGCAGGCAGTTGGCATACTGATTGGCGACAGCAGATGGGCCGGGCTACGTTCTCTCAATGGACTTGATTTCGTCAATGCTCCGCTACACACCACACCTTTAGTGTTTTTAATTGTTCTATTTTTTTTTCATGATAAATTTCACATTGAGGTGAAAATAATCAAAAAGAAAAAAATAACTAATAAGCTTATGTTTAGCATGCATTAAAGCGGTCACATCTATTCTTACAATTTCAGCATTAAATTTTAAAAGTAACTAAAAAGAACTAATCAACAGAAGGTGACAATGTCAAGGTATTGAATTACCTGTCGTCTGATTGCGATGTCTGTATACCAGGTGTTGAGACAATGTGATTATTATTTGTTTTGTCACATTTACCGAGACGTTCAATGCGATCGCTTGGCACTGAAATACTGCGACTAAAGTCTGGTGGAGCGGCTAAACGAGAGCTTTTCTTCTTCCTGGAATTTGAAAAAAAATGGGTCAAGATTAGAGGTGTGCGAATAATTCAAATCCACGAATTATTCGTACCGAATCGAATATTAATATTCGATTCGAAATTTGAATCGACTAATTCGAATTTTCGAATTATTCGAATTTTTTTGAATAATTCGAATTTTGGAATAATTCAAATTTTTGAATAATTCGAATTTTTGAATAATTCAAATTTTTGAATAATTCAAATTTTTGAATAATTCGAATTTTGGAATAATTCAAATTTTTGAACAATTCGAATTTTCGAACGTTTAGAATTTTCGAATAATTCGAATTTTCGAATAATTCGAAATTTTTTGAATAATTCGAATTTTGGAATAATTCGAATTTTCGAACAATTAGAATTTTCGAATAATTCGAATTTTCGAACAATTTGAATTTCCGGATAATTCGAATTTTCGGATAATTCGACTTTTCGAATAATTCGAATTTTTTTGAATAATTTCAATTTTTGAATAATTCAAATTTTCGAACAATTCAAATTTTCGAATAATTCGAATTTTCGAATAATTCGAATTTTTTTGAATCATTCCAATTTTTGAATAATTCAAATTTTCGAACAATTCAAATTTTCCAATAATTCGAATTTTCGAATAATTCGAATTTTCGAATAATTCGAATTTTCGAATAATTCGAATTTTCGAATAATTCGAATAATTTCGAATGATTCCGAATAATTCGAACAATTTCGAATAATTCGAATCGAATAGTAATATTCGATTCGATTCGATTCGAACACTATTCGCACACCCCTAGTCAAGATACATAATTCGTTGAATGTTTGAATGATTTTGGGTTCACTTACTCAGTTAAAAATGGATCCTCCAAGAGTACAGAGGCTGGTGCTCTTATATCTGCATTTGGCTCAAAGCAGCATAATATGAAACTCTTAGCTCGCTCTGATAATTCTGATGGAATTTCCGGATGAATCTTGTAATAGCCGACCTAAAAGGTGTAATTATCAAGTCATTAAAATTGTTTTAAACTAATTAATCTTGAAGAATAAAGAAATTATAGTAAATTACTTTGAATACTGCAGCTTGCGGTGAACCAAGTTCAATGAATGGAGGTTTTCCCGTTGCCATTTCCACGATAGTACAACCTAGAGACCAAATATCCGCCTAGAGAAAGAAAAAGATATATCATAGGATTATGCAAACCTTTAACATACATTAATGTTTCTTATCAGTTATTCATAATTGAAAATGCATAAATATACCGGTGCACCATATCCACGTTGCCCTTTATCAATGACCTCAGGTGCCATATACTGGAGTGTACCGGTGAAAGTCTCTGTGCTTGGGCACAAACCGGCCAATCTCTTGGACATTCCAAAGTCTGATATTTTGACTACTCCACTGTACGTATTTACAAGTACGTTGTCACCTATCGGCATTGGATTAACAATTATATATAATATATATATATTAAGTGTTCTTAGAATGACAAATTTATTGCACAAACCGAAAAAAAAATGAATCACGTGAGATAACAATCTCAATTTTACAAGCCTTTCGGCGAATGTAGAATAATTTATTTTGCAAAACCCATACTAGCTATTTCAAAAATTATTTACAGAGATCGGCAAAAAAAAAATCGCTTTTTTAATTTTTTAATTTCAGTAGTGAAGGGGTAAAACAAGATAAGTCTATTTTTTTCTCATTCAGTTGTTTGAAAATACCTTAGAAAATAAGCGGAATAGAGCAATTTTGCTCGAAAAATCTTTTGTAACTCTTGAAATTCTCTACAAAAAAAGATAAATAATATCATCTTATCTCGCGTAGTTTCCGAGATATTTCCTTCCAAATAATCGCAAAGATAAGTTGACTTATCCTGTTTTACCTATTCACTACTGATTTCTTTTCTTTCTGTAATTTCCATCGAAAAAATTTTAATTACTTTCTTAATGAAAATTTTGGATTTTTAAATTTTTCATTAGTTTGAAAATTAATTTTTTTTTTTCAACAATTTTGATTACTATTGTAATTAAAAATTTGACTGGTAAAATTTTATAATTCTTTTTCTTATTCGAAATTTTGATTCTTTCTTACTTATTAATTGATTGGAATAATTAATTTTATAATAAAATCAACGCTACTATGTTTAATCTTCCCAAATTAAAACCGTCTTTCAGACAAAAATTTTGAGTTGAGAGTGTTAACTAAATGTAACACAAATAAGAACTTATAATTTAATCCAATCTGAATGACGCTTATATGACATTTATAATTGAATTTAACTAATAAAAATGTTAACAAGTTTAATAAAGAAAATAATTATGAAATTCCATCAGTCAAATTTCAAATCACAATAGTAATCAAAATTGTAAAAAAAAAAAATTAATTTTCAAACTAATGAAAAATTTAAAAATCCAAATTTTTCATTAAGACAGTAATTAAAATTTTTTCGATGGAAATTACAGAAATAAAAAAAATTTAAAAATTAAAAATGCGAATTTTTTTTTTGCCCATCTCTGATTATTTAATCAGAAAAGAATTGAACCATTAAACAAGAATTTTATCTTATTCAGATAATAAACCAAAAAAATTCATTTCAGCATAATCAATAATCCTATTTATAACTCTATAACTACCTTTTATATCACGGTGAACAATCTTCTGATCATGTAGATACTTCAGCCCCTCAAGAATTTGTTTAGTGTAATACGATATAGTAGACTCGTTCTCCTTCAACGGTCCCCACTTTGATCTCAACAATGCAGACAGACTTCCACCCGGAACTTGTTCCATAAAGATCTTGAAAAAGCCATCCTCACTAACTGATCCTAAATACTGTACTATATTTCTGTGCCTCAATTGGCTGTGTAATTTAATCTCTTCATGAAGTGGCTGTACATCACCAAGATTTCTTTCGCGTATTTCCTTGACAGCAATGCGCACCTGAGTATTCAAATCTCTTGCAGCAAAAACAACTCCATACGTTCCTTTACCAAGTATGATTCTCTTGTTCTGATCATCTAATTCGTACTCATACTTGATTTGATCATCAGTCATATAAGCATCAAGATCAGTGACCATACCCTCTTGATCAGCAGTCATCTCCAAAACTAGATCATAAAACCGTTGTCTGCACTGAATCGAAGGAAAGAACATCTGGAAGTCATCGGAATTCTGATGAACATATAGAAATAAGCAGCGTTCATCTCTCTTGTACAAACTGACACTGCGAATCATATTTGCAGTGAATAACCAATCATGCACCTGTTTGCAGCTGTTTTTCATACTATCCAAACAAAGATTCCAAATTTGTATCGATTTCTCTTCGGCACCGAGATTAACATTGACATAGCTTGGCATTAAAATCTTCGTTGGTTCTAAAATCAAAAGGGGGAAACGTATACTATCACCGACTTCTGATTTAGTAGCTTCTACAAAGTAATCCATCCAAAAACTGAAGACCTGTTCCTCTGGTGATGCTTCAGCCTCTTCGTTCTTCTTCCTGAATCTATCAATCAGCGATATATTGCCTATCGTAGATTTCAAGTACCAATTTGGTGGTTTCAACTTGAACATACATTCCGCTGCCTGAATTGCCTTCGAGTAATCCTCAGCAAGTACAGATATTTCAAAAAATGTGGCTACATCCCAGTAATCTTTTAAACTCGACAGACTTCCTTTCTTACCAATTAAATTATTAAGCACCATTCCGATATGCTGGAGTTCCTCGCTCTTCGAAAATTCATTTCCAGCAATAACTAAGAGTGTAGCGAGATTGACCCCTGCGTATTCGTTTGGTTGAACATCGAAGCCTTTTCTGTACCAGTGAATCGCATTTTTGAGGCTCTCTTGATCCGTATGGCGACTCTCGACGAATTGATCCTTGTAAATCCTTCCGCAAAGGCACAGCATATCCGGTACATGATTCTCCTTCTTTTCCAAAGCTTTCTCAATCACCCTAACTGCCTTCTCCCTATCCCCCTCTTTATTTCTCCTGCTCAAAGCAAATCCATAAAGATAACAGATCATCGGTGTATTAATATAGTTCTTGTGATTCGGAATCGTCCGGAGATCATCGACCAGCTGGACCATAGCATCGTATCCCTGAATTTCTCGGAACGATAACAGTACATTGAGGACTACTTCACCAGAAAGAACATTAGGATCATCCAAACGTTTTCTCATATTATTCAAAACCTTCGCCAATTCCTCTCCCGAATACATCTCCCGTGCCTTTCTCAAATCAGACAAGAACTTCTCTTTCATATGCGCTTTAGACTGAACTTCTACATCTTGAAAAATCTTTTTAAGCTTCAATGTCAAGTGTTGTTTTGGATCAATTGCCTCTTCACCTCTGTTTGATGCCAATGTTGTAGTAACACAAGTACCACAATCAAGTACTCTGTACGATATAAATGTATAGCTACCACATGATAATTTCAATCTAATTGTCGCCTCACTGTCCATATCATTGTACAATAATATATTTTCCTTCATTCCAAAGCTCTCACGTACACCAAGATGATAAAATAATGCAGATTGTTGTAGTTGTATTGATAAATCTACAACTGCTACATCTGCATTGTAAAATGTATCGAGTACATTTGTCTCACCAAAATCTAATTTTTCAAATTGTACATGATTTTGATTTGCATTAACAAGTGTACATGCTTGTTTAATTTCATCCAATGCACGTTTACGATGATTTAATTGTTCTGGCTGTTGTAGATCAAGTACACATACAACTTGTATTTTTGGTCTTCCTGATATTGTTGTGTGTCCAGAAACATCACTGTATGTACCAATACTATCTGTTGTTGAAATAGCGTCTGCTATATTTGTGTGTACTCCAAGTGCTAAAATTATTGAACGTTAAAAATATTTTAAGATGATAGGATAACTTAGTAGTGAAGTGGTAAAACAGGATAAATCGACTTATCTTTGAGGTCGTTTTGAAGTAAATATCTCGTTTTTGTAGAGAATTTTAAGAGTTAAAAAAAAAGTTTCAGGGCAAAATTGCTTATTTTTTAAGGTATTTTCAAGAAACTTAATGAGAAAAAAAAAAGACTTATCTTGTTTTACCTCTTCACTACTGAACTTAAATCAATTGAAATTATTTGTTTTATCTATTTGCGTTTTTCGAGGGAGTTAACAAAAAAACTCGACGAAAATGTACTAATAACCGGCTCATTTTCTTGAGAAAAAAAAGACGACATATATATATACATGATGTTAATGAGTTATTATTAATACAATATTTACCCGATACTTCCTGAATATCTCCACAAGTCGATGGCATTTTTGTATCTCAATTTCCGTGTTAATTCACAGAAAAAATATATGTATTTTTTATTACAATACTGACTCAAGGTCAAATCATCTGGGAAAAAGATAAGATATAATTTTCTCATTTTCAATTATTTTTCTTTAATTACGTGGCTATACTTTAAATTCTTTTATTATTTGAAAAAAAAAAAATCCAGCAGCGTGAAAACACAAAAGAATATTTATTAAGCAATAATTTCAGCAAATAATTTGATAATTCTAATGAAAATAGATAATTTATTAAAAGATACTTACACAATATGATCAATGTCAGAGAGTTACTAATTGTTTCTTGATATTCAGATTTTTTTAAACAATTAACATTTCATTTTGCATTGGAAGACAAGTTTAACGTATTGGATTAACGTTATTTATCATTTCCTCTAACTGCTTCGAAATAATCTACAAATTAAACACAGAATAAGATTTTTTTAAATTTGAAAATAATTTTTAAAAATATTTTTAAAAAAGTTATATTACGTTATTTTGTGATTGAGCATTGCCCAAGATACCAAAAATTCACCGGACATTCTGTCTTTTTGTTTTTTTTCCTTCTTTTTCTTCAATTTTCTAAAACTTTTTTCTCTTTCACTTATTTTTCTATTTATTATGCATGCACAAGTTATAAACGCCAACGCAGGAAGAGAAAAAACTTCTCTGAGGTTCGAGAAGAAATTCTCGTGTGTGAATACCGTGAGAGACTGGGGGGGCCTTGAAAGAAAAAAAAAAAAAAAACCGTGCGCTCCAAAATAAAATAATATAATCAGAAAAAAAAATAAATTATAATATCGTTGCGCTTGACTGCCACTTGCAAGCTGTGGCGTATTTTATTCTGCGTGGGCGGCAAAATTTAAAATGTAAACATTGCACAACAAGGGATAATAGATTTCTCGATTGGATATTCTGTCAATTAATCGATTATTTATTACATTGAAAAGACGTGAAATGGAAATTTTCAATGATTTTATTGGAAATTTGAAGAAATTTATATGAAAAAGGATTTACCATTAAATGAATTAAATGTATTAAATATAAGAAAATGTTTTTTTCTTCTATATTATCTAAGTTTGTCTATCCAAAAATTAGATATTAAATGAATTTTTAGACATTTATTTTGGTGCTATATTGTTTTTTTTATTTTTCAAAATTTGTAGGGCGAAATTCTTGAAATTTTCGACATTTTCGCATTGTTTTTTTTACCAATTATTATTATTTTTACCAATTAGTCGTGTTTTTTGGTCTCTTCATTTGGAAGAGTGATTGGAGGCGCATGCGCATTAGCGTTAACCGCGAAAATTTGAATTTTGAACATAATCTGAAAACTCAGGAATTCCTCATAAAATTCAGATTTATCTCTTAAGTTGTCGAGAATTAGTTGGATAAAAGTTTAAATTTAGCGGTTTTTTTTTCTTTTATGCGCCAATCGGCTTCATACACAGTATAATCAATTTTAACAATTTAATAGAAAAATAATAAAAGAAAACAATTTAATAAGTGAGTTAAGAAGTGAAGATGAGAATTAACAAGGAATAAACTCTAGATCTTCTAAAAATTTACAGATTTACAGTTGATATGAAAAATATGGACATTGATATAGGGGAGAGTGGGGCAAAATGGACACCATAATAAAACGGTTAAAGATGGATTTTTTTCGATGATTCTATTGAAAAGCTGAGGAAATTTTAACCGGAAAACGAATGTCAGATGTATTTTTTTCGATTTTTTTTGGAAAATTCGATATTTTTCGGTATTTTTGAGGGGAAGCCTTTCTTTTTTTTTAAAGTTTCAGTTTTTTGCAAATATCTCTGGTTCTATTGGTCGTAGCAACTTGGCGTTGGTTTCAAATGAAAGATGGGCTCATTTCCCATCGATTCATGTGGTTTTGAATTCAAAAATATCAATTTTTGGGATAGTTATAGGCCAAAAACTGTTTCACAAAAGTGTTCCACAAAAATGCCCATAAATACCTTAAAAATCGATATTTTTAAATTGAAAACCCTATGAATCGATGGGAAATGATCTCATCTTTCACCTCCCGTCAAAATTTTTACACTACGACAAATAGAACCGAAGATATTGTCAAAAAACTGAAAATTATCAAAAAAAAGAAGGCTTTTACCCCTCTAAAATGCTCAAAAAAGTCAAAGTTACAAAAAATTCAAAAAAATTAGTTCCAGCACTTATTTTCCACCTAAAATTTCCTCAACTTTCCAATGAAATCATCAAAAACAATCTACCGTCAATATTTCTATTAATTTCAAGAGTTTTCCATAATATTTGTCTAAAAATTTAAATGTGTCCATTTTGCCCCACCTTCCCCTAGCTTTACTGTCTTTCAAGGTCATGATTTTAAAATTCAAATTTTCGCACCCAACATGTCGTGCGCATGCGCTTTCATCACTATTGGCAAACATGATATAATATCCCTAGAAATAATAATTTCTCTTTGCACGCAGTCTGTCGTCAAATAATGACAACTGTCTTTGAAAATACACGGAAATTTAGCACACACATTTTCACAAAATAGGAGTTGTCTCTCACATTTTTCACACACAAACACACACACACATGCAAACACACACACACGTTTTTTTTTTAATAATTTCCCCAATATATATACTTATTCAAATCATTTTTTCTATTTCATTAAAAAAAAAAACAAAAAACCATATTTTTATGTATTATTTTAATGCATTACATGTACATAATAATAACAATATTAATATCAAATTTGTTAATATATTTAGTCATGAATTCAGTTAATTTAATAAATTATTTTAATAAAATATATTATGCAGTTAAACAAGTGAGAGAATACGTGTTGTGTTACTCAGTTGGTTCTCGTTTAAGTCAGCATGTTTCATGATGGCGTCGAAAAAACCCGCTCGATGGATTTACTGTTTTCAAAATACAAAAACAACATTATATTAATGATAGTAGAGACAAATGAAGATGAAACGTATTAAAATTGAGATGATAAATGCTACGGTCGAGTCATACTTGAAACGTCGACGTTATCAGGTAAATTTAATTTTTTTTTTTTTAATTTTTCCTATTAATTAAAAAAAACATATATACAACATTTTTTTTTCTTTTTAACAAACAAAAATATCATCATGGTCAAAATTACTTGTATTTCATCGCACCATGATACAATTAACCTAAAACAATGTTTACAAAATTTTAATTTTATCACAAAATTTTTTAATTATTTTTACTTATTATTATTATTATTAATTATTTTTTTTCTTTACAGGACAGTGATTTATTTCGTAGAAACGACAAAATTGGATGCAGAACTAGTGAAGAAATGACGCTATCTGCTAAAGCAGAGAGTGCTGTATCTCGAGATAACTCCATTGTATTCAGTGCTATTATCAATGATGTTGTAGCTGCTGATCAAGCCTATCAGAGGTATTAATTAATTCAGTAAATGAAGAGGTAAAACAGGATAAATCGACTTATCTTTGAGGTCATTTTAAAGGAAATAACTCGGAAATTAAGCGAGATAAGGTGATATTACTCATCTGTTTTTTTTAGAGAATTTCAAGAGTTAAAAAAAAGAGTTTTATGGCAAAATTCCTCTTTCTCGATTATTTTCTGAGGTATTTTCAAAAAAAACTTAATGAGAAAAAATAGAGACTTATCTTGTTTTATCTCTTCACTACTGAATTTCTACACTTTTGTAATTTATTCATTTTAAAATTCACTACTTAATACCTTTCTCTTCCCATTGCATTCACCTGTTTTTTTCTCATTGTTCTCTCAATTCTCAAATCAGTAGTGATGAGATAAAACAGGATAAATCGACTTATCTTTGAGGTCATTTGGAAGGAAATATCTTGGAAACTAAGCGAGATAAGGTGATATTACTCATTTGTTTTTGATAGAAAATTTCAAAAGTTAAAAAAGAGTTTTAGGGCAATATTGCTTTTTCTCAATTATTTTCTGAGGTATTTTCAAAAAACTTAATGAGAAAAAAAGTGACTTATCTTGTTTTACCTCTTCACTACTTATATCAACAATATTTTATTCAATTTATAATTGGATTCATTTCCATGTTAATGATTGATTTTAAAAATATCATGGGAAATTGGAAGGTTTTTTTTTTAAAAAAACAATACTAAAGCATTGTTGATTCACGACGTTTCGCTTATAATTCAGTAGTGAAGAGGTAAAACAGGATAAGTCAACTTATCCTTGTGATCATTTTGAAGGAAATATCGTGGAAACTAAGCGAGATAAGGTGATATTACTTATCTGTTTTTGTAGAGAATTTCAAGAGTTAAAAAAGAGTTTTATAGCAAAATTGCTATTTCTCGATTATTTTCTGAGGTATTTTCAAAAAACTTAATGAGAAAAAAAGTGACTTATCTTGTTTTACCTCTTCACTACTTAAATCAACAATATTTTATTCAATTTATAATTGGATTCATTTCCATGTTAATGATTGATTTTAAAAATATCATGGGAAATTGGAAGGTTTCTTTTTTTTTAAAACAATACTTATAATTCAGTAGTGAAGAGATAAAACAGGATAAGTCAACTTATCCTTGTGATTATTTTGAAGGAAATATCGTGGAAACGAAGCGAGATAAGGCGATATTACTCATCTTTTTTGATGAAAAATTTCAAGAGTTGCAAAAAAAATGTGGGGGGGGGGGGGGGGCAAAATCGCCCTATCTTCCCTATTTTCTAAGGTATTTCTAAAAAAGTGAATGAGAAAAAAATAGACTTATCTCGTTTTACCTCTTCACTACTGAATTTAAGGTTCATCAGGCTCTGTAAACCAAAAAATTACAAATTATCAATAATATTTTATTAAATTATAAAAAAATTTTGATTGTAAAATTTTTTACATATTTTTTACAGATTAAAATCATGGATACACACGATAAACAACGAACAAATAAAAAACGAGTTAAATGGCCTCTTGTATCCAGTATTCTGTCATTTGTATCTCGAGATACTTCATGCTGGTAATGCACAAGTTGCTATGCAATTTTTAAAAAATTATCAGAGTGATTTTATCACGGAAACTGAGAGGGATTTTCTTGAGGAACTGTCTAGTGTATTTACGATACAGGATATTGAATTGAGGCCACTTGTTAATGCATTTAGAACGAGAAAGTACAAAGTTGATATGTCCGATGAGGCGCACACATGTCTTCAAAAGTATCTTAGTAAACACGGGCATATTATTATAATGCAGGTATAAAATAATCATTGATAATTTTTTTAATATGATTTTTTTGTCCAGGAAACGAAGATGCGTTGGGGGAAAGAGGGGTAAAATGGATACAGGTTGATTTTGGTATTTTATAGGGGTTTGCAAATTGTAAATGAATCGAATTAAATTGAATAATATCATTCAATTTGAAATTCTATTTGAATATTCGAAAGATGGATTATTCAATCAATTCGAAATATTCGTAGAATTTGAAATACTAGTAGACATCGAATCATTCGAATAATTTGAAAAAATCGAAATAATTCGATTAAATTGGAAAAATTCGAATCATTCAGAAAAATTCGAAAAAATTCGAATAATTTGAAAAATTCGAACAATTTGAAAAATGCAAATGATTCGAAAAATTCGAATAATTAAAAAAAAAACGAATAATCGAAGAATTTGAATAATTTGAGAAATTCGAATAATTTAAAAATTTTTGAAAATTTTAGTAATTTGGACAATTTCACCAATTTTGAAAATTTTAATAATTCGAATAATTCGAATATTCAAATAATTTGAATAATTTGAACATTCGAATAATTCAAATATTCGAAAATTTGGTTCGTTTTCGAATTGAATTATTCAAATTCAATTCACACTGAATCATTCAAAACTTCGAATATTCGCACACTCCTAGTATTTTATGCTATGAAATTTCCTCGAAATGGATGGAAATATTTGAAATATGTTTTTTTTGATGATCCCATTGGATGGATGAGAAAGTTTCCCATGACAAATCATATGGCAAAAGTTTTTTACGGAAATTTTTCAAAAAAATTCTTTTTTTTTCGCATGATTTGAACGTAAAAGTCTTCTGTTTTTGGTAAAATTTCAGTTTTCCAGGAATATCTCTGGTTCTATTGGTCGTAGCGACCTAGGGTTGATCTTAAATGAAAAGTGAGCTCATTTTCCATAGATAAATGGTATTTCACAAAAAAATATCAATTTTTTAATGTACTTATAGGGTAAAAACTGTTTTTCAGCAAATGACCTCTAAATATTTGAAAAATTGATTTTAAAAAAATTTTGAACCACATAAATTGATGAGAAATGAACTCACCTTTCATTTGAGATCAACTCCAGGTCGCTACGACTAACAGAACCGGAGATATCGCCGAAAAAGTGAATTTTGTTCGATTTTCAAAGAAAAAACCTCTTCAAAACTTGGCCAAAAAAGTAAATTTTTCTAAAAATTGAAAAAAAAAAAATTGACACTCGTTTTCCGCCTAAAATTTTCTCAGCTTTTCAATGGAATCATCAGGAAATTTCTATCTCAAACCGTTCGATTGGAGTGTCCATTTTACCCCACCTATCCCCTAAGTGTCTATATATAAACATCGAACTTGCGCCCTTTTGCTTCTAAGAAGACGTTTTATTGCTTACCGAACAAGGATTAATCCCTCACTATATTTTTTCTACTTGCAGATCATAAATATACACATAACTATTATTAAAAAAATAGTAGATATGAATGTAATTGATGAAGAGACTGGTGAACGTACTCAGGGAAATGAAATTGGTATAAATGGACATGTTGAGCAGGCATCAGGAACTGGAGTTGACAGAGAAATGCGTGAATTACAAGAATCAATACGATTGATAAGAAATAATGCTTATCAACCTCTGCGAATATTTACTGTTAATAATGCTACAGAAAATGCTAGTTGTGCTAAAATAACACAAAATATGGATAAATTAACAGCTGGTTTTAGTACAGCTGAAATAAGGCTGTGGGGTATTGGTGAAACTGTACTAATGAGGCCAAGACAAATAAGATCATCCGTTGTTTTAGCCTGTGACACAGCATCAACTAGTCGACCACCTGATGATGATAATGAGAATGATGAGACTGGTGCTATCATTCTGCGTGGCCACACGGACGTTGTCCATGACTTAAACTTTGTCTCAGACTCCGAGATATTACTATCTGTATCAAGTGACAAAGATATGAGAGCCTGGAGACTCAGTGATTACTCTTGTGCTGCTGTTTACAGGTAAAGAAAAAAAAGGTTTAAGGGGAGAGTGGGGCAAAATGGACACTATAATGAAACGGTTAAAGATGGATTTTTTTCGATAATTCTATTGAAAAGCTGAGGAAATTTTAGCCGGAAAACGAGTGTCAGATGTATTTTTTTTTTATTTTTTCGAAAATTCGATATTTTTCGGAATTTTTGAGGGGTTGAAGACTTTCTTTTTTTGAAAATTTTCAGTTTTTTGCAAATATCTCTGGTTTTATGGGTCGTAGCAACTTGGGGTCGATCTCAAATGAAAGGTGAGCTCATTTTCCATTGATTCATGTGGTTCTGAATTCAAAAATATCAATTTTTGGGATAGTTATAGGCCAAAAACTGTTTCACAAAACTGTTCCACAAAAATGCCCATAAAAACCTTAAAAATCGATATTTTAAAATTGAAAAGCCTATGAATCGATGGCAAATGATCTTACCTTTTACCTCCCGTCAGAATTTTTACGCTACGACAAATAGAACCGAAGATATTCTTAAAAAACTGAAAACTCTCAAAAAAGGATGGGTTTTACCCCTCTAAAATGCTAAAAAAAGTCAGAATCGCCAAAAATTCAAATAAATTAATTCCGGCATTTGTTTTCCGCCTAAAATTTCCTCAATTTTCCAATGAAATCATCAAGAACAATCTACCATCAATATTTCTATTAATTTTAGGGTTGTGCGAATATTCGAAATTTCGAATAATTCACCTCGAATTGAATTCGAAGAATTCGATTCAAATTCGATTCGTAATATTCGATGTATTCAAATAATTCAAATTATCCGAATAATTCAAAATATTCGAAAAATTCAAATCATTCGAATAATTCGAATTATTCGATTATTTTGAATTATTTGAATTACTTAAATCATTTGAATATTCCAAAACATATTCCATCATAATTCAAATTATTCGATTATTTCAAATTATTCGAATTATTTAAATCATTTGAATATTCCAAAACATATTCCATCATAATTCAAATTATTCGAATAATTCAAATTATTCGAATAATTCCAATTATTCGATTAATTTGAACTATTCGAATTATTTGAATCATTTGAATATTCCAAAACATTCTATCATAATTCGAAGAATTTGAATTATTCGAATTATCCGAATACTTCAAATTTTTCGAATAATTCGAAGTATTCGAATTATTCGAACCACCCGAATATTCAGTTCGATTTCCGAATTGAATATTATAATTCGATTCAATTTGATTCATTAAATATTCGCGCACCCCTAATTAATTCCAAGATTTTTCCATAATATTTGTCTAAAAATTTAGATGTGTCCATTTTGCCCCACCTTCCCCTATTACAAATAATTTGAGACTTTTTCCAAATTTCCCTGGAAATTCCTCTTAAATCTACCTCTAGCAATTATTATCCCATTTTCTAATTAAAAAACATGAACCCAAATTAATGATTTTATTCAATTCTTTTGCAGTGGACACAATTATCCCATCTGGTGTATGGACACAAGTGCATTTGATCTGTACATTGCAACAGGATCTCACGACAGAACTGCCAAATTATGGAGTCTCGATAGAAAATTTCCACTTCGTGTTTTTGCCGGCCACTTTTTGGATGTTAATTGTATAAAATTTCATCCAAATACGAGATATTTAGCAACTGGATCAGCTGATAAATCAGTTAGACTGTGGAACAAGGATGATGGAAATTTATTGAGGGTATTTGTTGGTGCACAATCAACAATATACAGTCTAGCATTTAGTCCAGATGGTAAATATTTGGCTACTGCTGGCGATGATAAATCCATATCAATATGGGATTTAGCAACTAATGCAATACTGACTGAACTCAAGGGCCATCAAGACACTGTTATGAATTTAGACTGGAGTCCAGATGGACAATATATTGCTAGTGGCAGTATAGATGGTATTGTTAGACTTTGGCCATCTAATGAACACATCAATGTTGGTTTAAGTACAACAACAAATTCAACTGGGCTTGATGTACCACAGGTATACTCGACAAATTGCTCAAGTATTCTATCGCTTCAATACTACAGGAAAAATAGTTCTCTCGTTTGCATTGGAGCTGTGTGAAAATTCATTAACTAATCTTGCTGCCAAATAGGACAAAAAAACGTAAAAAAAACTAATGAAATTGAAAGGAAATAATTGAATGGACAATTTAATTAAATGCAATTTAGTGATAAGATTAATCTTTTTGGCAGCTGATTGGGCGGAGATTCAATATGGACTTGCGAAACGAAATTTTTCGAAAGACAAACAAAAAAACGAAGGAAATACTGTGATCGAGTGAGAAGTGACGATCAAATGAATTATTGTTTATTTTTATTTTTTTTATTTTTTATTTTTTAACATTGAGTATGGAATGAAAAAAAAAGTCGACACACATGTCCTCGGTGGTGTTCATTAAAATTTTACTCCTACATTCGAGTACGCGTTATGATTAATTGAAAATAATTGGGGTGTGTGATGCAAAATAGTTAATTAATGTGTTTATTTTTTAGTGCTGTTTTGCCTCAGATGCCCGTTAAAAATTTGAACTCTTTTTTTGAATTTTAAGGAATTTTAGAAAATTTTGAAATTCTAATGAATGATTTTTGATCATCAACTAATCAATAATTGAGGGAAATTAATCAGTTAAAATTCAGGATATTTCATTGAGATTTTTTTTAATGTAAAAGAAGAGTTCACATTATTAGGGGTGTGCGAATAGTGTTCGAATCGAATCGAATCGAATAATTCGAAAAGTCGAATTATTCGAAAATATTAGAATTATTTGAAATTTTTGTAATAATCGAAAATTTTCGAATTATTCGAGAAGTTCGAATTATTCGAATTGTTCAAAAATTCGAATTATGCAAGAAAATTCGAATTATTCGAAAATTTGAATAATTTGGAAATTCGAATTGTTCGAAAATTAGAATTATTCAAAAATTCGAATTATTAAAAAAAAATCGAATTATTCGAAAAATCGAAATATTCGAAAATCCGAATTATCCGATTCAAATTTCGAATCGAATATTAATATTCGATTCGGTACGAATAATTCGTGGATTCGAATTATTCGCACACCCCTACACATTATCACAATCGAAACTACCATGCTGGCTGTGGAAACGTAATAGTATTTTCACTTATTTCGTCTTTTTTTTTTCTCATTCATTTTATAGATAAAAACTTGGTCATTGTACAAAAATAATAAGAACTTAATCGGTAGTTTTTCAGCGTTATTGTAAATAGAAAAGGAAAAAAAAACGGTCAAATCAATTTTCTTTTTCTACTTGAATTGTTCCCTGTGTGCTTGGAAAAAACAAAAAAAAAATGCAAAAAAAAAAAAATAAACGCATCTTCGTCAGCATGATCTACTAGGTAATCACATTGAAAACTACCTCATAATCTAAGGACTGTTAAATTTTCTTTCGTATCATTTCCCTGGAGCAGAAGAAGAAGAAGAAGATGAAGAAAAGAAAAAAAAATAACGTTCACATCAAAGAAAATGTACTCTTTATTTTAGTCTCCAAGTTATAAAGAATTGTAATAGGAGGATCCGAATAATAATTACATAATTTCTCCCTCCATTTCCCTCCCTTTTCTCTTTTTTTTTTCATAATTAAAAACGGGAATTCTGTAGTTACATACATGAATCCTGTATTATGTACAATTAGACAATGAAATACAAACTTCACTCTTTTTATTTACCTTTTTCAATTTTAATTCTTTACTTTTGTCACAATTTTGAATTTTTATTACCATAAATAGTTTTGTATTACGTCTCATGCTCGACGATTTGCCAACTTGTTAATATATTTACACCCTGTTTGATTCTAAAAAGAAACAAAAAAAAAAAAAAAATTCTACAATTTCATTAATTCAAATTGCGAGTATTTCTCTCATTATAAAACGAAAAAAAAGGGATGAAAACTAATTTGACAGAACAAAAAATTGGATTACATTGAAATAAAAATTGAAAATTGAATAAATATTTCGAATATGTTGTATTTTTACTGGGTTCAATTGAAAGAATTGTTTATGAATGTAAAACAAAAATAAGTAGGTGGCACTCACAATAACATATTTTTCTTTTTCTTCACAGTGAATTACTCATGAATTGATGAGTAAAGTTTCTATCGAAACATTTTGATACAGTTGAATGTAAAATTCATTGAAATAAAACGTTTATCTCAACGAATGGTAACAAACTGGAATTGAAAAGGGAAATTGAAGAATTATCGCTGATTTGATAGAGTCTATTTTGAGACACGCATTTGACGAGAATTAACGAATCACAAGTATAAATAAAATTACGAGTTGATCTCAATACAAAAGAAAAAAGACATACATAGATAAAACAAGATATATTATCGTTTATATCGTCCTTTAATTAGCTGGAGGGCCTTTGCCATGAGTGGTGCTTTATTTTTCTTCACAATGCCAGAAGCTGAAAGATGAATTTGCAAAAAATTAAAGAACATTTCAAGAAATTGAAAAAAAAAATCTGTACTAATTAATAGGGATGTGCGAATATTCGAAATTTCGAATAATTCACCTCGAATTTAATTCGAATAATTCGATTCAAATTCGATTCGTAATATTCGATGTATTCAAATAATTTAAATTATCCGAATAAATCAAATAATTCAAATTATTCAAATAATTCGAACTATTCGATTAATTTCAATTATTCGAATTATTTAAATCATTTAAATATTCCAAAACATATTCCATCATAATTCAAATTATTCGAATAATTCGATTTATTCGAATGATTCAAATTTTTCGAATAATTCAAATTATTCGATTAATTCAAATTACTCGAATTATTTGAATCATTTGAATATTCCAAAACATATTCTATCATAATTTAAATAATTCGAATAATTCGAATTATTTAAATCATTTGAATATTCCAAAACATATTCCATCATAATTCAAATTATTCGAATAATTCAATTTATTCGAATAATTCAAATTATTCGAATAATTCAAATTATTCGATTAATTCAAATTATTCGAATTATTTAAATCATTTGAATATTCCAAAACATATTCCATCATAATTCAAATTATTCGAATAATTCGAATTATTCGAACCACCCGAATATTCAGTTCAATTCCCGAATTGAATATTATAATTCTATTCAATTCGATTCATCACATATTCGTACACCCCTACTAATTAATTAAATATACTCACAGGAAGATTTCATTCTAGACATAGGTGGTGGTGGAACGGAAATATTTGTAGCTGAATTACCACCAGTTATAATTTTTTTCTTCAAATCTGAGGTAGAAGTAGATGAATTAGCAGTACCATATTTAGCCTGTTTACGTAAAACATTTCTCGGTGGTTTAACAATATTATCAACATAAGCTAATTTTGTTGATCTCACTGGTAATGATTTGTCAATTGACTGTTTAATATTAGCAGTAAGTGTCTTGAGTTTAGCCTCTCTCTCATCCAAACATCTCATATACATTTCTCTCCATGATTCCATTTCTTCTCTCTGTTTATTTCTAAATTCTCTGTTGCAGTGAAATTGCCAAAGTGGATCAGTATCATCGATTAGATAAGGATTGTGATGTTCAAGCATGAATAATTGATCGGGTGTTGCTTTTTCAAGTACAGGCTTTAGTATATCATAAGGCACACCACCAGTTGCTTCCAATGCATCAATATTTTCAATCAAAACTCTTATACAAAGATCATAGAGACTTGGTACACTTGTATAACCAGATTTATTACCTGAATAAACTTTAGTTCTCGCATTTTTAGCATAAATAGCATCATTAAGTGCTCTATCCTCTTCCATTTTACGATGCACTGAATTAAGATAATTATTAACAGGCAGTGGCTTGTAATTTGGACTTATTTCTGGTAGTGTAGAGGCAAGATCAACGCTTAATGGCTCCAATTTAACATTTGGTGCTAATAGTGATAATGTATCTTCTTTACTCAAATTTTCAGTCTTTATTTTGGGCTTTGATGTTGATGTACTGGGCTCTGACTTGACTTTCATTATTGGTGAACATGGTGATGGTGGTGCATTTTTTTTTCGTCCTGATTGCGGAGCTGAACACATACCAAGTGCTTCAGCAAAACTTGCACCTGAATTACAGTCAATACCCTCATTTCCATTCAAATGTTTCTTAACTTTAGGCTTATCTGTATTTTTACTCTTATGACGTTTCGATTTTTCCTTTGATTCGGATTTTCGCTCTTTTGATGTTTCTCTTTTGTCACTTTTTTCACGTGAACTCGATGAATGATGACGTGACTTGGATGATTCCTTTAATTTATCAGATTTCTTTGATTTTGATTTGCTTCTTGACTTGTCCCTGGATTTATCGTGCTTTGATTCTTTTTCAATTCGCGATTTTGGCGGTGGACTCTCTAGTTTAAGCGTTGGTGCTAGTGACTCTTCAGAATCTGACGAGGATATCTCAGGAAGTATTTGCTCATCATCCTCAGAATCAGAGGATTCAGTTGTTGAGCTTCTTCTTCTTTTTTCACCTATTTTTTCACGACTCGATGTTTCCTGTTTACGTTTTCTCGATGATTCAGTGCCATTTATTTCCTTGTTTTCTTTTGGCTGATGAGTCAATGGCTTTTTTGATGATTCAGATCTGTGGCTTTTTTTATTTGTTTCATCCCTAGAAGATTTCTCCTTTTCCCTCGAGGATTTTGATGTCTTATCGCTTCTATCACGTTCCTTTTCTTTTCTTGATTCTTTATTCTCGTGTGAACTTCTCGAGGATTTTTTGTCATTCTCTGATCTTGAATTTTCCTTGGCTCTGGAATGATCAGACGATGAACGATGCTTTGATTCGTGTCTTTTGTGGGTATTTCTATCGTCTTTTTCGGATTTTTGATCAGATGAACTTTTTTCTATACCTAAATCTGAATTATCACTGTAGCCCTCTGGTACATCAGGATGATTTTGATCCTCATCATCATCTGCCTCACTACTCTCTTCATCAACTACCATTGTTTTCCATTTAGCGACTAGTGCTTTTGCAGCATCACCAACTGTTCCATCATATTTTCTCAAGGCATTCACTGTTCTTCCTACACCAGTGTCCTGTAGATGTTGAACGGTTACTGGGAGTTTGTATAATTTTTCGATGCAATGAAGAAGCTAAAATCAAATTTATTATGTTAATAATGTAATTTATTACGTTAATTAGATAAAAAGTGATGAAAAATGAGAATTTTCAATGGAACGGGTGAAAATAGTTTTTTTTGATGATTCCATTGGAAAGCTGGGGAAATTTGAGATGGAAAAAAAAAATTTTTGAATTTATTTTTGAGCATTTTCTTTTAAAAATCGATAATTTGGGGCGAGAATTGAGGACAATTGCCTTTACATTTGTGAAAAAAAAATCAGGTTTTTGCGGATATCTCTGGTCGACAAAAAGTCGAATACGAGGTGAAAGGTGAGCTCATTTTCCATCGATTCATGCAGGTTTAATTTGATTTTTATCAATTTTTAAGGAATTTATGAACTTTTTGCAAAAATCATTTACATAAAATGCTCTATAAATGATTGAAAAAATGTTTTTTCTCTTGTAAAAACACTTAAATTTATGGGAAATGAGCTCATCTTTTATTTAAGATCGGTTTCGAGTCTCTAGGATCAATAAAATCGGAGATATTCTCAAAAAACTGTTTTTTTTTCGAAAAGTAAAAGGATTTGGTTAAAAGTGTGCGAATAGCGTTCGAATTGAATCGAATTGAATATTATTATTCGATTCGAGTTTCGAATTTAATAATTCAGAAATTTTCGAATTGAATTATTTAAAGAAAATTTCGAATTGTTCGAAAATTTCGAATTATTCGAGAATTTCGAATTTTTCAAAAATTTTGAATTATTCGAAAAGTTCGAATTATTCGGAAAGTTCGAATTACTCGAAAATTTTTGAATTATTCGAAAATTTCGAATTATTCGAGAATTTTGAATTATTTGAAAAGTTCGAATTATTCGAGAATTTCTGAATTATTCGAAAATTTCGAATTTTTCGAGAATTTTTTAATTATTCGAAAATTTTGAATTTTTCGAGAATTTTGAATTATTCGAAAATTTTTAATTATTTGAAAAGTTCGAATTATTTGATTTGACTTTCGAATCGAATATTAATATTCGATTTAGTACAAATAATTCTTGAATTCGAATTATTCGCACAGTCCTCGATTTAATCCTTAATTCCAGCCTAAAAAAATCAAAATTTCCAAAAAATTAACAAAAAAAATATTTTAATACACGTTTTTCATCTGAAATTTCCTCAGCTTTCCAACGAAATCATTAAAAAAATTCTACCTCCAACCATTCCATTGAAATTTCGATATTTCCTCTTCGATTTTTCCTATTAATGAAGCTAAGACCTCAAGATTGAGAGCAAGGGATGAATTCAAGGATTATTCATTCTTTATAGCAAAAAAAAAAAATTTATCTTTATCAGCAAAGTATTAATTCTCAGTATTACGAAATTTCCAAGAAAATGATTCAATCAGTATTGAGAAATACAAATCATTACTTAATTAAGTAATTAACGTTTTTTTTTTTTTTTTTTTCAAATAATTAACAGATGGCAGAACAAAGTCACGAGTTGACATAATTGAATTTACCGAAATAAAGATAAAATCCCATTGATTTCTCCATCTAAAAGCCTTATTTCTGTATAAACATAGAAAGAAAAAAAAATTAAAAAATATTTTCATTCAATTTTGTTGCAGTCAAAGCCAAATTTTTTCTGCAAATCAACCCTTTTCTTTTTTGAGGTTATTTGATTTTTCAAAAAAAATGCCTATAATTAATTTAATTTCAAGATATTTATATCAGAATAATATATTCATAAAATATAATTATTTTCAATTGTTAACTCACCCTTGATTCGTCGTTTGAACATTTTTCAATACTTTGCTGATAATGATTTATTTGATTGACAACAGACATATTGCCAAGTGCCAGCTGTGGGCACTAATGAAGTCAGTTTCTGATTATTTTCATTGAAAATTCCATTTATCTCCCTATAAAAAAGAATTTGTTAAAAAAAAATTGGCAAAATATGAAGATAAAAAAATGAATAATAAGAATAATTGAGAAAAAATTATTTACCAAGAATTATGTGCAAAAAAAATTCAAAAGTTCACGTAATTGATTGACTTCCGCCTTTAAAAGTTACGAAAGCGCCAAAGTTTCTGAATTTTGCCACAAAAAAGTGTCATAACCTCTTTTATATTTCAGAGATAAAAACGTAAACACACAATGAGTTATTGGAGCTTTTGATCCCAATTTATTGACAATTTATTTTGGGGAATTTAAATCAGTTATTGAGATGGCAAATCCGGTGAGAAATGTTCCGATCTCAGAGATTCTGAAAAATAAGAGTACATTTGAGGATGAACCGAGAAAAAAGAGCAGAGAGGATTGGAGAAAGGCAAAGGAGCTTGAAGAGGCAAGAAAAGCAGGAACAGCTCCTGCAGCTGTTGATGAAGAAGGTAAAAAGGTTTTAAGAGTTTAACACTACTGTAGAATTTTCAAAAAATCGATTTTTTTTTCTTGCAAAATTACTTTGTGTCTTCCAGAATACGGACAAGAAGAGTTATCACCTGAAACCCATTATTTCACACGAAATTTTGAATTTTTCCCAAGGCATTTCTTCATATTCATAGCCCAAGTCAAAAACTTCAATCATGTTTTTCTCGAAACATGATTTTTCAAATTGGCACGCAGCATAACTCCAATAATTTTCATTATTTTCATTTGAATTTTTCACAGTATCTTGAAAACAATATTTCAAACAGAAATACGTAGGGAATTTTCAAAAAATTGATTTGCACATTTTTTATTGATAAAAAAATGGCGATTTTTTGTCCGAAATTTGAATTTTTTCATTCAAATCGTCACCAATCCCACAAAAAACAATTTTTTTGAAATCCCCTACGTATTACTGTAGCTATATGTATCTAGAATGAGCCAATTTTTTTTTTTTTTTTTTAATTGAAATTTGCAAAAGTTACACTGTGTACAGCAGAGTGTGTTTTAAATTCGAGGAGCCTCAAAAGAAAATAAAAATCAGTTTTATTTTGATATTTGAGATTTTTCGTTTTTTTTTCAAATTTTTCCAATTTTTTTCAATTTTTTCTTGAATTTTCTTTTGAATGGCTCTTGTGTCGTCATTTTTTGATATTTTTTGATGATTTCTTTTTTCTGAAGACTCAAATATATGCTCAATCACTCCCTCAAATATCATTATTTTATTGCCACTTTTTCTATAGAAAAAAAAGTAGCCAAGAAACGCCTTTTTAGACTTTTACAGTGGTGTTACCTTTTAATAACACTCAAATATACTAACATTACATGTAAAAATACTAAAATTACAGGGAAAAAAAATGATAATTTGTAATTTTTTGGTTTACAGAGCCTGATGAAGCTTAAATTATAAGCGAAACGTTGCGAATTGAAAATGCTTCAGTATTGTTTTTAAAAAAAAGAAACCTTCCAATTTCCCATGATATTTCCAAAACTAATCATTATAGTCCAATTTTTTAAATATTTACATTCCCTGCATACCTCAAGGAATGTAAATGTAAAAGGAAAAAAAAAATTAAAATACAATTTGAATAGTAAAATAATAAGTTTCAACAATTAATTAATTAATAGCTCTTGAATGAGTCTGCGAAAAAAAAGTCAGTCTTTCAGAGATTATTCGCCGTATTTTGTAGATATGTTTGAAAAAAAAAAAATATTAAGAAATATGAATTTTTCATATTTATACGATTTTTTGAAGATTTTGGGATGTTTCTCGTGGCTGAGCTGTATACAGTAATTTTCAACTGCTGATATCTCGGTTAATTTTGCAAATACATAAAAAGTGCATCAGAACGATTTTGTGGATAATTTTGATATCTTCAACTTTTGTTTCAAACTTTTTTCCGTATTATTTACCATTTCCGAGATATTGGCAAAAAAACGTCATTTTTGGGGTGGTTTCAATTTTTTTCTAATTTATTAAAAGAAAAATTAAACTGGTAGGCGAGTGTAGGATTGAAACTTTTCTTTATTGGACTATTATTAACATGGAAATGAATCCGATTATAAATTACATGTAAAATTCGATGCATTTATTGAAGGCACATCTTTACCTCTATCGTTTAATCAAAGCTCTTGAAACCCAGAAACTAATTTTTTTCAAATTCTTCCAGGTAAGGACATAAACCCTCACATTCCCCAGTACATCAGTGCCACCCCCTGGTACTTCGGAGCATCAGGCCCAACGTTAAAGCACCAAAGGCCCCAACCAGAGAAGCAAAAAGAGTACAGTACCCTTGACGAGTGGTACAAGCGTGGAGTCGACACCTCCAAAAAAGCCACAAAATTCCGAAAAGGAGCCTGTGAAAATTGCGGAGCAATGGGCCACGCCAAGAAGGATTGTTTCGAGAGACCAAGAAGCGTTGGAGTTAAATACAAAAGTGCAAACATAGCTCCAGATGATTACGTTCAACCAGATTTGTCACTGTCTTATGACGCAAAGAGGGACAGATGGGCTGGATACGATCCCTCGGAGCATCGTGCTGTTGTCGAGGAGTACCAAAAAATCGAGGCTGCCAAGCGACAAATGAGAGCTGAGAAGCTAAATGCAGAGGAGGATGACGAGCAGGAAGATTCTGATAAAGACGAGGACAAATACGTCGACGAGGTTGACATGCCTGGTACAAAAGTCGACTCCAAACAACGTATCACCGTCAGAAATTTAAGAATCAGAGAAGATACCGCCAAATATCTGAGAAATTTGGACAGTAATTCTGCTTATTATGATCCAAAAACGAGATCCATGAGGGACAATCCTTACGATGGAACTGTGAAGGAAGTTGATTACAAGGGTGAAAATTTTGTACGATTTTCTGGAGACACACAGAAGCATGCAACAGCTCAGTTATTCGCTTGGGAAGCTCATGAAAAGGGTGTTGATGTTCATTTACTGGCTGAACCAACGAAATTGGAGTTATTGAAGCAGGAGTATGATAAAAAACGAGATGAGCTTAAGGATCAAGCGAGGGGGAGTGTTGTTGGGAAGTATGGAGGAGAGGAGCATCTTCAGGCACCGGATCCAGCGTTAATACTGGCTCAAACAGAGAATTATGTCGAATATTCGAGATATGGAAAGGTGTGAAATAAGTCTAATTCAAGGGGTAATGGAAGACCCAGTAAATTCCAAATTTTCAAATTCATTTAGCAATAATTATGATTTTTTGCATTAAATATCAGAAGCAGAGACTTTCTAATGTCCTTTCCCAGTCGTTGCCACTTTTTTATCATAAAAATATTGATAAATAATCGTCAAACAATTAATTCAAAAGGCCTTGTATATATTAAATTTTTGAACTAATTGTTTAACGATATTTATTGATATTTGCATCATGAAAGAGTGTGAACGACTGAGAATGTCATTAAAAAGTCGATATTTCTGCTACTTCATTAAAAAATGGATAATTATTGCTTAACAATAGATTTGAAAATTTACAATTTACTGGGTCTTTTGTTATCTCTCAATAAATATAGGGGAAGATGGGGCAAAATGGACACATCTAAATTTTTAGGCAAATATTATGGGAAACTCTTGAAATTAATAGAAATATTGGCGGTAGATTGTTTTTGATGATTTCATTGGAAAGCTGAGGAAATTTTAGGCGGAAAACAAGTGTCGGAATTAATTTATTTGAATTTTTGGAGATTCTGACTTTTTTGAGGATTTTAGAGGGGTGAAATACTTCCTTTTTTTAAAAATTTTCAGTTTTTTGAGAATATCTTCGGTTCTATTTGTCGTAGCATAAAAACTCTGACGGGAGGTGAAAGGTGAGATCATTTGCCATCGATTCATAGGGTTTTCAATTTGAAAATATCGATTTTTAAGGTATTTATGGGCATTTTTGTGGAACAGTTTTATGAAACCATTTTTGGCGTATAACTATCCTAAAAATTGATATTTTTGAATTCAAAACCTCATAAATCGATGGAAAATGAGCTCACCTTTCATTTGAGACCAACCCCGAATTGCTACGACCAATAGAACCAAAGATATTTGCAAAAAACTGAAAATTTCCAGAAAAGTAAAGGCTTTTACCCCTCAAGAAACTCGAAAAATATCGAATTTTCAAAAAATTCTAAAAAAATACATCTGAAACCTATTTACCAGCTGAAATTTCCTCAGCTTTTCAATAGAATCATCAAAAAAAATCCATCTCTAACCGTTTCATTACAGTCTCCATTTTGCCCCACTCTCCCCCAATATAATATAATACAATGTAATGTAAAATAATGACTTAATCAATTTATTTTCATCTTTCGCAGGTTATCAAAGGACAGGAGAAGCAAGTGATACGTTCGAAATACGAGGAAGACGTATTTCCAAATAATCACAAGTCAGTTTGGGGATCATACTGGCGTGGAGGACACTGGGGCTACAGATGTTGTCATTCCTTCATCAAAAACTCCTACTGCACTGGAGAATCTGGAAAAGTAGCAGTTGAAGCATCACAAGCTCTTGTTGAAGCTCCAAGTACAAGCAGAGAGACACCAGCTGATAATTCAGAGGCTAAAGAAGATTCTGACGGTTCACAAGATGGAAAGAACTCGAGTGAATCCTCGAGTGATTCATCGTCTGAGGAGGACACTCGTTCAAAAACCGAAAGAAAAGCAGCAACATCTAAGAACAAGAAAAAGAGGAGAAAGCTGAAGGAGAAGTTGAGGAAAAAGAGGAAGAATAGGGAGATTGATCCACTGAAAGAGGCACTGGAAAAAGAGGAAGAGAGTCAGAGAGAGGCAGACAGACTTTTAGCAATTGATGAAAGAAAACGACCTTATAACAGCATGTTTCAAGCTAAAGAACCAACTACTGAGGAAGTTGAGGCTTTCCAGATGAAGAGAAAGAGAGAAGATGATCCAATGAATAATTTCATTTAGATTTTATGTAAATACTGTTTATTGTGAATTATATCGTCGCCTCAGAATGAAAGGGGCGTAAGTGCAATTTTTCTCGATTTTTTTTCTTCAAAATAACAAAAAGGTTTATCTCCACTATTATTGCTCCAATAAGCTTTCCAAGGCCTTTTACGCAATATTAGCAAAAAAATAAAAAATAATAACATATAGGCGTAAGTACCACTGACTAATAACAAAGGGGCGTAAGTGCTGGAGATACGCCTCTTTGTTTTTAGTGTTTTCATTGAATTTTCTCTAATCATTGGAAAAAATTGAAAACAAAGAGGCGTAAGTGCCATAGTTTAGATACAAATTGCTAATAACAAAAAGGCGTAAGTGCCAAAATTCGGATGAAAAATCCTAAAAACAAAAGGGCATAACTTCAAATATTCTCATGAGATAACGAAAATTATAAAAACAAAGAGGCGTAAATTCGGAGATACGTCCTTTTCACTTTAACTTTAACAATTATATAGCGTTTAAAAAGAAAATAACAAAAGGGCGTAAGTATGGAGATACGTCCCTTTCATTTTAAGAATTGGTAGTTACGCCACTTTGTTATTTCAATTTTAAATTATCCAAATAATGTTTCAGGGGCCATAAAAAACATTTTGGAGTAATAAGTGGACATACGCCCTTTTCACACCAGAATTTCGTGTTTTTGGCACTTACGCCCCTTTCACTCTAAAGCGACGATATTATAAATGATTTTTTTTTAAATTAAAATGTACAGAGACAATTAAATAAATTAATTAAAGTGGAACTACAGTTAAAACCGTTTATAACGACATCATCTATAACGACAAATCGCTCATAACGACCATGATTGAACCATCTTTTCGAAGAAAAACATCGTTTATAACGTCTAAAACATGCTTTTACACTTGTATTTGTGTCTGTATTTGTTTTTCAGTATTTATATTTATCACGCTTAAGGGGTAACGGAAGTCCCAGTAAATTTCAAATTTTCAAATCCATTGTTTAGCAAGAATCATGATTTTTTTCATTAAATATCAGAAGCATCGACTTCCTAATGTCTTTTCCCAGTCATTGCCACTTTTCTATCATGAAAATATTGATAAATATCGTCAAACAATTAATTCAAAAATAAAATATATACAAGGGGTTCCGTTACCCCTTAAAATTCCAAATCAGTTTGTATTTGAATTTTGTCCATAAATTAGTTGCAATGCAGAAGGGATATCATGAAAAATTTGCAAATCAATTTAGTCTAGATTGACTCAAATTTTTCTTTGCAAGATGATTGAAATAAACATAAATTCAAATTGTTTCCACTTGTTTTATTAATTATTATCAACAACAATTTGTATAATCATCATTTATCCATTAAATTTAACAAATATTAACATTTTAAATTAAATAAAATTCAAATATCACTACTTGCGCCACTGGTGGTGCAGAAAACAAACCCATTCGCGAAAAATACCTGACATAGACATGGAAGAAATGCCTCGTTTACCGTTAAAGTCTCGATACTCTTGATAATCTCTCTGCCCCATGATTTCCTGTATACCAGCGCTCTCCATCTTCTATTTCCCCTCCAAATCATGGCATTATTTCACATTGGCTCGAAGGTGGTGCGTCTTGGCTCTTCAAAGATACGTTATTACTCCAGCTGTCCAACAATGAAGGTAATTAATCATTAAACACACAAAATCACGAAAATATTGATAAAGTTTATTATTTAATAATTTCTATTAAACTCAATAATTAAAGCCACGTGCCGGTTAATTTCATTATCAACTCTTTCAAATAATGAAAAAAAAAAAAAAACATTAAATTGAAAGTTCGTTGTAATTTTTTTTTTGTCTTATTTCGCATTCGGAGAATTTTTAGAAAGCAGAGAACGCCAAATGACTCTATTCTCATTAATTCAGCTGAATTTTCTAATTAATTATTTCTTTCAAATTATAAATTGACGCCGGTTTTGAACGAAAATTTAGCAATTGATCCAGTAATAATCTAGTCCATGGTCAAAGACTATATATGACATTATCCAGAATTAGAGCAAACTTTAAAAAAAAAAAAATTTATTCTTCTACTTTTGGCTATTTTTTGCGCATTTTTATGTCTATTTATTAATATTTTTTTTTTTTTCTAAATTTTTCTTTGTTCTGTATTATTGACAGAAAGGATTGGTACTTGGTGTCTATGAGGGGGAGAAAGACGAAGTTGTTTTAACTCCTTTGGCTGCTAAGTACAACGAGCTTGTTAATGGAAAACTACTGGCCAACATTGCACTGTAAGTGAAAATTAATAATTGATAGTTATTTTTTTTTAAATTTAATTATAATGGTATAGGGGAGAGTGGGGCAAAATGGACCCTCATGGTAACATGATTGAGGAATTTTTTTCGGAATGAAGGACTTGACGAAAAAATCTGAAAAAAATTGAGAAAATTCTCCAACATGTCTATATTGTTTGTAAATTTTTTCAGATTTTTTGAAGCAATGGCTGCTTTTTTAAAAAATCTCGAGTCATCTCATCTTCTAGGTCCATTTTGCTCCACTCTCCCCTATGTCAATTCTCTCGATTTTTTTTTCATTTTTTTTTTCCTTGTTACGCCTCTTTTCATATTCATTACTCGATAATATATATATATATATCCACTTGTGTGTGTTACTATCATAAAGCCACAGTGTCCCCACTTCTTTTGACTACTGAGTCATGATAATAATAACACGTTTATATTACGGTAGGTGATGGGTTTTCGTGTCATGTTAATTATTGAAAGTCATTAATATTTTTATTTTTCCACAATCTTCTTGTTTTCATTAAATTTTCACAAATTTATTTTTCTGTAAATTTCAGGCATTTTCACGTGTAATTTTCTATTGAATTATTAATTATTTACTTAGTTTAATCGTAATTTTATCTGTTTAATATTGAAGATAATTGAAAATAACAAGACAAAAGGCAAAAACACTGTGTGTGAAATGGCAGTTATCTCTCGAGAGTTTGGTTATATATAGAACTGTAGAATTAGTATCACTGTAAATTTTTTGATAAAAAAAAACTGTTACTTTGATTGAAAATATTTTTTCCTCAATTTTTTTTTTCAATTTTTTTTTTATCTTCTTGTTTTTTTCTTGAATAAAAAAGAGAGAAAATACTTGAAAAAAAAGCCTCTACTTAATGTTAAGACAATAATAAATGTATATCTCTGTCAGCAGTTAATGAAGATCATTTTGTATTTAAATTGTTGATAAGGCACTCTAGTTTAAACTACTGACAGAGAGAACAAAAATAGATATCAATTAATCTGTAGCAAAAAGTACATAAACTGCTCCATGAAGTCTCTCTCATGAAAGTACTTCATTTAAAAAAAAAAGAATAATATAAAATAATTATTAAAAAATCCTGAAACAATTTTTATAATGCTGCCTGAGCTTCACCCGAACATTTATTCTATAAAAATTTCAAATAATTACATATTTTCATGGTTTTATTACTCAAAATTCAACTTTTTTTAAAAATCACATTCAGTTCTCTATATCTTGTTTTTTTCATAATTTTTTATTTTTTTTCTTCTCAACTTCTGTAATTTATCGGTTTTTTTTCTTCATAATTCCGTGTTCCAAAAAGCTCACTGGCATTATTTTGATTGTTTCAGGAGGGGCTAAGAGCGTGAAAATATCGTCTCGACTACGAGGAATTCTTTCAAAAAAAAAAAAAAATTTTGAGAAAAAAAGACAATTATAAATTAACAAAAAAAAATCGAGATAAAAAAAGAGCAAATTCGTCAAGAAAATACATTATTCAATCGTTTCATCAACTCCAGAAATATCTTGATAAATTGAATTGAAAGTAACGATAAAAAAAAACCTAGGAAAAAACTTGAAATAAAAATTGAGGTAAATTTTTTAACAAGTATATTTTGAGATGTCCACTACACCAGGTAATAGTGTAAGTGGTGGAGCAGGTACAAGTGGTACACCAACAAACACGAACAAACGTCTACCAACAGCAAATGTATTACACGGTATCGGTGGATCAATTGAAGATAAGAATAGCGATTATCTCTGTCCAATATGTTTCGAGGTAATCGATGAAGCTCACATAACACGTTGTGGCCATACATTTTGTTACCGTTGTATAACAAAAACCCTCGAATCAATTGGTAGATGTCCAAAATGCAGTTTTACCCTTGGACAACAGGACATATTTCCAAATTTTCTATTGAACGAGCTCGTATCCAAGTACAAAACAAGAATAAAAGGAATTGGAGAATTGGGATGTACACATGGTGATGGAAGAAGAAGAGGAAGTGGCTCAGAGGCAACAGTGCCAGCATGCGATGGTCTTCGTGATTTTGTAGCAGCTGAAAGTGCCAATTTAACACTACCAGACGTTAATGTAATGCTTGAGGTCCTGACCCAAAGAAAATTGCTCCTAGAAGCTGAATCATGTGCAGCCCAGAACAAACTACTCCATGAATTTCTAAAGCATCTTCTCCAGCAAAAAGAGGAACAACGTAATCAATTGCAGAAGGAAGTTGCCCTAATTAAGAGAGATATGGAGGAAGTTGAGAATATCCTTCGCGATGTACAGAGTAAATGTCCTCGTATTGAGGACTTGAAGCGTACTGGTGAAAATGAAACAGCCCAGATGTCAGCAATTAGAAAGGAGATGATAGATCTAATTGATATAATTGATTCGAATATGGTTAAACCCGAGGAAACCCAGCAAAAACCAGAATACACAACAGTATCAACTCTTGCAGTACGACGTAAACGTATGCACGCGCATTTCGATGATTTTGTGCAATGTTACTTTGATGCAAGAGCCAAAGATTTGTTGCTTGGTCCTCAAAAAACCCAGGGTAATACACCAATTGACACGATTCATGGTATGTCATCTGGTTTAGATGTTTTTCGTGAGAATCTCGTTAAATTCTCGAGATACAATTCACTGAGGCCTCTTGCAACCCTAAATTATTCATCTGATATCTTCAATAATTCAACTATAGTCTCCAGCATTGAATTCGACAAGGACAATGAATTTTTTGCCATTGCTGGTGTAACAAAACGCATTAAAGTATTTGATTATGGTGCAGTTATACGAGACACTGTTGATATACATTATCCATGTGTTGAAATGGTATCGAGTTCAAAAATTTCATGTGTCTCGTGGAATTCTTATCACAAGGGTATGTTAGCTTCCTCGGATTATGAGGGTACTGTAACAGTATGGGATGCAGCTACTGGACAACGTACTAAAGCCTTTCAGGAGCATGAAAAAAGATGCTGGTCTGTTGATTTTAATGACGTTGATACGAGACTAATAGCCTCAGGCTCGGACGATGCTAGAGTTAAACTATGGTCATTAAATATCGACCATTCAGTTGCTTCTTTAGAAGCTAAAGCCAATGTATGCTGTGTTAAATTTAACCCAAGAAGCTCGTGTCATCTGGCTTTTGGATCTGCTGATCATTGTGTGCATTATTATGATCTTAGAAATATGAAAGAGGCACTTTGCATATTTAAAGGACATCGCAAAGCTGTTTCCTATGTTAAATTTATTAATAAGGAAGAAATTGTATCGGCGAGCACGGATTCACAGTTAAAAGTATGGAATATTAATAATCCACACTGTTTAAGATCATTTGTGGGTCATGTTAATGAGAAAAATTTCGTTGGTCTTGCTACTGATGGTGATTATGTTGCCTGTGGCTCGGAAAACAATGCACTTTACGTTTATTACAAGGGACTTACAAAGCAGCTATTCTCATATAAATTTGATGCTGTCAGAACAGTCTTGGAATTACATGAGAGAAGAGAGGAGGATCCTAATGAATTTGTTTCAGCTGTTTGCTGGAGGCAAATGTCTAATGTTGTAGTTGCTGCTAATTCACAGGGAATTATCAAAATTTTGGAACTTGTTTGAAATACTTGTAATTCAACTTAAATTGGAAATTAATACTTTAATCAATTGATGGGAGAAAAAAATGAAACAACGATGATTAAAATTAAAAAAGCAGACTTTTATCAAACAACGATAGATCAAACGATAAATTTGCAAATTCTTATTAATTGCACTTGAGAATTACACCGTGAATTAAACATTCTACGCTTTTAATGGAAGAATTCGAATGGATAAAAGGTCAATGAATAGAAATAACACTTTTATGCAGTCATGAGTTGTTGTTATTATTGTAAAATAGTGGAGATAATGAAGAGTTGTGGTTAATTGATGTTAAGAGAAATAATGTAATTATTCAGCAATTAGTTGATCAATAGAATTTAAGGGAAAATGAAGAAATTTGTGCCAATGTTACAGGAGAGCAAAAGCTTTACCTCAAACTTCAGTGACGCTCCAAAGTAATTTTCTTTTTCTTTTCCTCATTTTTTTTTACATTTGTTATATTATTATCCAATACGTTTTTTTGCCTAATTGTAGGTATTAAGTTTATTCTGAGGGATAAAAATGAATGTAAGAATGTTCCTAATTATAAAAAAAAAAAAAAAATTATTTCGTCTGAGTTTTGAAAATTAGAAGAACATGTATTAATTCTAGTTATTAAAATTTTTTGTGTATGTAGATGAGAAGTCTGGAAACTAGTGTTGTGAAATAATTGAAAAAAATTAACGAGAAACGAATGAAACATGTATATTTAACAATTGAGTGAGAATTAATTGTGAAACATAATGTGCCGAAAATTATAGGAGTGTGCGGAAAAAAAAGAATCAATGAAAAAAAAAAAAAAACTGGAGTATAATGAAAATCTGAATCTAAAAAGAAATAGTATATTTTTAGAATGTATTTTAAACAAGAAAAAAAGAAAGGAAGAAGAGATGAAAATGAAAAATTCAATTGTGCAGAGGATTCTCAATTACATTAAATGTCCGATGCCTAGATTAATTGTAACTAATAAAAACGATTTACGAATTGGTGTCTAACTATTTATGTAAAAGTATTTTCTTTCTCTTCTATAAATCATTTCCTGTATCATTAAAAATTAATTAAAGTTCAGAGGTAAATGCTAATTACTTTTCCAATGATCATTAGATAAAAAAATAATTAAAATTCTTTTTACATTAAATCATTGGTCATTAACAATTTTTTATCTTCATATAAATCAGTAAAAATCTTCGATTGAACTTTCAGTGCTGGACCAACATTGAAGAAATCAAAGACTCGCGTTTTCTGGGGTCTTGACGATGGTATTCACACTTGTGTTGCAGTGGTTGGTCTTGGTAAACCAAACCTTGGCTATGATTCTCTCGAGGAAATCGACGAGGGAAAGGAAAATATTCGCGTTGCAGTAGCTGGTAATTTTTCCACGCTAAATAAGTCTCTCACTAACATAATAATAAATTAATCTAGAGGAAGGTGGGGCAAAATGGACACATCTAAATTTTCAGATAAATATTATGGAAAACTCTTGAAATTGATAGAAATATTGGCGGTAGATTGTTTTTGATGATTTTATTGGAAAGCTGAGGAAATTTTAGGCGGGAAACAAGCGCCGAAATTAATTTTTTTGAATTTTTGTCGATTTTGACTTTTTTGAGCATTTTAGAGGTGTAAAACTCTCCCTTTTTTTGAAAACTTACAGTTTTTTGGGAATATCTTCGGTTCTATTCGTCGTAGCGGAAAAATTCCGACTGGAGGTGAAAGGTGAGATCATTTGCCATCGATTCATATGGTTTTTAATTCAAAAATATCGATTTTTAAGGTATTTATGGGCATTTTTGTGGAACACTTTTGTGAAACAGTTTTTGGCCTATAACTATCTCAAAAATAGATATTTTTGAATTCAAAACCCCATAAATCGATGGGAAATGAGCTCACCTTTCATTTGAGACGAACCCCGAATTGCTACGACCAATAGAACCAGAGATATCCGCAAAAAACTGAAACTTTTCGAAAAAAGAAAGGCTTTTACCCCTCAAAAATCCCAAAAAATATCGAATTTTCAAAAAAATCTAAAAAAATACATCTGTCACTCGTTTTCCGACTAAAATTTCCTCAGTTTTTCAATAGAATCATTGAAAAAAATCCATCTCTGACTGTTTCATTACAGTGTCCATTTTGCCCCACTCTCCCCTATCTATTTTTTCTAAATAACTCATTTGTATTGTAGCTGGATGCAATGCCCTGGATGCTGTTGATGTCAAAAATATCGAGGTAGAGTCAATGGGAAATGCCGAGGCAGCTGCTGAAGGTGCAATTCTCGCAACTTGGGTATTCCAAGAATTTAAAAATAAAGCCAAACAAAAGACACTGCCAACTGTATCACTATACAATACTGAAGAACAGTAAGTAACAGTATGAATATTAATAAAAAAAATTCAAAAATTCATAAAAACTAAATAAAATTGTTTTTACAAATTTAATTAGGGAAGCATGGAAACTCGGTAAAATTAAGGCAGACACCCAGAACTGGGTACGCTGGTTGGAGGACACACCAGCCAACTACATGACCCCAACAATCTTCAGTGAAACTGTTTCCAAAGCGTTGACCGCCCATGGAATACAGGTGATTGTCCACGACCAAGCCTGGGCAGAACAGAAGAAGATGGGTTCATTCTTAAGTGTATCACGTGGAAGTGCTGAGCCACCAAAATTCGTTGAGATACACTACAAAGGTGCCGAGTCATCCAAGAAACCAATAGCTTTTGTAGGAAAGGGAGTAACATTTGATGCTGGTGGTATAAGCCTCAAGGGTTCATCAGGAATGAGCGAGATGCGTTCTGATATGGGTGGTGCTGCCAATGTAGTTGCAGTTATCAAAGCAGCTGCTGAATTGAAGCTAAAATTGAATTTAATTGGTTTGATTCCATTGACTGAAAATTTACCATCTGGCACAGCAACTAAACCCGGTGATGTTGTTACTGCAATGAATGGAAAAACAATTATCGTTGATAATACTGATGGTGAGGGTCGTTTGATTCTAGCTGATGCACTCTGCTATGCTGGTGAATTTAAACCTGAATTTGTTCTTGATATTGCTACGTTAACTGGTGCTATTGGAATGGCTATTGGTAATGCAGCAACTGGTGTATTCTCCAGTAGCAATGAATTGTGGGAAAAATTGAGACAGTCTGGTACAGTAACCGGTGATAGAATGTGGAGAATGCCACTTTGGCAGCATTACAACAATCAAATGACGAAACCATTCAAATCAGCGGATCTCAATAATTTCAATGGAGCAAAACGCGGTGGATCTTGCACAGCTGCTGGTTTTCTACGAGAATTTGCACCTACTGATGTACCATGGCTACATTTGGATATTGCTGGTGTCACGGGACCAAACAATGATGAAATCAGCTATCTCCAAGCTGGTATGTCTGGCAGACCAGTCAGAACGCTTATTCAATTTCTTCAAAACATTGCAAATGGCAAGGCAAATGCTTGCAAACGTTAAGTGTAATATAAAAAAAATTTAAAGATTATAATTTTTGTGGGTGAATTTATATAAAAGAGGCCATTGGATGAGTTATTATTCTCATCGTACCAATATTTTGTATCTTAAAAGTAAGTAATCTTTTTTATATATGGTTTTGTAACATTTTTCGAAACTGGAGCCTTCTTCAAATCTGTACAGCAGATTCCAAATAATTTTGTCAATTTATTCATTATCACAGAGGAAAAAGAAATAAATAAAATAGAATGAAAGAGTGTAATGGTCGTTTTTTTTTTTCAACACAATAAAAAAAAAAAGATGTCACAGTAACTTAGCCAATGTATTTTTCATTGAAAAAAAAAAGAAACAAATATAACGAATAAAGAAAATAAAGAGAAAAAAAAATATTCAAAGAGGAATTACATAAAAAAAAAATTTGCACACTCACACATCCAATTATTCAATCCTCAGTCTCACACTACATAAATTACACGTAACTTTTTTTTTAAATTTAATAATTAAAAACTAGATTACTAGAAGAAAAATTATAGGCCCTGGTAAATTTTTGAAAAATAAGTACAGAGTTAATGATTGAAACTCATTTTATATACATTTTAGAGAATAAGAAAATTCAAAAAAGAGAAAAAGAAAAAACTTAATTTAATTAAATAATGAAAGAAGAAGATAGCTCAAGAAAAAAAATATATATATATATAATTTATCTATTTCTAGCCCTCTACCCCTCTTCTAATAACTGAAATAATAATAATAATATGCGAAATGAGCTATTTCCTTGTTTCATTTTGCCAGGAATTAGGATAAAAACATTAGCTGAAGTTCCATTTAATTTTTTTTTCACCAAATTAAATGATAAAATATGATTAGTAAATTTAAACCCCTCATTAAAAATTACTAAATACAATGTAAAATAATATCGTGATAATGAGACTATTTAAATTGACCTAAATATTTGATGAAAATTCTGCAGCTAATGTAAATATCCTACATGGAATGTGTGTTTAACTGAAAATCATAAAGGAATTCCTGGATTAATAGTGAATTTGGATTTGTTGGAATAATGTAATTTTAGGTGCACGAGGGGGGAGGCTGTTGCTGTTGAGAGGGAAGGGGCGATGAGGCTACAGCAGCTACTGCTGCTGCAGAATAACAAGACGGATCGGTGGGATCGAGGATAGGTGGTGGTGGTGGTAAACCACCAGTACCACGGCCTCTTCCTCTTCCTCGTCCACGTCCTCGTCCTCGCCCCCTCCCTCTTCCGCGTCAACTCCGCCTCTCGGGCATCCCTATATTGCTCGTAGTTTTTTCAAGAAATGCCAATGGGCCCTGTAGTGCACTACTTCCAACACCAACTCCACCAACAGGAAAACCACCACGACCAGCAACACCACCCTGGGCCATAAACATTCCTTGCTGTCCTACATTAACACCCTGTAGTCCTGGTGGTACTGGTCCACCTCCTGCTCCTTGTTGTACCTGTAAATTCAATGGAACAAACCAAAAGAATAGTTAAGAATTTTTTTAATTCTATTAAATGGTTCTTCTTTTTTTTCCGCACGCCGTGCGGAAAGTAGCCACTTTTCGAACGCTACGCGTGCGGTCACTGGCACTTTCCACACGTTGTGCGTAAGAAAATCGTAACTGACACGTGCGGTAAAGATTTTCAGACTCGTGTGATTACAAAACTCGCCTTCGGCTCGTTTTGCAACCTCACACTCGTCAGAAAAGTACTTTACCGCACTTGTTAGGTAATATACTATTTCCGCACGCCGTGCGAAAAGTAGCCACTTTTCGCACGCACTGGCACTTTCCACACGTTTTACATGAAATAACTGTACCTAACACGTGCGATAAAGATTTTCAAACTCGTGTGATTACAAAACTCAGCAGAATAATACTTTACCGCACTTGTCAGATAATGTACTATTTTTTTTTTTTATTATTTTCTGAGGACTGAAAGTTTTTCGATTGAATTCGAGTAGGGGTGCGCGAATAGTGTTCGAATCGAATCGAATATTAATATTCGATTTGAATTTCGAATCGAATAATTCGAAAATTTTCGAATATTTTCGAATAATTCGAACATTCTCGAATTATTCGAAATTTCGAATTTTCGAATAATTCGACTATTTTCAACTAATTCAAATATTTTTTAATAATTCGAAAATTTTCGAATAATTCGATTTTTTTCGAATAATTCGACTATTTTTGAATAATTCGAAAATTTTCGAATATTTTCGAATAATTCAACTATTTTCGAATTATTCGAAAATTCTCGAATTATTCGAATTTTCGAATTATTCGAAAATTCTCGAATTATTCGAATTTTTGAATTATTCGAATTTCGAATGGAATATGAATATTCGATTCGGTACGAATAATTAATGGATTCGAATTATTCGCACACCCCTAAATTCGAGTGATAAAAATTGTGGAAGAGACCGAAAAAATCCAGAAAGAGATGGAAATTTGTTTCTAATTAGGAAAAAACCTAGAGAAATATTATATTCGACAAATACACTTGATTACCTATATTTCTTCACATTTCTAATACAAAAATAAATCAATTTTTTACTACTCCAGACATGCGATAAATGTAATTTATATAAATGAAAAAAGAAATATGAAGATAGTCCCCGAAGGATCAGAAGCCATTGAGAAATTAAAAAAAAATAAAATAAAATAGATATAATTATGTTCAGGAATATGAGGAGAGGTGAGATATAGGCAAGGTGAATGAAAGAAAGCCACAATGATTTACCATGAAACGAATATTTTCATAAATTTTTTTCTTTTATTCTACAGATAATCTACTTGTCGACAACACAAATGGAGAACAATGTGAAACCGTTTTCTCTGTTCTTTTTTTTCTCTTTTTTTATAATCTAAAAATCTATCAATTCCTCTAAATTACTTTTCCCTTCATACTGCAATCATGTAGTAATCATAAATTAGCACAGGAAATCGCAAGGTTCCCCCATTTGAACTTTCTTCTTTTTTTTTGTCACATTATGCTTTTACGTCTCATGCATTACGTAATTTTCATGCAGAAAAAAAATGAATTATACCATCACCGTGAAAAATAAAAACCGATGAGCGAAAAAAACGTAAAAATAAAAGAAAAGTTGTATACATATATAATTTGTAGAAGTAGAAATATGTCAACAACAAACAGGACTTGAAAAAAATGACAATGCGAGTATTTAAGAAACAAATTTTCATCCTTTTCTCTTAAACAATTAATTGTAATTGTGGCACAAGAGCCAATGGCTGCAAAACAATGAAAAAAAAGGGATTTTTTTCATTATTTCTTCCAAAGTGATGTCAGAGAATTCTAATGAAATAATTTAATGTGTCTTATACCTTCATTAATTAATTTCTTATTGTCTTTTATCGAATTAATAGACAGCATATTTTTATAATTTCCTTTTTTTTTCTATGGCTAAGCTGTTTTGTACACATTTTATAATTTTTCATATCATTTTGGCACCGTTTTTTTTTTTTTTAATTTTTAATTTAAATAAATTTCTACTCTTTTTTTTTGTCATCTAATTCTCTACCTATTCAAGAGTTTTCGTTATACAAGTTTTGCATTTAAAAGTCTCATTATTACAAGCCGAAAGCTTTCGTAAATGGCTTCTAGTCTCATTTTTATTATTCATTTTTTTAAAATTAAAATATATAGGATGCCGTGGTATCTCCTGTATAAGGCACTGAATTTATTAAAATAAAAAAAAATAAAAAAAATGAGTAGTGTGTTATTCTACACTCTATCTGATTAATATTACAGCAGACGAGTGCATACATATATGCAAAACTTTTCCCACCTTGACTTTTCAAATTCAATATGGAAGATTATTCATTTTTCTTTTCTTTCAATTTTCTTCGTTTATACAAAGAATTTGACGAGTCTCAAAATCACAGTGAATTCGTATTTATCATTTTATAATCATGCTTGCTCTCTCTCTATCATGCATACAATTGTAATTTAAGTAGAATAAGATAATAATCAATGAAATTCCTATTGGATAGCACGATAATTGTAGATAAAAAAGCATTTTTTTCTTCAAAATTTTCCTCAAGGCATAAATTTATGAAATTAAAGTATTCTTATTCTGCTTTAATACAAAAAAGAAGAAAAAAAATCACACACATTCATTTTTCACTCATACAGAAAATTTATCTTTTTTCAATTCAATATATTTTATCTCACGCAAGCAAATTAATGGTAAGACAAAAGAAGATAATTATTTCTGTGTAATTATCTTAACACACTTTATAAAATGGAAATAAATATTTAACAATTCTTAAAAATCTCGATAAAATTTAAGAATAAAAAATGTACTTATAATTTTTTGTTTCTCTTTCTATTATTTTATCAACTTGTTTCTATTATTATTTTTTTTTTGCCTCTCAATCTGCGGGATCAGCAGAATAATTTTATAACGTGGACAATTGTTTCTCTTTTCTTTTCTTTTCTTTTTTTTTCTCAGTTTCATTAACGTCGTTACTTAAATACCTGTTGTTGGTGCATCTGTTGTTGCTGCATTTGGCTGTGCTGCATCTGCAGCTGTTGCTGTTGCAATTGATGCTGATGCTGTAGCATTTGTGGTGGTTGGGGTGTTGGTTGTGGCATTTGTGTGCCACCAGTGCCATTGGCTCCTGGTTGTCCCTGAGGTACTTGACTTCCATTAGCTAATCCTGTAAAAATAAAAAAAAAACCATGAAATAATTGTAAAATAGGATTATAGCAATTTCAACAATAATGTGGAATCATGACCATAAAATTAGCAGACATGTGACAATTTTTTAGATTTTTTTAAACAAATAAATTATTTTTAAAAAAATTTAACAAATTCACATTTGTATCTTCATAGATTTAGTACATAAGGGAGAGTGGGGCAAAATGGGCACCATAATGAAACGGTTAGAGATGGATTTTTTTCGATGATTCTATTGAAAAGCTGAGGAAATTTTAGACGGAAAACGAGTGTCAGATGTATTTTTTTCGATTTTTTTTGAAAATTCGATATTTTTTGGGATTTTTGAGAAAAGCCTTTCCTTTTTTTGAAAAGTTTCAGTTTTTTGCAAATATCTCTGGTTCTATTGGTCGTAGCAACTTGGGGTTGGTTTCAAATGAAAGGTGAACTCATTTCCCATCGATTCATAGGGTTTTGAATTCAAAAATATCAATTTTTGGGATAGTTATAGGCCAAAAACTGTTTCACAAAAGTGTTCCACAAAAATGCCCATAAATACCTTAAAAATCGATATTTTTAAATTGGAAACCCTATGAATCGATGGCAAATGATCTCACCTTTCACCTCCCGTCAAAATTTTTACACTACGACAAATACAACCGAAGATATAGTCAAAAAACTGAGAATTTTCAAAAAAGGAATCGTTTTACCCCTCTAAAATGCTCAAAAAAGTCAAAATCACCAAAAATTCAAAAAAAATTAGTTCCAGCACTTGATTCCCGCCTAAAATTTCCTCAACTTTCCAATGAAATCATCAAAAACAATCTACCGTCAATATTTCTATTAATTTCAAGAGTTTTCCATAATATTTGTCTAAAAAATTTTGATGTGTCCATTTTACCCCACCTTCCCCTATGCCTTTTTTTTCATTTCTTTAGAATAATCCATTTCTTAAAAAAAAAAAATCTACAAATTATCAGATATCTACTATTTTTACTGTCATTACGATATCCCATAAATTTTTACCATTTGGTGCTGGTCCTTGTGCTGGAGACTTGGCCCATCCCTGCAGATCAGCCAAAAGATTTTGCCAAACAGCAATTTTATCATAATGACGCTTAATCAAATCATCTTTCCTCGTTAATTCCAATTTTAAATCATTTATATCCTCTTTAACAACTAATTCTGGCTTCAAAGCAGATAGTAAAAATCTTTTTTGAAGGAAAAAAGCCTCCATTTGTCTTGCCAAGTCAATGAACCTCAGGGTAACCTGTTCCACCTCCATTCTTGCCTCATCTTTGTCAACTGCCAGGCCACTGCCAATACTGTTGTTGCTCAATCCCTCTTCTTTGGTTAAAATATTTAGACATTGCTGTAAAAACAAAAAAATTAATTTCAGTTATTATTAAGGCAGGATTCTACTTTGAAATTTTTTGAAAAAAGGCTATTTTTGGAAATTTTTTATGAGTGTATTAATAAAGGTATTGGTGTAGGGTTTGCGAGGTTCAATGAATACACTCTTGAAATACATTTATAAAAAAATTACCATTTATTTTATGTACTTTTTATAGCCAAAAATATCATTTTAATACAATGCCCTCAATTTATGCACCGTTGTTAAAATTTTGATAATGAGCCATCCGAAAAAGGAAAAAAAAATAGGTTTATGTTCTATATATCTCCAGCAACCGCCTGAACTAGGATAATCTCAAAATTTTGATTTTTACTAATTTTTTGTTGCAAAAAACAGTGAGGAAAAAAGCAATTTTGTTTCTTTTTTTTTTTTGTTTTTGCCACAATTCCTTCATTTTTGCATGCACATTGAAAATCCTAGTTCAGGCAGTTGCTGGAGTTACATTGAACCTAAAACAATTTTTTTTTTATTTTTTCAGATCAGCCATTTCCAAAATTCGAGCCCCGGCACATATCCACCTATAAATCGAGGCATTGGATTAAATTCATATTTTTGGGTATAAAAAGTTCATAAAATAAATGGAAAAAAATTTTCTAACGTATTTCAAGAGTGTATTTATTGGTCCTCACAAACCCTACATGAATGTCTTTATTCATTCTTTAAAAAAAAATTCCAAAAAAGCATCTTTTTCAAAGTTTCAAAGTACAATCCTGCCTTAAGGGTAAAATAATGAATTAATAAAATTAAATTATTGATTTTTACCTGAAATGCTTCTTCAAATTCATCAACTAGATTTCCATTTCCATTAGTTGGTGTTGCCATATCCCCCCCAAATTACACACAAAAATTGATAAAAATCAAATAATAACAAAATAAATTAATTAATCTGAACATAAAAAAACTGATTTTTTTCAAAAAAAAATTCTATTGATTATCAAGATTATAATTGTTAGGTTATGATGCCCTTGAGAAAATTTTTTACGTAATTAAAATATGAAAAAACCTTTAAACACATTTTTTTTGCAAATAAATGAAAACAAATAGAACAAAAAAATTATTAGTTAATTTGATGGAAAATAAAAAATAAAAACGATTATACAGGAAATTTCGGTTATCTCCTCGTCTTTTTTGACAACAAGTCCATTCGAGCGTTACATGCCTTCTAGAATGGCTATATATACACATATATATATATATATATATATTCTGTGTGAACACGAAATACAAAATAACGACGCCATCTTGAAAAAACACTTGAGGAAATGAGATATATTCTATTGAAAAATATTTGAATTTTTATTGTAATATTTATTTTTTTAATTATAAATAAAGCTTGCTTACAAACAAAAAGTTTTATTGTTTATTGAAAAAAAAAATTGCTGTACAGAATGAGGAAAGTACTTTCTTCAAGTGAAAGTATGATTTTTTATTCTTTTTTCATCAATGAACACCGAGCAACTCTGACTGATCTTGAGGTCCTTGAAGTGCTACAAGTCCTTGAAAATGATGGAAATAATGGTAGTGACTTTAGAATTTACACGAGTTTTTTAGCCTCGAAGAAACTCTTGAGATGTCTCATTTGCCAAGCTCCCATAGCAAGAAGTACAACTGTTTGAGTTATTGACCACCACAATACACGTCGATTTGTGCTCTCAGAAGTCTGCCTGAATCGTTCCTCTCGATACTGCAACAAAAAATTTGCAAAGTAATTAAAAAATTGCAGATTCAAAGCAATAGATTATGATGAAATAATTTATTACTCTTTGGTAATTCTGCTCTTTCGTGATGTGCTCGACTTGATCCAAAAGTTGACGAATTCTCAATTGAAGCTTCGACAATTTCTCCTTTGATGCCAAATTAGCATAATCGATTGTATGATCACCAACTTGAATGTCCAAGTGAACTCTCTGTGAAGTAATAATAAATAACAAAATTAGCAGACATTTACGAATTTTCTGGAATTTTTTTAAACAAATAAATGACTATAATAAGAATATTTAGAAAATTTGCATAATTTTTTGCTAAAAAAAAGGACATCCAAATATTGTCAGATCTCCGTTATTTTAAGTGTTATGAACAATTATAATCATTTGATAAATAAAATATTTTATATCTTAATAAATAATTGGAATATTATTCTCTTTGAAATTTACCAATTGTGTGCCACTGAACCAAGCACTGCTGTTCGAGTACAAACATATAACATGTTCACCAGGTGTATGTGAGGTGAATGAAATTCTTCCTTCTGAGCTATAAACTCTTGATAAAATTGTTTTATCATCGGGATCACGTACTTCAACGTGCATACCTATACCAGGGCTACTTGGCATGTATCCACCGCTCCTTGGATCAAAAAGTTCGACCTTGTAGTTGACTGTATAACAGAAAAGATGATGAAATTAATTGAAATAATGATTTTTAATGAATTTTAAAATGAATTAGTTTGATTAAATGTAATTGTAATATGAATTATTTACCTAAAACAGTCGTTTCATCTGGAATTTCTTCGATAAAACACTTTCGTTCTGTTTCCCCAATGTGAAAGTAAAGGCCTGATGCACAGTGTAACAGCACAAGTGCCAAAAACCAAATGTATTTAATCATTTTTCACTCAATGGCACTAAACTAAATTTAATTTAATACTATTTATTACTAAATCAATTTAATTTTTTAATGAGAAAAAATGTGGATTGAAAAGTCAACAGAAATACACAACTACCGGGAGCACACGTCATCTACGTGCTGCAGAGATGGGGACGGCCATTTAGTGTGAAGTTTGCCACGAGTAACGTGGCTCAGAGAGTAGAATCGATAATCAAATCTCGATTGGTGAAGGGAGAGATTTCGCGTAGACCGCTAGTTATCATCTAGTGTCACTAGCTACCTCCATTTTTTACTAGACTAGCGCCTCCGTTGATTAGTGTAGATTTCTATTTTTTATTTTTAATTTTAATGATACCTTCGTATACTTAGCAGATAGAAAAATTATTTTCAAAGTTCACTAATCCTTAAACGTTTCGGAATAGTTCAGGGAAGTTTAGGAAGGCATTTTTATAATTTGGGAAAGAGTCATTAATTTATTATTAATTCAAACTTTTTTTATGTATAGATAGCAGAAATAGCTATCAGAGATAGCAGAATTTAGGATTAGTTAGAATTCAGGCTCAGCCAGGCTATATAATAAAAAATAGCAATCTATAAATGCTTTCCTTAACTTCCCTCAACTATTCCCAAACGTTTAGGATTAGTTAGAATTCAGGCTCAGCCGGGCTCAGGCCGAATTCTAACTAATCCTAAATTTTTGGGAATAGTTTAGGGAAGTTTAGGAAAGCAATTACAGATTGCTATTTTTCTTTTATATAGATTTTCTTGCGCTTGGAGGCTCAAGACATAATTTTCATTTTAATTAAATAATTATTCATTCTTAAAGGGTGAAATTGATTTTCTTAATATCCCCAAATGACTTCCAAATAAATGAAAATAATTTCAATGTTTTTAAAATTTATTTCTGCTATATATACATAAAAAAAGTTTTAATTAATAATAAATCAATGACTCTCCCTCAAATTATAAAAATGCTTTCCTAAACTTCCCCAAACTATTCCCAAACGTTTAGGATTAGTTGAAATTGAAAATAATTTTTCTATCTGCTAAGTATGATGAGTAAATAATTCAAAAAAATTAGTTTCCGTAATGTCTACCAGAATGTGCTTTTGTCGATTCGAGTTCGACTATTTTCATTTCGAGTTCGATTATCCTTCAATTCGAGATGAAATCCGCCATGTTCGATTTTAATGCCTTGCCCTTTTTATGAAGGGAACATACCGCGAGGATTAAAAATGAGAATTAAATAAAAAAACGGATAAGCATTTTTGTCTGAGAAATAGTTTTTCTCTAGAAAAATTGAAACTGGCATAAAGAATCGATATTAGAACATCACTTTCTTGAAAAGTCGAACCTGACATGAGAGACGATAGGGGAGATCTTCAATGATCTGCAGAGACCGGGTATCAGAAATTTCATTAGTCATATTGTACCTTTTTTTAAAACATGTTTATTAAAACCAGCATTGGTACATATGGATACATGGATATTGTTTTTTTACTTATAATAGTGGGAAACGTGGAAAATAGTATTTCTCTTAATCTAAGCATTTTATAAGGCACATACATACTCAGTGAGCTCCGTAGTCGAGTACCTTCTTACATTTATCATGTTATTTACATTATTTACTGTGATTCATTCCATATTTGCCTCAAGACTGATTTGGCTTCTTGTTATAGATTTTTAAGTAATCAGAAACTGGCAGTAAAATGATAATTATTGTCATGTTTCATCTCCTTTTACTAATACATGTATTACATAATCATCCCATTTACTAATTTCAATCTTAAATCGAGAGTCATAACTTTTGTTAAATGTAAAAAGTTGTTCCAATTTACTATGACTGGTTTATGAAATAGGAAATCTTATTTTGATAAGCATGGATAATGCTATGAAATAGATTAGTTGTAATACATAAAATTCTTGTATTCCTTCCATTCCTTCAATTATATTCTTCGTCTTCATCTGATACGTAAATACTTAGCAAATGATGATATTTCACTTTTCAAACTTTCCTTCAATTATTTATTTAATATTTCCGTACTTTGAGTGCACTAAATTTCTTGATTTTTTCCTTAACTTGACAAGTATACTTTTCTAAACATTCTCATGAAATTTTGAAGATAATCTTTAAATTACTGAGGCTATTACTTAATTTTGAAAATACACATATGAAAATACTTTACAAGGTCTTTATAAAAAAGTTCCAATTCTTTACAAAGAAAAAGTTTCAATTCTCTATAAAAAAATATTCTTTATAAAGGACTTTCGTAATTGTAGCTTATTTTGCTATTCTTTCACAGCTTGGACGTACTGTACTTGGGATATACTTGATGTACTCGCTTTATCATTGGAATTAGTATTAAAATTACCGATGCCAGGAGATTGACAAGCATTTATAAAAATTCTTAAGTCATCGTCACTCAAGTAACTAATTATTCTTTCAGCACAATAATATGGTAACTCAGGTAAGTTGTTAAAGAGAAGATGAAAAATTTCATTGCCGTGTTCAAGTAATTCTCTTCTTACCATACCCTTTTTGAAATTACTTCTTATTATACTAGCGTAAATTGGGAATTTCGTTTTATAGTCGTTTGATTCTAAAATCTCCACTACATTTTCATTCCTCATATACATTCCTAATAAGCTCGTATCGTTTGTCAAGATATCATAAAATGAAATTTTGAGATTATTAATCTTCTCAATCTTCATTCTTGCTATTTCTTTCATACATTCAAGCCTAAAATCACCTGGTTCACAAATAAAACGCGTTTCTCGTAAATCTACTGGATTTACATATAAATTTAGAATTCTCATTTTAATTATGTGGCATTGAAGAGCTTGAACCGTCAGGTCATACTTACCGGCATGACGGCGAGAATTATAGGTTGCCCTTGATCCCAACAGAGCATAACCGAAAGCTGTATGATTATCTACAGTCGTGATATTAATATCAGAGCCATACTCAAGAAGAGTTTTAACAATTTTTCCATGTCCTTTTTCAGAAGCAATATGAAGTGCTGTTCTGCCTTTCTCATCTCTAGAATCAATGTCAATACCAAATTTTAAAAGAATCTCAATCATTTTCGAGGATCGTTTTTTTGCAGCCAAGTGCAATAGCTTCATGTCATTTTTTATTTTAGACCCAACTTTGGCACCGCGTTCTAGCAATAATTTTACAACCTCTTCATGACCCTCCTGAATTGCAAGATGCAGTGGAGTGATTCCATCTTTTTGCTCAATATTTACTACAGAGTCAATATTTGCATTATATTCCAAGAGAGCTTCAACAACTTTTGCATATCCTTTTTGAACAGCAGCATGAAGTGTTGTTGTACCATTTATAGTTTGAGCATCAACATTAGCACCTTTACTTAGAAGCAGTTTAGCAATTTCTCCCTTAATATTGATAGCGAGATCTTCATTCACACATAATCCACGAAAACCTTCATTTTCACTTAGAACAATAAAATGCAATGCTGTCCTTCCAAATTCATCACTAGCGTTAATATCAGCACCATGTTGCAAAAGGGCTTCAACTATTTCTATGCATGTCTTTTTAACAGCGATGTTCAATAGCTCAGGATCGCCTTTTATATCAGCTCTATTAGTTAAAAGTAGCTTGGTAATTTTTGAATCGGCATTCTCAATAGCATAAAATATTGGAGTTTTTCCGGTTTTATCTTGAGCATTCACATCAGCTTTATAGCTTATCAATAATTTAGCTACTTCCTCCTGTTTATTTTTAGCTGTACTATGTAAAAGTGTAAAACCTTCTCTATATGATGAATTATGTAACGTATTAACGTCAGCACCATACTTCAATAGATCTTCAACAACTTTCAAATAACCTTTTTCAACAGCAGCATGTAATAACTCAGGATCATTTGCATCTTCTGGGTCAATGACAAAGCCATATTCTGAAAGAGACTCAACAATATTTTTATACCTTTCTCCATAGCGAAGCACTGCAATTTTAAGAGAGCTTCTGTTACTTTGATCATTGATATCAGGACAATACTTCAAAATATCCTCAACAATGGTTAAATTTCCTATTTCAATAGCGAAATGGAGTATGGTTTTACCATCTTTATCCTGATTATCAACTTTAGCTCCATGTTGTAAGAGTATTTTTACAATTGTTTCACGTCCTTTTTTTGTAGCAATATGAAGTGGCGTTAGATTATCCTTTGTCCTAGCATTAATATCAGCTCCTCTATTCAAGAATAATTTCACAGTTTTATCATTATATTGTTCAGATGCAAAATGTAGTGGCGTATATCCTTCTTTCAATGTTGAAGAATGAATATCAGCACCATGGTTTAGAAGATCTTCGGCAATAGGTACATATCCATTTCTAGCAGCAATATGAAGAGGGGTTATACCATCTTCATCTTTAGCATCAACATTAGCCCCTCTACTTAAAAGCAACGTGGTAACTTCTGGACTACCTCTTTGAACAGCAAAGTGCAATGGTGTATAGCCTCTTTGCCATGTACAAACACAATTAATATAAGCTCCATATTTTAAAAGATGTTCAACAATTTGTGAATATCCCATCTCAGTTGCAATATGAAGTGGAGTTTTACCATATTCATTTTTGACCTTAACATTAGCACCTCGGTTTAGGATCATCTCGACAATTTCTATGTAATCATTCATAACAGCGAAATGAAGAGGAGTATCAGTAGGCTTTTGACATTTGCTGTTAACTTTAGAACCGCTTGTTAAAAGTAGTTCTGCAACTGCTGCATGTTTATTCTTAAGAGCACTACAAAGTAAAATATATCCTTGTGACCATGCTGATGAGTAAGACAGTCCAAAAGTTTCAATTAATTCTCTTACTCTTTCTAGTTTTCCTTCACAAACCGCAACAATTAAATTGTCGTTCGCATCCTGTTTATTCTCCATTTTCCTTATATTATTATAATCATAAATAGATTATATATTATCCACAGTATTATGATATAAGTAAAACTAGTTGGAGCACAATATTTTTACTATCTTGCAATGTTTCAATTTCTCTATGATAAATTCAGGTATTTACGTACCCTCTTCTCTGCATGAGAGTGAAAAATCTTTGCTCTGTTCATAACCTTACGTTATATTCCGGAATGCACTGCCAGTACTGTGTCATGTACAGTTTCTTGCAGCATAAATATCAAGAAACTGTACATGTCACAGTACTAGCAGTGCCTGTTGGAACATACCCGATATGACGGATGGGCGATTTTCAAACGATCTTGTAAGATCAATTCTTTTTTGTTTCCTAAAAATTACTTTTTTTTTGGCAATTTTAAGGATCTCGATTGATTGTTTCTATCCCAAAAGAATTGCATCGTTCTGTCTTCGAACTAAAATGAAAAAGAATAACAAAAAAGAAAATTTACCCATCTAAAACTGGTGAAATAGAACTATCAAATGATATGTGATAGTTTGAATTTGATGTGATATATCGCATCGATTACTCGTATCTTTGCAAATATTACTCACCATCAGACTAACAGAAACTGTGTGTCAAGTACTACATTACTCATGTTGCACATATTTTTTTTTCAAAAATGTTTATTCAAACCAGCATTGAGTACGTATCGATACAAGGATATTGTTTCATGCACTTATGATACTGGGAAACAGAGGAAACAGTATTTTCCTTGATCTAAACATGTTATAAGGCACATATATACACAGTGACTATCGTAGTTGAGTACTTTCTTACATGTATTATTTTATTTGCATTATTTGCTGCGATTCATTTGAAATTTGTCTTGAGACTGATTTTACTTGTTGTTATAAATTTTCAAAAGTGACCAGAAACGCGCGGAAAACTGATCATTGTGTCGCTTATGATCTTAGTTGTCCTATAGCGACTCTAAATAAAATATATAAAGAAATGATTATTATTACCATGTTTCACCTCCTTTTACTAATTCATGTATTACATAGTCATTCCACTTACTTATTACAATTCTAAATCTGAATTCAGAACTTTTTAGATGTGAAAAGTTGTTTCAATTCACTATGACTTGACTCTGAGAAAGAAAATCTTATTTGAATTAACATGAGTAATGTTATAAACAAAATTAATTCAAGTATGTAGAAATCTCGTGTTCCTCGAGTTTTTTCAATTATTTTCTTCATCTTCCATTTTAATCATGTTAATTTTATCAATTATAGAATCAAAGAATACTGATGCACTCATTATCAAATATTCAGAGAGTTTATACTGGAATTGCTGTTCTTTTCTTTAGCTCATAACCGTTTTTAACTTAAAAATTAGAACTGAAATGTAACAATACAATATGTATGTTAAAAAATATATATTATTAAAGTAGCTTATTCTGTTATTTTTCCACAACTTGAACGTACTGTACTTCCGATATACTTGAGGTAATCGCTACATCATTAAAATTAGAATTTGGATTACTGATATCAATGATTACAAGCATCTATCACATTTCTCAAGTCTTTGTCACTGAGATAACTAATGATTTTTTCAACACAGTCATACGGTAATTCAGGAAAGTTGTTGAAAAGAGTATGGACAATTTTATTGCCTTGTTCAAGTAATTCTTTTTTTTCCATACCCTTTTTGAAATTATTCCCTATCATACTAGCGTATATTGGAAACTTTGTTTTATAGTCGTCTAATTTTAAAACCTGCACTATATCTTCATTCTTCAAACATATTGCTAATGAATTTGTATTTCTCGCAAGGATATCATAGAATGAAATGTTCGTATTATTAACTTTCTCACTCTTAATCCTTGCTATTTCTTTCTCACATTCTTCCTGAAAATCACTTATTTCACCACTTCGACTCATTGCTAGTAAATTTTCTTTACATACATATAAATTTGCGGTTTTCATTTTAACTATGTGGCGTTTGAGAATTTCTGTTGTTAGTTCAAAAGGATCGGTACCATGGCGATAACGAGGGTCGTTATGAATATGGGAGCGAAGTTGACGACAGGATAACATAGCACAATCAAGAGCTGTAAGATTAGTTCCAAATATAATATTAATATCAGAGCCATGATCCAAAAGAGCTTGAACAACTCCTACATGTCCTCTTTCAGCAGCAACATGAAGTGTTGTTACATTATCTACAGTTTGAGCGTCGACATTAGCACCTTTACTTAGAAGCAGTTTAGCAATTTTTGTCTTAATATCTATATCAGAATCTTCATCAGTATAGAATCTTGGACTATTTTTACTTCCAATCCCAACAGTAAAATACAATGCTGTTCTTCCAAATGCATCACTAGCATTAATATCAGCATCATGTTGCAAAAGAGCTTCAACGATTTCCATGGATTCCTCTCTAACAGCAGTATTCAATAGCTCAGGATTATTTCTTATAGTAGCTCCATTAGATAAAAGGAGCTTGGTAATTTTGAAATCGGCATTTCTAATAGCATAAAATATTGGAGATTGTCCGCTCCTATCTCGAGCATTTATATCAGCTCCATAGCTTATCAACAATTTAGCTACTTCTTCCTGTTCGTTTTCGGTTGCCGTATGTAAAGGTGTAAAAAACTGGTTGCTATATGATGGATTGTATGACCTGTTAACATCAGCACCACACTTCAATAGGTCTTCAACAACTTTCGAATAACCTTTTTCAACAGCAGCATGTAATAACTCAGGATCATTTGCATCTTCTGAGTCAATGACAAAGCCATATTCTGAAAAAGACTCAACAATATTTTTATACCTTTCTCCACAGCGAAGCACTGCAATTTTGAAAGAGCTTCTGTTACTTTTATCATTAATATCAGAACAATATTTCAAAATATCCTCAACAATGGTTAAATTTCCTATTTCAACAGCGAAATGGAGTATGGTTTTGCCATTTTTATCCTGATTATCAACTTTAGCTCCATGTTGTAAGAGCAATTTTACAACTTTTTCACATTTTCCTCCAGTAGCAACATGAAGTGACGTTGAATTATCCTTTGTTCTAGCTTCAATATCAGCACCTCTAGTCAAGAACAATTTCACAACTTCTTCATTATCTCGTTCAGATGCAGAATGTTGTGGCATATATCCTTCCTTCAATGTTGATGAATGAATACAAGCACCATGGTTTAGAAGAATTTCAGCAATATCTATATATCCATTTTGAGCAACAATATGAAGAGGTGTTATATAGTCTTCTCCTTTAGCATCAACATTAGCACCTCTACTTAAAAGCAAAGTAACAACTTCTGTACTACCTCTTTCGACAGCAAAATGTAGTGATGTATAACTTCTTCTTAGTATACACATGGCATTAACATTAGCTCCACTGTGTAAAAGATGTTTAACAATTTGTAAACATCCTATCTCAACTGCAACATGAAGGGGAGTCATACCATAGTCATTTCCAGCATTAACATCAGCACCTTTGTCTAAAATCATCATAACAATTTCTATGTCGCAATTCATAACAGCGAAATGGAGAGGAGTATTAACACAACCTCTAGGGTTAGGGTTAACCTCAGAACCGTTTGTTAAAAGTAGTTTAGCAATTGCTGTATGTTTATTCCTAAGAGCATCACGAAGTAAAGAATATCCTTGTGAGTAAGACAGCCCAAAAGAGCCAATTAACTCCTTTGCTCTTTCTAGATTTCCTTTACAAACTGCAGAAATTAAACTGTAGTTTACGTCCTGACTACTTCGCCAATTCTCCATTTTCCTTGTATTATTATAATCGTAAATATATTATATATTATTCACAGTACATAATATGAGTCGAACTTGTTTTAACACAATATTTTCACTATTTTGCAATGTTTCAGTTTCTATAATAAATTCAGATGTTTACATACACTCGCTTTTACATCAGAGAGAGAGAGAGAGAGAGAGACTCATGGCACTTGCCCCTCCATGGGATGTTGCCAAAAGGAATGAGAGAGAAGACTTCTCACTGTGCTGATCACATGAGCCGTGGACGATTATTAATCGATCTTCTAAGATCGGTTATTTTGTTTCTAAAAATTGATTTTTTTTTTTTTTTTGGAAAGATCATTTTTTTCTGAAAAAAGAATGATGAAATTTTTATTTTTGCTTCTCAAACTGGTGAAACGAAACTATCAAATGATATGCGATATCTCGAATTTAATATGACTATCACATGGATTACTTGAATATTTGCAATAATATTGACCCTTGAACTAACAGGGACCGTGTGTCAAATACTAGATTACTCATGTTGCACATTTTTTAAATTCAAAAACATGTTTATTAAAGCCAGCATTAGTACATATGGATACATGGATATTGTTTTTTTTCTTACTTATAATACTTGAAAACATAGAAAATAGTATTTCTCTTAATCTAAGCATGTTATAAGGCACATACATACTCAGTGAGCTTTGTAGTCGAGTACTTTCTCACATTTATCATGTTAATTGCATTAATTGCTATGATTTATTTCATATTTGTCTTAAAACTGGTTTGGCTTCTTGTTAGAGATTTTTAAGTAATCAGAAACTGGCAGTAAAATGATAATTATTGTCATGTTTCATCTCCTTTCACTAATACATGTAGTACATAATCATTTCACTTATCAATTTCAATCTTAAATCTAGATTCAGAACTTTTTTTTAGATGTGAAAAGTTCTTTCAAGTTACGATGACTTGATCATGAAAAAAAAATATCATTTGGATTATCATTGGTAATAATGCTATGAAGTAGATTAATAGTAATACATAGAATTCCTGCATTCCTCTCATTTCTCCAATTAATCTCTTCATCTTCATTTTATGAATTATATTAATTATATAAGTTATAGAACCAAAGAATATTGATACACTTATTGTGGAATTTTCAGAAATTTTATACTGAAATTGTTATTCTCTTTTTAATTCATAAGAGTTCATCTAAAAAATTAGAAAATTGTGTTTAATTATGTTTAAAGTAGCTTATTCAGTTATTTTTCCTTAACTTGAACGTACTGGACTTAGGATATATTTGAGGTAGTTTCTGTATCATTAATATTAGTATCAGTATCACTGATGCCAACAGATTTACAAGCATCTATCAAATATCTCAAGTCTTTGTCACTCAAGTAACTAATGATTTTTTCCACACAGACATAGGGTAACTCAGGTAAATTGTTAGAGAGAATATGGGAAATTTTACTGCCCTCAAGTAATTCTTTTCTTTCTATACCCTTTCTGATACGATTTTCTATCATCCTAGCGTATATTGGAAATTTGGTTTTATAGTCTTCTGATAGTAAAACCCGCACTATATTTTCATTCCTCATGTATATGGCTAATGAGCTTGTATCTCTTGTTAAGATATCATAAAATGAAATGGTAAGATTATCAATCTTCTCACTCTTCATCCTTGTTATTTCTTTTTCACATTCACCCATAAAATCACCTGGTTCATCAATGTCACGCATTGATCGTAAATTTGCTGGACTTACATATAAATTTGCGATTCTCATTTTAATTATGTGACTTTGAAGAGCTTCAACAGTCAGATCATGCCCACTGACACCATCCCAAAGATCGTAAGCAAACTCCTCATCAGAATCATCGAAGCGAGGTTGATTATAGAATGACGTTAATTCAGGCAGAGCATAATCAAGAGCTGTATGATTATCTACAGTCGTAATATTAATATCAGAGCCATACTCCAGAAGAGTTGCAACAATTTCTTCATGTCTTTTTTTAGAAGCAATATGAAGTGCTGTTCTGCCATCCTCATCTCTAGAGTCAATATCAGGACCAAATTTCAAGATAGTCTCGATAATTTTCTGATAACCTTTTTCAGCAGCCAAGTGCAGTGGTGTGAGGCCATATTTAGTTTTAGAATCAGCTTTGGAACCGTGTTCTAGCAATATCTTTACAATTTCTTCATGACCCATCTGAACTGCAATGTGCAATGCAGTGAGTCGAGCCTTTTGCTTAGTAATTATTACAGAATTAATATTTGCATTATATTCCAAGAGAGCTTCGACAACGTTTACATATCCCTTTTGAACAGCAGCATGAAGTGTTGTTGAACCATTTTTAGTTTGAGCGTCTACATTAGCACCTTTACTTAGAAGCAGTTTAGCAATTTCTCCCTTAATATTAATATCATTTTCACTTAGAACAATAAAATATAATGCTGTTCTTCCAAATGCATCACTAGCATTAATATCAGCACCATGTTGCAAAAGAGCTTCAACTATTTCTATGTATTCTTTCTTAACAGCGATATTCAATAGCTCAGGATTACCTTTTATATCAGCTCTATTGATTAAAAGTAGCTTGGTAATTCTCGAATCGGCATTCTCAATAGCATAAAAAATTGGATTTTTTCCTTTTTTATCTTGAGCATTTACATCAGCTCCATAGGTTATCAATAATTTAGCTACTTCTTCCTGTTTGTTTTTAGCTGCAACATGTAAAGGCGTAAAACCTTCTTGATATAATGAATTATGTAACGTATTAACGTCAGCACCATACTTTAATAGGTCTTCAACAATTTTCGAATAACCTTTTTCAGCAGCAGCATGTAATAACTCAGGATTATTTGCATCTTCTGGATCAACAATAAAACCATATTCTAGCAGAGCCTTACCAATCTTTTTAGACTCTTCTCCATAGCGGTGCACTGCAATTTTGAGAGAGCTTCTGTTACTTTGAAGATTAATATCAGGACAATACTTCAAAACATTCTCAACAATCGTTGAATTTCCTTTTTCAGCAGCCAGACATAGTACAGTTTTACCATTTTTATCTTGATTATCAACTTCAGCTCCATGTTGTAAGAGCACATTTACAACTGTGTTACATCTTTTTTCGGTAGCAATATGAAGTGGCGTTGAATTATCCTCTGTACCAGCATTAATATTAGCTCCTTTATTCAAGAATAATTCCACAGCTTCTCCATTATCTCGTTCAGATGCAAAATGCAGTGGTGTATATCCTTTTTTAAATGTTGAAGAATGAATACAAGCACCATGATTGAGAAGATCTTCAGCAATAGGTATATATCCATTCCTAGCAGCAATATGAAGAGGGGTCATACCATCTTCATCTTTAGCATCAACATAAGCACCTCTACTTAAAAGCAACGAGGTAACTTCTGTTCTACCTCTTTCGACAGCAAAATGCAATGATGTATAACCTCTTTTCCTTTTACACACACAATCAATATTATAAGCTCCATATTTTAAAAGATGTTCAACAATTTGTAAATATCCCATCTCAGCTGCAATATGAAGTGGAATTTTACCATATTCATTTTTAGCATCAACATCAGCACATTCGTTCAAAATCAACTCGACAATTTCTGTGTAACCATTCATAACAGCGAAATGAAGAGCAGTATCAGTAGGCTTCTTACTTTTGCTGTTAACTTTAGAACCGCTTGTTAAAAGTAGTTCTGCAACTGCTGCATGTTTATTCTTGAGAGCATCACAAAGTAAAACATATCCTTCTGACCATGCTGGCGAGTAAGACAGCCCATAAGAATTGATTAACTCTCTTGCTTTTTCTAGATTTCCTTCACGAACCGCAACAATTAACTTGCGGTTTACAACCTCTTTATTCTCCATTTTATTTATATTATTATGATCATAAATAGATGATATATTATCCACAGTATTATTATTTATAATATAAGTCAAACTAGTTTGAACGTAATATTTTCACTATTTCGCAATGTTTTAGTTTTCTATAATAAATTCAGTGTTTACATACACTCTCCTTTTTTTACACTTCTAGAGAGAGGCGTAGTCTCACTGTTCACATGAGTAATGGACGTTATTCGATCGATCTTGTAAAATCGATTCTTTTGTTTGAAAAAAAAACGATTTTTTCGGGCGATTTCAAGGAACTTATTTAATCGATTCTTCGATTCTTTTTTGGACGAATCGTCTCTTTTTTCTGAGGAAAGATAATGAAAAAAAGAATTTTTCTCCCAAAGCTGGTGGAATGGAACTATGGAATGATATGCGATGTCTCGAAATTAATGTGGCATATCGCATCGATTACTCTTCTTCTTCTTCATTGGATTGCGCCTGCGCGCAACTGGCCTTCAGTCGTTTGACTATACAGCCAATAAGATGCATCGATTACTCGAATATTTGCAATATTATCGTCCCTCAAGGATATTCAAGTAGCAAGTTCAAATGATCAATTTTTTTTTTTTCCTCAATTATCATTAATATTCTGATTATTCCGATTTTGGAACATTCTACCGATGTTAGAACGATATCCATGTTAGCAAATTGTTATCAAATATTATTATAAATATCCAATTTTATTGTGAATTTGACTCACGCTGTTCCAGCATCTAGTATTGGGATTGGAGGATTCTCAGATTTTAAACACAAAAGTTCCCGCCATTGATGTTTTCATGTAATTAATTGGATTAATTGTTGCTATTTGTCTAGTAACCGACGTTTATTATGATTTGAAAAATTAATAGACATTTTAACGAACAGGAATATATATAAATAAAAAATAGGTCTAAGTCCATGAATTGTTGCAGTGAAACTGAATCTCGCTTATGCAATTCTAATGTTAATTCAATTGTTTTCAAACATTATTTTTGTCTTAAATTGTCCGGTAACATAGAGTAAAGTGAATTTTGAAAAAAACACCCCATGCTAATTCCATCGAAAGTGACCAAAATTGAAAAGAACAAATAGATTATCAGAACTACTTGGATATCCTTAAACTAAAAGGGATCGTGGATAAAATATTACATTACTCATGTTGCACATTTTTTCTTTTTAAACATATTTATTAAAATCAGCATTAGTACACATGAATACATAGATATTGTTTGTTTTACTCATCATACCGGAAAACATGGGGGAAATTGTATTTTTTTTAACCCAACTATATTTTATAAGGCACATATTTAGTGAGCTTCGGAGTAGAGAAGTTTCTTACATTCATCGTATAATTAGCATTATTTGTTGCGATTTATTTTATATTTGTCTTCAGACTGATTTGGGTTCTTGTTATAGATTTCTGAATGATTAGGAAGTGGCAGTGAACTGATAATTATTGTCACGTTTCATCTCCTTTTACTGATACATGTATTGCATAATCATTCCACTTATTAATTTCAATCTTAAATCTAGAGTCAGAACTCTTTTTTAGATGTAATAAGTTGTTCCAAGTTACGATGACTTGATTATGGAAACAAAAGTCTTATTTGGATTATCATTGTTAATATTAATAATACTATAAAGTAGATTAATTTTAGTACGCAGAATTCCTGCATTGCTCTCATTTCTTAGATTATTCCCTTCATCTTTAATTTTATAAAGTATATCAATTATAAGAGTTATAGAATCAAAGAATATTGATACACTTATTGTAGAATTTCCAAGAAGTTTATACTGAAATTGTTAATTTTTTCAATTCATAAAAGTTCATCTGGAAAATTAGAACTTTGGCACTGAAATGTAATAATAATATAATATTCATGTAAAAAATATATATATTGAAAGTAGCTCATCCCGCTATTTGTCTTCAACCTAAACGTATTACACTTGAGATATATTTGGGGTAATCGCTACATCATGAATATTAGTATTAGAATTAATGATGCCAAGAGGCTTACAAGCATTTATCAAATTTCTCAAGTCTTCGTCACTCAAGTAACTAATGATTTTTTCAGTACAGTCATATGGTAACTTGGGTAAGTCCTCAGAGAGAAAATGGAAACTTTTATAGCCTTGTTCAAGTAAATCATATTTTTTCATACCCTCTCTGAAATAATTTTTCATCATACTAGCGTATATTGGAAATGCTCTTTCATAATCGTATAATTCTAAAATCTGCGCGATATCTTCATTTCTCATACATATTGCCAATGAGCTTGTATCTTTCGCCAAAATATCATAAAATGAAAAGTTAGAATTACTAATTTTCTTATTCTTCATCCTTTCTAATTCTACCTGACATTCATCCTGAAAAGCACTTATTTCATGCCTGTGATTCATTGCTCGTGACAATTCTTCACTTACAAATAAATTTGCGGTTTTCATTTTAATTATATGGTGTGTAAGAGCGTCAACAATATGTTCCAGCGAACATTTAAGCGAGTCAACAGAAGGATAAGGGATGGGACAATCATCTTCAGAATCATAGTTATCAAAATCAGAGTCGTTGACTTGATCATAAAATGAGCTTATTGCATCCATAGCATGATCGAGAGCTGTACGATTATTGTTACTAGTAATATTAATATCAGATCCATAATCTATAAGAGTTGCAACAACAGCTTCATTTCCACATGAAGAAGCAAAATGAAGTGCTATTCTCCCATACTCATCTCTAGAGTGAATGTCTGCATCAAATTTCAACATAGTTTCAATAATTTCCGGACATTCTTTATGAGCAGCCAAATGCAATGGTGTCATGTCATAGTTCATTTTAGAATTAACTTCAGCACCGTTTTCTAGCAATATTTCTACAACCTCTCCATGACTCTCATCAGCTGCTAGATGCAGTGGAGTCATTCCATTCTTTTGCTTAGCATTTCTATCGGCTCCTTTATTTAAAAGCATTTTGCTAATGTCTTTATATCCTTTTCGAGCAGAATGATGCAGTGGTGTGCTGTCATTTTCTTCTTTACAGTCAACATTTGGATTATATTCCAAAAGAGCTTCGACAACTCCTACATATCCGTGTTCAACAGCAGCATGAAGTATTGTTAAACCATCTTTAGTCTGAGCATTTACATTAGCACCATTACTTAGGAGTAGTTTAGCAATTTTTTGCTTAATATTAATATCAGGATTTTTCTGACATATATAAGTTCTTTTACTCCTACTTGGAGCGATAAAATGCAATGCTGTTCTTTCATTTTCATCACTAGCGTTGATATCAGCATCATGCTGCAAAAGAACTTCAATGATTTCTATGGATTCTTTTTCAACAGCCATATTCAATACCTCAGGCCTACCTTTTACATCAGCTCCATTAGTTAAAAGTAGCTGGGTTATTTTTAAATCGACATTTTCAATAGCATAAAATATTGGAGTTTTTCCGGCTTTATCTTGAACATTTACATCAGCTTTATAGCTTATCAATAATTTAGCTACTTCCTCCTGTTTATGTCTAGCTGCACTATGTAAAAGTGTGAAACCTTCTCTGCATGATGAATTATGCAACGTATTAACGTCAGCACCGTACTTTAATACGTCTTCAATAATTTTCAAATGACCTTGTTCAACAGCATAATGTAATAACACAGAATCATTTGCATCTTCTGGGTTAATAATAAGGCCATATTCTAGAAGAGCCTCAACAATATTTTTATAACTTCCTCTATAGCGAAACACTGCGATTCTCAATGAGCTTCTGTTACTTCGATCATTGATATCAGGACAATACTTTAAAATATCCTCAATAATTGTTAAATTTTGTTTTTCAATCGCGATGAGTAGTACTGTTTTGCCATCTTTATCCCGATTATCAATATTAGCTCCATGTTGTAAGAGCAGTTTTACAATATCTTCACGTCTTCCTTTGGTAACAATATGAAGTGGTGTTGAATCATCCTTTGTCCTAGCATTAATATCAGCACCTCTATTCAAGAATAATTTCACAATTTCTTCTTTACCTTGTGCAGATGCAAAATGTAGTGGCATATATCCTTTCTTCATTGTTGAAGAATGAATAAAAGCACCATGATTCAAGAGATCTTCGGCAATACGTATATGCTTATCCGAGGATCCATTTTCAGCAGCAATATGAAGAGGAGTTATACTGTCTTCCCCTTTGGCATCAATATTAGCACCTTTACTTAAAAGCAACGTGATAATTTCTTGATTACCCCTTCTGACAGCTAAGTGCAATGGTGTATAAGTCCATGTACACACACAATTAACATTAGCTCCATATTCTAAAAGATGTTCAACAATTTTTAAACATTTCATCTGAGCTGCAAAATGAAGTGGAGTTCGACCATATTCATTTTTAGCTTCAACATCAGCTCCTTTGTCTAAAATCATCTTAACAATGTCTATTTCACCATTTAAAACAGCGAAATGGAGAGGAGTATCAGCAGGTTTTTCACTTTTGATGTTAACTTTTGAACCGCTTGTTAAAAGTAGTTTAGCCACTGCTGCATGTTTATTCTTGAGAGCATCACAAAGTAGAACATATCCTCCTGACCATGCTTTTGAGTGAGACAGCCCAAAAGAATTGATTAACTCTCTTGTTTTCTCTAGATTTCCTTCACCAACCGCAGAAATTAAACCGGAGGTTATAGCCTGCTTACTTCGCGAATTTTCCATTTTCTTTCTATTATTATAATCATAAATAGAAGACGTATTATTCACAGTATATAATATAATTCACACTAGTTTAAACGTAATATTTTTACTATCTTGCAATGTTTTGGTTTTTTATAATAAATTCAGGTAGTTACATACACTCTTCTCTACACATCAGAGTGAAAAATGTTTCCCCTGTTTATATTTACCTTACTTTATATTCCAGAATGCACTGCTAGTACTGAGATATGTACAGTTTCTTACAGCATGAATGTTAAGAAACTGTACATGTCACAGTACTGGCAGTGCCTTTCGGAAGATACCCAATATGAAGGGAGACTTTTAAACGATCTTGTAAGATCAATTCTTTTTTTTCCCGGAAAATCGTTTTTTTTGGTCAATTTTAAGGAACTCGATTAATCGATTCTAGTCCAAAAGAATCGTATCGTTCAGGTTTTCCAAACTAAAACAGAAAAAAATAACAAAACAGAAAATTTTCCCCCCTATAACTGCGTAAAATGGAACTATCAAATATGTGATATTTCGATTTGAATCTGACATATCGCATCGATTACTCAAATATTTGTAAATAATATTATTTCCCATTAGGTCAAAGGGGACTGTGTGTCAAGTATTACATTGCTCATGTTGCACATATTTTTTTTCAAACATGTTTATTCAAACCAGCATTAGTACATATGGATACATGGATTCTGTTTTTTTCCACTTATAATAATGGAAAACATGGGAAATAGTATTTCTCTTAATCTGATCATTTTATAAGGCACATACATACTCAGTGAGCTTCGTAGTCGAGTACTTTTCACATTTATCATGTTATTTGCATTATTTGCTATGAATTATTTCATATTCGTCTTAAGACTGATTTGGCTTCTTGTTATCGATTTTTAACTGATCAGAAATTAGCAGTAAACTGATCATTATTGTCATGTTTTATCTCCTTTTACTAATGCATGTATTACATAATCATTTCAAGAAATTTTTTAGATGTAAAAAGTTGTTTACTATGACTTGATTATGAAGAGAAAAACATATTTGGGTAATGCTATGAGCTAGATTAATTGTAGTATGCAGAATTCTTCAATTCCTCCCATTTCTCTAATATTTTTCTTCATCTTCATTCTATAAATTATGTCAACTTTATGAGTTATAGAATCAAAGAATACTGATGCACTTATTGTGGAATTTTCAGAAAGTTCATAATGAAATTGTTATTCTTTTTCTTTTATTCATAAAGGTTTATCTAAAAAATGAAAAAGAGAGAAAAATAAGATAAGAATAAATTGAAACTGAACTGTAATAATATAATTGTTGAAAGTACCTCATTCTGCTATTCTTCCTCATCTCGAACGTGTTATACTTGGGATGTACTTGGGATAATCGCTACATCATCAATATTAGTATTAGAATTACTAATGCCAAGAGGCTTACGAGCATCTATCAAATTTTCCAAGTCTTCGTCACTCAGATAACTAATAATTCTCTCAGTACAGTCATATGGTAACTTGGGTAAGCCCTTAGAGACAAAATCGAAACTTTTATGGCCCTGTTCAAGTAATTCATATTTTTTCATACTCCGTCTGGAATAATTCCGTATCATACTAGCGTAAATTGGAAATGCTCTTTCATAGCCATATGATTCTAAAATCTGCGCTATCTTTTCATTCCTCATATACATTGCTAACGAACTTGTATCTTTTGTCAAAATATCATGAAATGAAAAGTTAGGATTAATAATTCTCGCATTCTTCATCCTTGCTATTTCTATGTCACATTCAAACTGAAAATCACTCTCTCCATCACGGCTACTTATTAATCGTAAATTTTTTTCACTCACATATAAATTTGCGCTATTTAGTTTAACCATGTGGCGTTTAAAAGCTTCAGTAATTTTGTTAAACGGACAATCATCAAAATCAACATAACGATAACCGACATAAAATTCAACATCATATTCATTATCAGAGTTATCAGAATCATAGTCATCAAATTGTCTATAAAATGAGCTTCTTCCATCTGTAGCATAATCATAAGCTGTACGATTCTTTTTACTCGTAATATTAATATCAGATCCATTCTCCAGAAGAGTTGCAACAACGTATTCATGTGCATTTTCAGAAGCAATATGAAGTGCTGTTTTGCCATCCTCATTTGTAGAGTTAATCTCAGTACCAAATTTCAAGAGAGTTTCAACAATTTCGTGATGATCTTTTTCAGCAGCCAAGTGCAGCGGTGTCATGCCATTTTTCATTTTAGAATCAACTTTAGCACCACGTTCTAGCAATACCTTTACAATATTCCCATGACCCTCCTGAGCTGCAAGATGCAGTGGAGTGATTCCATCCATTTGCTTGGCATTTACATTGGCTCCTTTATCCAGAAGCATTATGCTAATGTCGTTATTTCCTTTTCGAGCAGAATGATGTAGTGGTGTATTGTCACTTTTATCTTTACAGTTAACATTTGCATTATATTCCAAAAGAGCTTCAACAACTCCGACATGTCCGTTTTCAGTAGCAGCATGAAGTGTTGTTACACCATCTTTAGTTTGAGCATTTACATTAGCACCTTTACTTAGGAGTAGTTTAGCAATCTTTTCCTCAATATTAATATGAGGATTTTTCTTCCGTACTATATAGGACCATTTACTTTTATTTGGAGCAGTAAAATGCAATGCTGTTGTTCCAAATTCATCACCAGCGTTAATATCAGCACCATGCTGCAGCAGAGCTTCAATGATTTCCATCCATTCCTCTTCAACAGCCCTATTCAATAGCTCAGGACAACCTTTTACATCAGCTTTATTAGCTAAAAGGAGCTTGATCATTTTTGAATCAATATTTTTAATAGCTAAAAATAGTGGAGTTTCTCCGTTTCTATCTTGAGCATTTATATCGGCTTTATGGCTTATCAAAAATTTAGCTACTTCTTCATGTTTGTTGCTGACTGCACCATGTAAGGGTGTAAAACCTTTTTTAGATGGTAAAGTGTTGTCCATATGATGGATTGCATTAACATCAGCACCATACTTTAATAGATGTTCAATAATTTCCAAAGAACCTCTTTGAACAGCACGATGGAATAACTCAGCATTATTTGCATCTTCTGGATTAACAGTAAGGCCATATTCTAACAGAGCCTTACTAATCTTTTCAGACTCTTTTCCACAGCCTTGCACTGCGATCTTGAGGGAGCTTCTGTTACTTCGATTATTAATATCGGGACAATACTTCAAAACATCCTCAACAATTACTAAATTTCCTCTTTGAACCGCAGTGAATAGTATGGTTTTGCCATATTTATCCTGACTATCAACTTTAGCTCCATGTTGTAAGAGTAGTTTTACCATTGTTTCACGTCCCGCCTGGATAGCAATATGAAGTGGCGTTAAACCATCCACTGTCTTATCATTAATATCAGCACCTCTATTCAAGAACAATTTCACAATGTCTTCTTTACCTCGTTCAGATGCATAATGTAGTGGCGTATATTCTTTCTCAAGTGTTTTAGAATGAACAGAAGCACCATGATTTAGGAGATCTTCGACAGTACTTATAGGCGTATCCTGGTATCCCCATCTAACAGCAATATGAAGAGGGGTTATACAATATTCCCCTTTAGCATTAACATTAGCACCTCTACTTAAGAGCAACGTGATAACTTCTGTATAACCTCTTTCGACAGCAATATGCAATGGTGTATACTCTGTTCTCCCTGTACACTCACAATTAACATTAGCTCCATTGTCTAAAAGATGTTCAACAATTTGTAAACATTCTTTTTCAGCTGCAACATGAAGTGGAGTTCGACCATATTGATTTTTAACATCAACATCAGCAACGTTGTCTAAAATCATCTTGACGATTTCTATGTTACCATTCATAACAGCGAAATGAAGAGGAGTATCAGTAGGCTCTTGAGTTTTGATGTTAACTTTAGAACCGCTGGTTAAAAGTAGTTTAGCCATTGCTGTATGTTTATTCTTGAGAGCATCACAGAGTAGAACATATCCTCCTGACCATGCTTTTGAGTAAGACAGCCCAAAAGAATTAATTAATTCTCTTGCTTTGTCTAGATTTCCTTGACGAACCGCAGAAATTAAATCGGAGGTTATAGCATGCTTACTTCGCGAATTTTTCATTTTCTTCATATTATTATGATCATAAATAAAAGACGTATTATTCACAGTATATAGTATAATTTACACTAGTTTAAACGTAATATTTTCACTATCTTGCAATGTTTTAGTTTCTATAATGAATTCAGGTGCTTACATACACTCTTCTCTACACATCAGAGTGAAAAATCTTTTCTCTGTTTACAACCTTACCCTATGTTCCGGCATGCACTGCCAGTACTGTGACATGTACAGTTTCGTGCAGCACGAATATTAAGAAACTGTACATGTCGCAGTACCGGCAGTGCCTTTCGGAACCCACCCGACATCAAAGATGGGCGATTTTTAAACGATTTTGTAAGATGAATTCTTTTTTTTCCCTAAAAATCGATGTTTTCGAGCGATTTTGAAGAAATTGATTGGTCTACTCTATTCCAAAGAAATCGTATCGTTCTGTTTTCGAAAAAAAAATAACATAAGAGAATTTTCCCCCACCCCCCTAAAAATGGTGAAATGGAACCATCAAATCATATGTGATATTTCGAATTTAATGTTACATATCGCATTGATTACTTAGATATTTGCAATGTTATTCCCCATTAGACTAACAGGAACTGTATCTCAGATAGTACATTACTCATGCTGCACATTTTTTTTTCAAACACATTTATTAAAGCCAACATTAGTACATATGGTTCATGGATTCTGTTTTTTTACTTATAATGGAAAACATGGAAGATAGTATTTTTCTTAATCTGAGCATTTTATAAGGCACATACATCACTCAGTGAGCTTCGCAGTCGAGTACTTTCTTACATTTATCTATCATGTTTTTGCATTATTTGGTATGATTTATTTCATATTTGTCTTCACACTGATTTGGATTCTTGTTATAGATTTTCGAGTGATCAGGAATTAACAGTAAACTGATCATTATTGTCATGTTTTATCTCCTTCTACTAATACATGTATTACATAATCATTTCAAGAAATTTTTTACATGTGAAAAGTTGTTTACTATGACTTGATTATAAAAAGAAAAACATATTTGGATAATGCTATAAACTAGATTAATTGTAATATGCAGATTTCTTATATTCCTCTAATTTCTTTAATAGTTTTCTTCATCTTCATTTTATAAATTATGTCAACTTTATGAGTTATAGAATCAAAGGATACTGATGCACACATTTTGAAATTTTTAGAAAGTTCATACTGGAATTGTTATTTTTTTTCTTGATTCACACAGGTTTATCTAACAAATAAGAATAAATTGGAACTGAAATGTAATAATATAATATAATTGTTGAAAGTACCTCATTCTGCTATTTTTCTTCAACTCGAACGTGTTATAATTGGTATGTACTTGGGGTAATCACTACATCATCAATATTAGGATGAGAATTAATGATGCCAAGAGGCTTACAAGCATCTATCAAGTTTCTCAAGTCTTCGTTACTCAGATGACTAATGATTCTTTCAGTACAGTCATATGGTAACTTGGGTAAGCCCTTAGAGAGAAAATGAAAACTTTTATGGCCTTGTTCAAGTAATTCATATTTTTCCATACCCTCTCTGAAATAACTTTTTAGCATACTAGCGTAAATTGGAAATTCTGTTTCATAGTCGTATGATTCTAAAATCTGCGCTATATTTTCATTCCTCATATACATTGCTAATGAAATTGTACCTTTTGTCAAAATATCATGAAATGAAAAGTTAGAATTACTAATTTTCGTATTCTTCATCCTTGCTATTTCTATCTCACATTTATCCTGAAGATCACTCCTTCCATGATGGCTACTTATTAATCGTAAATTTTTCTCACTCACATATAAATTTGCGCTATTCAGTTTAACTATGTGGTCTTCAAGAGCTTCAGTGACTCTGTTAAACGGACAATCATCAGAATCAACATAATGATCAGAATCATCCTCATCAAATTGTTCATAATATGAGCTTTTTCCAGTTCGAGCATAATCATAAGCTGTACGATTATTTTTACTCGTAATATTAATGTCAAAGCCATATTCCAGAAGAGTTTCAACAATGTAGTCATGTGCATTTTCAGAAGCAATATGAAGTGCTGTTATGCCATCCTCATTTCTAGAGTTAATCTCAGCACCAAATTTCAAGAGAGCTTCAACAATTTCCGGATGATCTTTTTCAGCAGCCAAGTGCAGCGGTGTCATGCCATTCTTCATTTTAGAATCAACTTTAGCACCACGTTCTAGCAATACCTTTGAAATATTCCAATGATCCTCCTGAGCTGCAAGATGCAGTGGAGTGATTCCATCCTTTTGCTTAGCATTCACATTGGCACCTTTATCCAGAAGCATTATGCTAATGTCTTCATTCCCTTTTCGAACAGAGAGATGAAGTGGTGTATTGTCACTTTTATCTTTACAGTTAACATTTGCATTATATTCCAAAAGGGCTTCAACAACTCCTACATTTCTGTTTTCAGCAGCAGCATGATGTGTTGTTACACCATCTTTAGTTTGAGCATTTACATTAGCACCTTTACTTAGCAGTAGTTTAGCAATTTTTTTCTTAATATTAATATCAGGATTTTTCTCACGTGATAAATAGATACTTTTATCTAAAATAGTACAATGCAGTGCTGTTGTTCCAGATTCATCACTAGCATTAATATCAGCACCATACTGCAAAAGTACTTCGATGATTTCTATGCATTCTCCTTTAACAGCCATATTCAATAGCTTAGGACAACCTTTTACATTAGCTTTATTAGCTAAAAGAAGCTTGATAATTCTCAAATCAGCATTTCGAATAGCTGAAAATAGTAGAGCTTCTCCGTTTACATTTTGATCATTTATATCAGCTTTATGGCTTATCAAAAATTCAGCTACTTCTTCCTTTTTCATCATGACTGCACGATGTAAAGGTGTAAAACCATTATCAGTTGCATCAATATCAGCACCATACTTTAGAAGATCTTCAAGAACTTTCAAATGACCTCTTAGGACAGCACAATGGAATAACTCAGCGTTATTTGCATCTTGTGGATTAATAATAAGGCCATATTCTACCAGAGCCTTACAAATCTTTGCACATACTTCTCCATAGCCGTCCACTCGTACAGCACCGTAATTCAGTACGACTTTAAAAGAGCTTCTGTTATTTGGATTATTAATATCGGGACAATATTTCAGAATATTCTCAACTATTGCTAAATTTCCTCTTCCAGCCGCAGTGAATAGTATGGTTTTGCCATCTTTATCCTGACTATCAACTTTAGCTCCATGTTGCAAGAGTAGTTTTACAATCGTTTCACGTCTTTCCTTGATAGCAATATGAAGTGGCGTTGAACCATCCTTTGTCCTATCATCAATATCAGCACCTCTATTCAACAACAATTTCACAGTTTCTTCTTTACCTCGGTGAGATGCAGAATGTAGTGGCGTATATTCTTCCTTAAATGTTTTAGAATGAACAGAAGCACCATGATTTAGAAGATTTTCGACAATAGGTAACGTATTCTTGTATCTCCATCTAACAGCAATATGAAGAGGGGTTATACAATTCTCCCCTTTAGCATTAACATTAGCACCTCTACTTAAAAGCAACGTGATAATTTCTGTATTATCTCTTTCGACAGCAATATGCAATGGTGTATACTCTGTTCTCCATGTATACACACAATTAACATTAGCTCCATTGTCTAAAAGATGTTCAACAATTTGTAAACATCCTTTATCAGCTGCAACATGAAGTGGAGTCTGACCATATTCATTTTTAGCATCAACATCAGCACCTTTGTCCAAAATCATCTTGACAATTTCTATGTTACCATTCTTAACGGCGAAATGCAGAGGAGTATCAGTAGGCTCTTGAGTTTTGATGTTAACTTTCGAACCACTTGTTAAAAGTAGTTTAGCCACTGCTGCATGTCCATTCTTGAGAGCATCACAAAGTAGAACATATCCTCCTGACCATGCTTCTGAGTGAGACAGACCAACAGAATTAATTAACTGTCTTGCTTTTTCTAAATTTCCTTTACGAACTGCAGAAATTAACGCGGAGGTTATAGCCTTCTTATTTCGTGAATTTGCCATTTTCTTCATATTATTATAATCATGAATAGAAGACGTATTATTCACAGTATATAATATAATTTACACTAGTTTAAATGTAATATTTTCACTATCTTGCAATGTTTTAGTTTCTATAATAAATTTAGGCGCTTACATAAACTGTCCTCTACACATCAGAGTGAAATATCTTTTCTCTGTTTATAACCTTACCCTATGTTCCGGATGTGCGATTTTTAAACAATCTTGTAAGATGAATTCTTTTTTTTTTCTCTGAAAATCGTTTTTTTTTCGAGCGATTTCAAGGAACTTGATTAATCTATTCTATTCAAAAAGAATTGCATCGTTCTGTTTAACAAAAATAATGAAAAAGAGAATTTTTACCCCCAAAACCGAGGGACTGTGTGTCAATAATTACATTACTCATGTTGCGCATATTTTTTTTTCAAACATGTTTATTCAAAACAGCATTGATTGATACATATGGATACATAGATATTGTTTTTCTTACTTATGATACTGGGAAACATAGAAAACAGTATTTTTCTTAATCTAAACATTTTATAAGGCACATATATATTCTCAGTTAGTTTCGTAGTTGAGTACTTTCTTACATTTATCATGTTATTTGCATCATTTGCTGTGATTTATTTGAGATTTGTCTTGAGACTGATTTTGCTTATTGTTATAGATTTTCAAAATTGACCAGAAACTCTCAGAAAACTGATCATTGTTACCATGTTTCACGTTCTTTTACTAATGCATACATTACATAATCATTCCACTTACTCATTACAATTCGAAATCTAAAGTCAGAACATTTTTAGATGTGAAAAATTGTTCCAATTCACAATGACTTGACTATGAAGAAGAAAATCTTATTTGGATTATCTTTAGTAATAATGATATACCCAAGATTAATTGTAGTATGCAGAATTCTCGTGTTCCTCCAATTATTCCGATTATTTTCTTCACCTTCATTTTATAAATTATGTTAATTTTATCAGTTAATAGAATCAAAGAATACTGATGCACTTATTGTGGAATATTCAGAGATTTTATACTGGAATTGTTATTCTTTTGTTTAATACATAAGAGTTTATCTAAAAAATTAGAAAATTGAAACTGAAATGTAAGAATATCATAGATGTATAAAAAATATGTATGTGGAAAGTAGCTTATCTTGCTATTCTTCCTTAACTTGAACGTAGTGTACTTAGAATATAATTAAGGTCATCACTGCATCATTGATATTAGTGATTTTGGCAAGTTATAAGATATTTGAAAAATAAAATAGAACAATGCCAAGAAATTCGCAAACTGCGACTCTTCCAATATCCTATGGAATGCCAAAATCGCTAATTAAACCTTGGAAATAAGCTCAATAATCAATTAATATTGGTATTACGATTACTGATGCCAAGAAGCTAACGGGCATCTATCAAATTTTCCAATTCTTCGTCACTCAGTGAACTAATTATTTTTTCTGCACAGTCATATGTCAACTTAGGTAAATCATTAGAAAGAAAGTAGAAACTTTTAATGCCTTCTTCAAGTAATTCTATTCTCTCCATAGCCCTTCTGCAATGATTCTCTATAATTCTAGCATATATTGGAAATTCAGATTCATAGTCGCTTGATTCTAAAACCTGCTCTAAATTTTCATTCTCCATACACATTGCTAATGAGTTTGTATCTTTTGACAAAATATCATAAAATGAAATTTCACAGTTATCAATCATCTCACACTTCATCCTTAGTATTTCTTTCTTACATTCATCCTGAAAATCACTCATTCCACGAATGTCATTGATTGCTAGTAAATTTTTTTCACTCACATATAAATTTGCGATTTTCATTTTAATTATGTGGCGTGTAAGAGCTTCAGCAACATATCTATACGGAGTGTGAAACAAATCAATGTAACGAGAATCATTCTGCATTTTATCATCAGAGACATAGTTATCAGAGTCATCGTTATCAGAGTCACTTCCTAAATATGAAGCTTGCCATGATTTTATTCCATCCAGAACAATATCAAGAGCTGTATGATTATCATCATCAGTCATATTAATATCAGCTCCAAACTCCAGAAGACTTTCAACAGCGTCGACATATCCATAGTCAGAAGCCATATGAAGTGCAGTTTTACCATCCTTGTTTCTAGAGTCAATGTCTGCACCAAATTTCAAGATAGTTTCAAGAACGTACGGACATTTATATCCAGCACTCAAGTGCAATGGTGTAATGTCGTATTTCATTTTAGAATTAACTTCTGCACCATTTTCTAGCAATAATTCTACAACTTTTAGATGCTTCTCCTCAGCTGCAAGGTGCAATGGAGTCATTCCATCCTTTTGCTTAGCATTTACATCAGCTTCCTCATCCAAAAGCATTGTGGTAATGTCTTCATTTCCTTTTCGAGCAGAATGATGGAGTGGTGTGTTGTCATTTTTATCTTTGCAGTTAACATTTGCATTGTATTCCAAAAGCGTGTCAACAACTTCGACATATCCTTTTTCAACAGCCACATGAAGTGTTGTTACACCATCTTTGGTTTGAGCATCTACATCAGCACCTTTATCCAGAAGCAGTTCAGCAATTTCTCCCATAGAATTAATACCACGACGTTCCCCACGTACTCTTGAAATATCATCATCTCCACTTGGAGCAGTGAAATGCAAAGCTGTTCTTCCATCTTCATCAGTAGCATTAATATCAGCACCATACTGCAATAGTGCTTCAATAATTTCTATGCACTCATTCTCAACAGCAATATTCAATAGCTCAGGACAATCTTTTATATCAGCTCTATTATTTAAAAGTAGCTCAGTAATTTCTGAATCGGCATTCTCAATAGCATAAAATATTGGAGTTTTTCCGGTTTTATCTTTAGCATTTATATCAGCTTTGTATCTTATCAATAATTTAGCTGTTTCCTCCAGTCTGTTTTCAGCTGCATTGTGTAAAGGTGTAAAACCTTCTTTATACGATGAATCATGTAATGCATTAACGTCAGCACCATACTGCAATAGGTCTTCAACGATGTTCAAATAGCCTTTTTCAACCGCAGCATGTAATAACTCAGGATCATTTGCATCTTCTGGATCAACGCCAAAGCCATATTCTAGCAGAGCCTGACAAATCTCTTCGAATTCTTCTCCTAAGCGGCACAGTGCACTAATTTTGAGTGAGCTTTTATTACTTGGATTATTAGTATCAGGATAAAACTTCAAAATATCCTCAACAATGGTTAAATTTGCCTCTTCAGCCGCAATCAGTAGTATTGTTTTACCATTTTTATCCTGATTATCAACTTTAGCTCCCTGTTGTAAGAGGAATTTTACAATTCTTTCACATCCTCTTCTGGTAGCAATATGAAGTGGCGTTGAATCATCCTTTGTCCTAGCATGAATATCAGCTCCTCTATCCAAGAATAATTCTACAGTTTTATCATTATATTGTTCAGATGCAAAATGTAGTGGTGTATATCCTTCTTTCAACGTTGAAGAATCAATACAAGCACCATGATTCAGGAGATCTTCGGCAATACGTATATACTTATCCGAGGATCCATTTTTAGCAGCGATATGAAGAGGGGTTATACTGTCTTCCCCTTTGGCATCAACATTAGCACCTCTACTTAAAAGCAACGTGACAACTTCTGTATGACCTCTTTCAACAGCAAAGTGCAATGGTGTATAATTCTTTTCCCCTGTACACGCGCAATTAACATTGGCTCCATTGTCTAGAAGATGTTCAGCAATTTGTGAATATCCTATCTCAGCTGCAACATGAAGTGGAGTCTTACTGTATTCATTTTTAGCATCGACATCAGCACCTTTGTCTAAAATCATCTTGACAATTTCTATGTTATTATTCATAACAGAGAAATGAAGAGGTGTATCAGCAGATTCTTCACTTTTGATGTTAACTTTAGAACCACTTGTTAAAAGTAGTTTAGCCATTGCTGCATGTTCATTCTTGAGAGCATCACAAAGTAGAACATATCCTCCTGACCATGCTTTTGAATAAGACAGCCCGAGAGAATTGATTAATTTTCTTGCTTCTTCCAGATTTCCTTCACGAACAGCAGAAATCAAACGATAGGTTATATTCTGATTACTCGGCAAATTCTCCATTTTCTCCATATTATTATAATCATAAATGGATCATATATTATCAAGAGTATTATAATATTAGGCGAAGTAGTTTAAACACAATATTTTTACTATTTTGCAATGCTTGTAGTCTTTTTATAATAAATGCACGTGGTCTACATACATTTTCCTTGCATTGTTCGATGTACGATTAACGGAAGAATCGATTCTCGAAGAATCGATCTTCAGAAAATACAAATTCTCAAGGAAATCCAAATAACGAGTCCAAATGATGTATTTTTTTCTTCTCTCTTCCTCTCAATTATCATAATTACTGTGATTTTTTAGATTTTTTAACATTTTACCGATATTGGAACAATGTTCTAATAGTAAACTGTCATTAAATATGATGATGAATATTCAATATTGCTCTGTACTTGATTCACATTGCCCCAGCAGTTGGTTAGTTGAAGAACGCGCGGATTTCAAACGTCCACTATGGTCTCCATGTAATTATTTGGATTAATCGTCGCTATTTGGCTGGAACAGGCGTTTTTTATGATTTAAAAAATTAATGAACAGTCTAACGAATAAGAATATATATATTTATATAAAGAAAAAATAGGTGTGTAAGTATAAATCGTTGTAGTGAAGCTGAAACTTGATCTCGCTTATGGAGATCTAACTTTAATTTTTTTAAATTATTTTTCGCTTAATTTGTCTGGTAACATAGTGGAAAGTGAATTATTAAAAAATCTCCTCATGCTACTATAACGAAAATTGACCGCAATTGAAAAAGAAAGATAGATTATTGGAACTACTTCGATATCTTCAAACTAACAGGGACTGTGGGTCAAATATGACATTACTCATGTTGCATATTTCTTCTTTTTGAACATATTTATTAGAACCAGTATTAGGACATATGAATACATGGATATTGTTTGTTTTACTCATGAAAATAGTAATTTTCTTAATACAAACATATTTTATAAGGCACATAACTCAGTGAGGTTCGTAGTAGAGCAGCTTCTTACATTCATCGTTTTATCGGCATTTCTTTGTTGCGATTCATTTTATGAATATATCTTAAGACTGATTTGGCTCTTTGCTATAAATTTTCAAGTGATTAGAAACTCACAGAAAACCAATCATTATTATCATGTTTCACCTTCTTTCACTAATACATGTATTGGATAATCGTTCCACTTACTTCTTACAATTCCGAATCTAAAGGCAGAACTTTTTTAGATGTGAAAAATTGTTCCAATTCACTATGACGTGACTATGAAGAAGAAAAGCTTATTTGTATTTTCATGGATAGTGCTATTAACAAGATTGATTGTAGTATATAGAATTCTCGTGTTCCTCCAATTTTTTCAATTATTTTTTTCACCTTCATTTTACAAATCTTGTTAATTTCATCAGTTATAGAATCAAAGAATACTAATTAACTTATTGTGGAATATTCAGAGTTTATACTGGACTTGTTATTCTTTTGTTTAATACATAAGAGTTTATCTAAAAAATTAGAAAATTGAAAGTGACATGTAACAATATGATAGATCTATAGAAGAAATATATGTGGAGAGTAGCTTACCCTGCTATTCTTCCTTAACTTGAAACGTACTGTACTCGGAATAAAGTTGAAGTAATCACTGCATCATTGATATTAGTGATTTTGGCATGTCATGAGATATTGGAAGGATAAAATAAAACAATGCCAAGAAATTCGCAAATCGCGACTCTTCCAATATCCTATGGAATGCTAAAATCGCTAATTAAACCTTGGTAATAAGCTCAATAATTAATTCATATTGGTATTACGATTACTGATGCCAAGAGGCTAACAGGCATCTATCAAATTTTTCAAGTCTTCGTCACTCAGGGAACTCATTATTTTTTCAGCACAGTCATATGGTAACTGAGGTAAGTCATTAGAGAGAAAATAAAAATTTTCATTGCCTTCTCTAAGTAATGTTTTTCTCTTCATAGCCTCCCTGAAATGATTTTCTATCATACTAGCGTATATTGGAAACTCTAATTTATAGTCGTTTGATTCTGAAACCTGCACAATATTTTCATTTCCCATGTACATTGCTGATGAGTTTGTATCTTTTGACAAAATATCATAAAATGAAAAGTTAGAATTACTAATTTTCTTATTCTTCATCCTTAGTATTTCTCTCTCACATTCATTCTGAAAATCACTCATTCCACGAATGTCATTGAGTGCTAGTAAATTTTTTTCACTCACATATAAATTTGCGATTTTCATTTTAATTATGTGACGTTTAAGAATTTCAGCAACATATTTATGTGGACAGTCAGCAACATCAATGTAATGAAAATTATCATGAATCTCATCATCAGAGTTATAATTATCAGAGTCACTTCCTAAAAATACAGTATTAAATGAGCTCATTCCATCCAGAGCTGTATGATTATTCCTACACGTAATGTTAATATCAGAGCCATAATGCAGAAGAATTTGAACAACGTCTCCATATCCATTTTCAGAAGCAATATGAAGTGCAGTTTTACCATCCTTGTCTCTAGAGTGAATGTCTCCACCAAATTCCAAGATAGTCTCAATAATGTATGGATAGTTATTTCTAGCACTCAAGTGCAATGGTGTGAAGTCATGTATCATTCTAAAATTAGCTTTAGCACCGTTTTTTAACAATACTTTTACAACCTCTCCATGACCCTCCCGAGCTGCAAGGTGCAGTGGAGTCATTCCATCCTTTTGCATAGCATTTACATTGGCTCCCTTATTCAAAAGCATTATGCTAATGTCTTCATTTCCTTTTCGAGCAGAATGATGGAGTGGTGTATTGTCACTTTTATCTTTACACTCAATATTTGCCTTACATTCCAAAAGAGCTTCAACAACTTTAGCATGTCCGTTTTCAGCAGCAGCATGAAGTGTTGTTACACCATCTTTAGTTTGAGCATTTACATTAGCACCTTTACTCAGGAGCAATCTAGCAATTTCTCCCTTAATATCAATTCTACGATCTTCCCTACGTCCTCTAGCAAAATATTCATCTTCAATTGGAGACGTGAAATGCAAAGCTGTTCTTTCATTTCCATCAGTAGCGCTAATATCAGCACCATACTGCAAAAGTGCTTCGACAATTTCTATGGATTCATCAACAACAGCGATATTCAATAGCTCAGAACTACCTTTTATATCAGCTCTATTAGTTAAAAGTAGCTTGGTCATTTTTGAATCGTCATTCCAAATAGCATAAAATATTGGAGTCATCCCAGTTTCATCTTGAGCATTTACATCAGCACCATAGCTTATCAATAATTTAGCTACTTCCTCCTGTTCAGTTTTAGCTGCACTATGTAAAGGTGTAAAACCTTTTTCATGCCACGATTTATGTAATGCATTAACGTCAGCACCATACTTTAATAGATCTTCAAGAATTTTCAAATAACCTCTTTCAATAGCAGCATGTAATAACTCAGGATCATTTGCATCTTCTGGATCAACGATAAAACCATATTCTAGCAGAGCCTCACAAATCTTTTTGGATTCATCTTCAAAGCGGCACAGTGCACTAATTTTGAGTGAGCTTTTATTACTTTGATTATTAGTATCAGGACAAAACTTCAAAATATCCTCAACAATAGTTAAATTTGCCTTTTTAGCCGCGATTAGTAGTATTGTTTTACCATATTTATCCTCATTATCAACTTTAGCTCCATGTTGTAAGAGGAATTTTACAATTCTTTCACATCCTCTTCTGGTAGCAATATGAAGTGGCGTTGAATCATCCTTTGTCCTAGCATGAATCTCAGCTCCTCTATCCAAGAATAATTTCACAGTTTTATCATTATATTGTTCAGATGCAAAATGTAGTGGTGTATATCCTCCTTTCAATGTTGAAGAATGAATACAAGCACCATGATTCAGGAGATCTTCGGCAATACGTATATACTTATCCGAGGATCCATTTTTAGCAGCGATATGAAGAGGGGTTATACTGTCTTCCCCTTTGGCATCAACATTAGCACCTCTACTTAAGAGCAACGTGATAACTTCTGTCTCACCTGAGTCGACAGCAAAGTGCAATGGCGTATAATTCTTTCCCCCTGTACACACACAATTAACATAAGCTCCATTGTCTAAAAGATGTTCAGCAATTTTTGAATATCCTTTTACAGCTGCAACATGAAGTGGAGTCTGACCATGTTGATTTTTAGCATCAACATCAGCATCGTTGTCCAAAATCATCTTGACAATTTCTATGTTACCATTCATAACAGCGAAATGAAGAGGAGTATTTGTAGGCTTTTGACTTTTGATGTTAACTTTAGAACCACTTGTTAAAAGTAGTTTAGCCACTGTTACATGTTTATTCTTGAGAGCATCACAAAGTAACACATATCCTCCTGACCATGATTCTGAGTGAGACAGACCAACAGAATTAATTAACTCTCTTGCTTCTTCCAGATTTCCTTCACGAACAGCAGAAATTAAACCATTGGTTATATCCTGATTACTCGGCAAATTCTCCATTTTCTCTATATTATTGTAATCATAAAGAGATTATATATGATCCAGAGTATTATAATATAAGTTAAACTAGTTTAAACACGATATTTTACTATTTTGCAATTTTTTTAGTTCTATAATAACTGCAGGTGTTTACATACACTCTTCTTGTATTGTTCGATGTACGACTAACGAGAGAATCGATTCTCGAAGAATCGATCTTTGAGAAAAACGATGTTTCAAGGAAATCCGAGTAACAAAAAAGTCCAAATGATCTACTTTTTTCTTCTCTCTTCCTCTAAATTATCATGATTACTGTAATTTTTTCGATTTTTCAATATTTTACTGATATTGGAACAATGTTCTTAAAGTAAACTGTCATTAAATATGATGATGAATATTCAATATTGCTCTGTACTTGACTTACATTGTCCCAGCAGTTGATTAATTGGAGAACGCGCGGATTTCAAACATCCACTATGGCCTCCATTGATGTCTCCATGTAATTAATTGGATTAATCGTCGCTATTTGTCTGGTAACAGGCATTTTTTATAATTTGAAAAATTAATAAACAGTCTAGCGAACAAGGATATATATTTATATGAAGAAAAAGGAGGTGTGTAAGTATAAATTTGATTGTAGTGAAGCTGAAACTTGATCTCGCTTATGGAGATCTAACTTTAATTTTTTTTTTAAATTATTTTTCGCTTAATTTGTCTGGTAACATGGTGGAAAGTGAATTTTTCAAGAATCTCTTCATGCTACTATATCGGAAATGACCGCAATTGTAAAAGAAAAGATAGATTATCGGAACTACTTGGATATCCTCAAACTAACAGGGACTATGGGTCAAATATGACATTATTCATGTTGCATATTTCTTCTTTTCAAACATATTTATTAGAACCAGTATTAGCACATATGAATACATGGATATTGTTTGTTTTACTCATGAAAATAGTAATTATCTTAATCCAAGCATATTTTATAAGGCACATACTCTTCATTTTATAAATTATGTAAATTTTATCAGTTATAGAATCAAAGAATACTGATACACTTATTGTGGAATATTAAGGGGTTTACACTGGAATTGTAATTTTTTTGTTTAATACATAACAGTCTATCTAAAAAAAATTGGAAAATTCGAACTGAAATGCAACAATATAATATATAGAAAATGTATAAAAAATATAAATGTGGGAAGTAGCTTATTCTGCTATTCTTCCTTAACTTGAACGTACTGTACTTGGAATATAGTTGAGGTAGTCATTACATTATTAATATTAGTGATTTTGGCATGTCATGAGATATTGGAAGGATAAAATAGAACAATACCAAGAAATTCTCAAATCGCAATTCTTCCAATTTGGAAACCCATGGAATGCCAGAATCACTAATCAAACCATGAAAATAAGTTTAATAATTAATTATCATTAGTATCAGGATTACTGATGCCAAGAGGCTTACAGGCATCTATAAAATTGCTCAAGTCTTTGTCACTCAGGTAACTAATAATTTTTTCAGCACAGTCATATGGTAATTTGGGTAAGTCCTTAGAGAGAAAATGGAAACTTTCATTGCCTCTTGCAAGTAATTTTCTTCTTTTAATACCCCTTCTAAAATTATTGTCTAACATACCAGCATAAAATGGAAAGTCTCTTGCATAGTCTTTTGATTCTGAAACCTCCACTATTTTTTCAATCCTCATATACATTGCCAATGAATTTATATCTTTTGTCAAAATATCATAAAATGAAATTTTACGATTAACAATCTTCTGACTCTTCATCCTTTCTAGTTCTTCCTCACAGTTTTCTTGAAAATCATCTATTCCATGACGGCTACTTATTAATCGTGAATTTTGTACAGTTACATATAAATCAGCGGTCATCATTTTAACCATGTGGCGTTTAAGAATTCCAGCAACATATCTATGCGAATACCAATCAAAGTCAGAAGTATTAGAATCGTAATCAAATTCACCATTAGAGTCATAGTGATCAGAGTCATTGGGATCAGAGTCATAGTCTTCCAAACTATTATAAAAAAATGTGCGTATTCCATCCATAGCATAATTAAGAGCTGTATAATTATTTTTAGTCGTGATATTAATATCAGAGCCATAATCCAGAAGAATTTGAACAACGTCTCTATGTCCATACTCAGAAGCAATATGAAGTGCTGTTCTACCATCCTCATCTTCAGAGTCAATTTCAGCACCGAATTTCAAGAGAATCTCAATAATTTTTGATGCTCCTTTTTCAGCAGCCAAGTGCAATGGTGTCACGTCATTGTTCATTTTAGAGTCAACTTTGGCACCATGTTTTAGCAATAGTTTCACAACCTCTTCATGACTCTTCTGAGCTGCAAGGTGGAGTGGAGTCATTCCATCTTTTTGCTTAGCATTTACATAGGCTCCTTTATCCAAAAGCATTATGCTAACGTCTTTTTTTCCTTTTTGAGCAGAAATATGGAGTGGTGTGCTGTCATTTATATCTTTACAGTTAATAGCTGCATTATATTCCAAAAGAGCTTCAACAACCTTTGCATGTCTTTTTTCAGCAGCACCATGAAGTGTTGTTACACCATCTTTAGTTTGAGCGTTTACATTAGCACCTTTACTCAGAAGCAGTTTAGCAATTGCTCCTTCAATATTAATATCATGAGGTTTCTCATATAATCTAAAAATATTATTACTTTCACTTGGAGCAGTAAAATGCAATGCTGTTCTTCCATATTCATCAGTAGCGTTAATATCAGCACCATACTGCAAAAGAGCTTCAATGATTTCTATGCATTCCTTATGAACAGCCATATTCAATAGCTCAGGACGACCTTTTATATCAGCTCTATTAGTTAAAAGTAGCTTGGTCATTTTTGAATCGGTATTCCTAATAGCAAAAAATATTGGAGTTTCTCCGCGTTCATCTTGAGCATTTACATTAGCTCCATAGCTTATCAATAATTTAGCTACTTCCTCCTGTTTGTTTGCAGCTGCAGCATGTAAAGGTGTATAACCTTCTTTATATAATGAATATTGTAACGCATTAACGTCAGCACCATACTTCAATAGGTCTTCAACAATTTTCAAATAACCTTTTCCAGCAGCAGCATGTAATAACTCAGCATCATTCGCATCTTCTGGGTCAACGCTAAAACCATATTCTAGCAGAGCCTTACAAATATTTTCACATTGTTCTCTATAGCGGAACAGTACACTAATTTTGAGTGATTTTTTATTACTTTGATTATTAGTATCAGGGCAATGCTTTAAAATATCCTCAACAATTGTTAAATTTTTCTTTTCAACCGCGATTAGTAGTATTGTTTTACCATTTTTATCCTGATTATCAACTTTAGCTCCATGTTGTAAGAGAAATTTTACAACTCTTTCACATCCTTTTTTGGTGGCAATATGAAGTGGTGTTGAATCATTCTTTGTCCTAGCATGAATATCAGCTCCTCTATTCAAGAATAATTCCACAGCTTCCTCGTTATCTCGTTCAGATGCAAAATGTAGTGGTGTATATCCTTCTTCCAATGTTGATGAATGAATACAAGCACCATGATTCAGAAGATCTTCGACAATAGGTATATACTTTTCATCGTATCTCTTTTGAGCCGCCATATGAAGAGCGGTTATACTATCCTCCCCTTTGGCATCAACATTAGCACCTCTACTTAAAAGCAACGTAATAACTTCTGTCTCACCTGAGTCGACAGCTAAGTGCAATGGTGTATAATTCGTTCTCCCTGTATGCACACAGTTAATATTAGCTCCATTGTCTAAAAGATGTTTAGCAATTTGTAAATATCCTCTCACAGCTGCAACATGGAGTGGAGTTTCATCATATTGATTCTTAGCATTAACATTAGCATCTTTGTCTAGAATCATCTCAACATTTTCTATGTCATCATTTAGAACAGCGAAATGGAGAGGAGTATCAGTAGGGTTTTGACTTCTGACGTTAACTTTTGAACCGTTTTTTAGAAGTAGTTTAGCCACTTCTGCATGTCTATACTTGAGAGCATAACGAAGTAAAACGTATCCTTGTGACCATTCTCGTGAGTAAGACAGCCCATAAGAATTGATTAACTCTCTTACTTTTTCTAGATTTCCTTTACAGACCGCAGAAATAAAATCGTAAGTTATAGCCTGCTTACTTCGCGAATTTTCCATTTTCTTTATAGTATTATAATCATGAATAGAAGACGTATTATTCACAGTATATTGAATTATTATAATATAATTCACACTAGGTTAAACGTAATATTTTCACTATCTTGCAATTTTTTAGTTTTTTATAATAAATTCCGATGTTTACAAAGACTCTCCTCTACACATCAGCGTGAAAAATCTTTTCCCTGTTTATAACCTTACTTTATGTTCCGAAATTCACTGTCAGTACTGAAAAATGTATAGTTTCTGTCACTGAAACTGTACATGTCACAGTACTGGCAGTGCCTTGCGGAACATACCCAATATAAAGACTGGGCGATTTTGAAACGATCTTGTAAGACAATGAAACCTTATAATGAACGAAAAGAAAAATTAACAAATAAATCTGAAATTTTGAAATTCTTGAGAAACTTGATTTTTTCTATCCGATATATCGTATTATATAATTATAATTTTTTTTCCCTGAAAACTGATTTTTTGGGCAATTTCAAGAAACCCGATTAATCTATTCTGTTCAAAAAGAAGAACATTTTACCTCTAAAACTGGTAGAATGGAACTATCAAATGATATGTGATAGTTCGAATTTGATGTGACATATCGCATAGATTACTCGTATCTTTGCAAATATTATTCTTCATTAGACTAACAGGAACAGTGTGTCAAGTACTACAGTACTCATGTTGCACATATTATTTTTTTTCAAACATGTTTATTCAAACCAGCATTAATTGAGTCATATCGATACATGGACATTGTTTTTTTTACTTATGATACTGGTAAACATATAAAACAGTATTTTTCTTAATCTAAACATTTTATAAGGCACATATATACTCAGTGAGCTTTGTAGTTGAGTACTCTCTTACATTTATCATGTTATTTGCATCATTTGCTGTGATTTATTTGAAATTTGGCTTGAGACTAATTTTGCTTATTGTTATAGATTTTCAAAAGGGACTAGAAACTCTCCGAAAACTGATCATTATTACCATGTTTCATCTTCTTTTACTAATGCATACTTCACATAATCATTCCACTTGCTCATTACAATTCTAAATCTAAAGTCCGAACTTTTTTAGATGTGAAAAGTTGTTCCAATTCACTATGACTTGACCATGAAGAAGAAAATCTTATTTGGATTATCATTGGTGATAATGTTATAAACAAGATTAATTGTAGTATGTGGAATTCTCGTGTTCCCTCAATTTCTTCGATTATTTTCTTCATCCTCATTTGATAAATTATAGTAATTTTATCAGTTATAGAATCAATGTATACTGATGCACTTATTATGAACTATTCAGAGAGTTTATACTGGAATTGTTATTTTTTTGTTTAATACATAACAGTTTATCTAAAAAATTAGAAAATTGGAACTGAAATGTAACAATATAATGTATAAAAAGTGTATAAAAAATATATATGTGGGAAGTAGCTTATTCTGCTTTCTTCCTTAACTTGAACGTACTGTCCTTGGAATATAGTTGAGGTAATCATTACATTATTGATATTAGTGATTTTGGCATGTCATGAGATATTGGAACGATAAAATAGAACAATACCAAGAAATTCTCAAATCGCGATTCTTCCAATTTGGAATCCCATGTTTTGCCAAAATCACTAATTAAACCATGGAAATAAGTTCAATAATTAATTATCATTATTATCAGGATTATTGATGCCAAGAGGCTTACAGGCATCTATCAAATTTCTCAAGTCTTTGTCACTCAGGTAGCTAATGATTTGTTCAGTACAGTCATATGGTAACTTGGGTAAGCCCTTAGAGAGAAAATGGAAACATTTATTGCCTCTTACAAGTAATTTTCTTCTTTTAATACCCTTTCTAAAATTGTTTTCTATCATACTAGCGTATATTGGAAAGTATTCTGCATATTGGTCTGATTCTGAAGCCTCCACTATCTTTCTAATCCTCATATACTTTGCTAATGAATTTGTATCTTTTGTTAAAATATCATAAAATGAAATTTTACGATTATCAAATTTCTCCCACTTCATCCCTTCTATTTCTTTCTCACAGTCATCTTGAAAATTACTCATTCTATGACAGCCACTTATTAATCGTAAGTTTCGTTCACTTACGTATAAATTTACGGTTTTCATTTTAACTATGTGGCGTTTAAGAGTTTCAGCAACATATTTATGCGGATACCCATCAAAGTCAAAACGAGAATCGTTATCGAATTCATCATTAGAGTCATAGTCGTCCGAATACCCATAAAATAAGCTTATTTTATTCAGAGCATAGTCAAGAGCTGTATGATTATTTTTACTCGTAATATTAATATCAGAGCCATAACTCAACAGAGTCCAAACAACGTCGTCATGTCCACATTCAGAAGCAATATGAAGTGCTGTTCTACCAATCTCATCTCTACAGTCAATGTCAGCACCCAATTTCAAGAGAATCTCAACAATTGGCGATGATCCTATTTTAGCAGCCAAGTGCAATGGTGTCCTGTCATTTTTCATTTTAGAATCAACTTTGGCACCGCGTTTCAGCAATACTTTTACAACCTTTTCATGACTCTCTAGAGCTGCAAGATGCAGTGGAGTTATTCCATCCTTTTCCTCAGCATTCACATCAGCTCCCTCATCCAAAAGCATTATGCTAATGTTTTTATTTCCTTTTCGAGCAGAAATATGGAGTGGTGTGTTGTCATTTTCATCTTTACAGTTAATATTTGCATTATATTCCAAAAGAGCTTCAACAACCTTCTCATATCCTATTTCAGCAGCAGCATGAAGTGTCGTTACACCATCTTTAGTTTGAGCGTTTACATTAGCACCTTTACTCAGAAGCAGTTTAGCAATTTCTCCCTCAACATCATGACGTTTAATACATAGTCTAAAAGCATAAGGAGCAGTAAAATGCAACGCTGTTCTTCCATATTCATCAGTAGCGTTAATATCAGCACCATACTGCAAAAGAGCTTCAACGATTTCTATGCAGTTCTTGTCAACAGCCATATTCAATAAATCAGGACTACCTTTTATATCAGCTCTATTAGTTAAAAGTAGCTTGGTAATTTTTGAATCAGCATTCTCAATAGCATAAAATATTGGAGTTTTCCCAGTTTTATTTTGAGCATTTACATCAGCTTCATAGCTTATCAATAATTTAGCTACTTCCTCCTGTTTGTATCTAGCTGCAACATGTAAAGGTGTAAAACCTTTTTCATATGGTGAATCGTGTAACGCATTAACGTTAGCACCATACTTCAATAGGTCTTCAACAATTTTCAAATAACCTATCTCAACAGCAGCATGTAATAACTCAGGATCATTTGCATCTTCTTGGTTAACAATGAGACCATATTCTAGTAGAGCCCTACGAATTTCTACATATTGTTGTTCATAACGGAACAGTACACTAATTTTTAGGGACTTTTTATTACTTTGATTATTACTATCAGGACAATACTTCAAAATATCCTTAACCATTGTTAAATTTGCCTTTTCAGTCGCAATGAGTAGTATTGTTTTACCATTTTCATCCGGATCATCAACTTTAGCTCCATTTTCTAAAAGTAGTTTTACCATTATTTCACGTCCTGCTCTGGTGGCCATATGGATTGGCGTTGAATTATCCTTTGTCCTAGCATGAACATCAGCTCCTCTACTCAAGAACAATTTAACAATTTCTTCATTTAATAGCTCAGATGCAAAATGTAGTGGTGTATATTCTTCTTTCAATGTTGAAGAATGAATACAAGCACCATGATTCAGAAGATTTTCAGCAATCCATGTAGACCCACACTGGTAGCTTTTATGAGCAGCAATATGAAGAGGGGTTATACCATCCTCCCCTTTAGCATCAACATCAGCACCTCTACTTAAAAGCATCCTGACAACTTCTATACTACCTCTTTCAACAGCAAAATGCAATGGTGTATAATTCATTTTTCCTGGACACACACAATTAATATGAGCTCCATTGTCTAAAAGAAGTCCAGCAATTTGTAACTCTTCTTTCTCAGCTGCAACATGAAGTGGAGTCATACCATATTCATTTTTAGCATCAACATTAGCACCTCTACTTAAAAGCAACGTGATAACTTTATAACATGTAAAACCTCCTTCGACAGCAAAGCGCAATGGTGTATAATTCTTTCTCCCGGTAGAGACACAATTGACATCAGCTTCATTGTCTAAGAGATGTTCAGCAATTTCTGAATATCCTCTCTCAGCTGCAACATGAAGTGGAGTCTTGCCATGTTCATTTTTAGCATCAACATCAGCACCTTTGTCCAAAATCATCTTGACAATTTCTATGTTATCACTCATAACAGCGAAATGAAGAGGTGTATCAGTAGGTTCTTCACTCTTGATGTTAACTGTAGAACCGCTAGTTAAAAGTAGTTTAGCCACTTCGGCATGTCTATTCTTGAGAGCATCACAAAGTAAAACATATCCTCGTGACCATTCTTGTGAGTGAGACAGACCCAATGAGTTTATTAACTTTCTTACTTTTTCGAGTTTTCCTTTACGAACCGCAGCCTCTAAACTGGAGTTAACTCGCTGATTCTCCATTTTACTTATATTATATTATTATTAATTATGAATAGGAGATGTATTATTCACAGTATATAATATAAGTCGAACTCGTTTTATTGACACAATATTTTTACGATTTTGCAATGTTTTAGTCTCTATAATGAATTCACATTTTTTCTGCTTATAACCTCATGTTCCGAAATGCACTGCCAGTACTATGACATGCACAGTGTTGCGTGTGCCCAAACTGGTTCTAGTGGAATCCAGATGGCAGGTCCGTTGCCCGTGGAGTGCTGAAGCACTCTGCTGCTCGAGTGCGGGAATATTTGAATGGGATAAACAAATACGAAATAATTGACAAGGTTGATTGAAAGATAACTACGTAATTATTATTAACACTTCAGGTTGAATGACAATACAGAAACTTTTACACGACAATTTTAGTTTTGAACTTAACTCAATGAACTCGGAAACGAATCTGAAGTCTTACAATTATTCTTAAATCTTACTTGCACTTTCTCGTGCGATCCTCCACTGTTTGGAAAGAGGAGGGGATCCAATCACAAATTGGATTCGACTGAGGGGCTTGGATTTTCACCCCCACTGTTCCTAATATTGGGTCAGCTACGAGTCTGACTGCCACGTCCACCCAAACAAAAGAAACCCGCACGTGGCTAGAGATGCCATGGTATTGGCGGCAAATTCAAATGACCTCTTTTTCAGATTTTCGGGAAAAGAAAATGAAATAAAATCATAAAAACATAAATAAATTCACATAGACGTTTTATTATGAAAACTAATCAGAACCTTTGTTGAATGTGAGAAGTTGTTTTAATTTATTATGGCCTTGACCATGAGACAACAAATTTTATTTGTATTATTATAGATGTATACACTTAATACTATAAACTAGATTGATTGAAATACGAAGAATTCTTGCTTGCCTCCCAGTTTTTTCATTATTTTCTTCATCTTCTCTGATTATTTATTTAATGTTCCCTAACTTTGAGTGCAATGAATTCGTTCATTTTCTCTCAACTTGAAACGTATACTTTTAGGAACATCCGGGTTAAACCTTCAAAATAATCATCGAATTACTAAAGCTATTACTGTATGTTGGAAGTATTTCATTCTCCTATTCTTTCTCAACTTTTACATTACTTGAGATATACTTTATGGAATCACTACATAATTAGCATTAGAATCATTGATGCCAATAGGTTTACACGCATCTATCAAATTTCGTAAGTCTTGGTCACTGAAATAATTAATGATTTTGTCAACACATTCTGGTAGTAGCTTAGGTGAATCATTAAAGAGAATGCGTAAACTTCCATTGCCTCGTTCAAGTAATTCTTTTCTCTTCATACCCTTTTTGAAATTATTTTCTGTCATCCCAGCGTATATTGGAAACTTTGTTTTATAGGTGTCTAATTTTAAAACCTCCACTATATTTTCATTTCTCATATATCTGGCTAATGAGCTTGTATCTTTCGCCAAGATATCATAAAATGAAACGTTAGCATTATTAATCTCCTCACTCTTCATTATTACTATTTCTTCCTCACATTCATTCTGAAAATTACTTATTCCATCATTGTTACTCATTGATAGTAAATTTTGTTCGCTTACATATAAATTTGCGGTTTTCATTTTAACTATATGGCGTTCAAGAGTTTCAGCAACTGCTCTGAATCCACAGAAGGAACGATGATCAGCCTGATTAAAATGATCATGATCACCATCGTTCTCAAGATCAAGTTCAAATGATCTTATTGTAGTCATTACATAATCAAGAGGTGTATCATTATCCCTACTCGTAATATTAATATCAGATCCATGCTCCAAAAGAGTTGCAACAACTTTATTATATCCTTCTCCAGAAGCAATATAAAGTGCTGTTCTGCCCGAATCATCTCTCGAGTTAGTATCAGCACCAAATTCCAAGAGAGATTCAATAATTTCCGTATAACCGCTTTCAGCAGACAAGTGCAGTAATGTTGAGTCATTTTCAATTTTACAATCAAATTTGGCACCACGTTCTAGCAATACTTTGACAATCTCTTTATTACCCACATGAGCTGCAATGCTCAAGGCATTGTCTCCATCTCTGCACTTAGCATTTATCCTAGCACCTTTATCCAAGAGCATTATGGTCATTTCTTTATTTCTTTGAGCAGCAATATGGAGTGGTGTCATGTCACATTTGTCTCCATAGTTAACATTTGCATTATATTCCAAGAGAGCTTCAACAACTTCTACATTTTCGTAATCAATAGCAGTATGAAGCGCTGTTTCACCATCTTCAGTTTGAGCGTTTACATGAGCACCTTTACTTAGAAGCAGTCTAGCGATTTCTCCTGCAGAATCATCGTCAGCATCACCTCCCGCAATGAAATGCAGTGCTGTTCTTCCATATTCATCACCAGCGTTAATATCAGCACCATACTTTAAAAGGTCTCCAACAATTTTCAAATAACTTTTTTCGACAGCAGTATGTAATAGCTCAAGATCTTTTGCATCTTCTGGGTCAACAATAAAGCCATATTCTAGAAGAGCCTTAACAATCTTTTTATACTCTTTTCTATTGCCGCACACTGCGATTTTGAGAGAGCTTCTGTTACTTTGATCATTAATATCAGGACAATACTTCAAAATTTCCTCAACAATTGTTAATTTTCTTTCTTCAACAGCCAGTTGTAGTGTGGTTTTACCATTCTTATCTTGATTATCAAATTTAGCTCCATGTTTTAAGAGCAGTTTTACAACTTTTTCACGTCCTCCTTTAACAGCAATATGAAGTGGCGTTGAATTATCCTTTGTGCTAGCATTAACATCAGCTCCTCTATCCAAGAACAATTGCACAATTTCTTCATTATCTAGTTCAGATGCAAAATGTAGTGGCGTATATCGTTCCTTCAATGTTGAAGAATTAATACAAGCACCATAGTTGAGAAGATCTTTGACAATACGTAAATATCCATTCTTAGCAGCAACATGAAGAGGAGTCATACCATCTTTTCCTTTGACATCAACATTAACACCTCTACTTAAAAGTAACGTGATAACTTCTGTGTCATCTCTTTCGACAGCAACATGCAGTGGTGTATAATTCTTTCTCCCTGTATCCACACAATCAACATAAGCTCCATATTCTAAAAGATGTTCAACAATTTGTAAATATCCTTCCTCAGCTGCAACATGAAGTGGAGTTTCACCATATTGATTTTTAGCATCAACATTAGCTCCTTTGTCTAAAATCATCTTAACAATGTCAATGTCACTATTTATAACAGCTAAATGGAGAGGAGTGTTAACGTGACTTTTAATTTCACTGTTAACTTCAGAACCGCTTGTTAAAAGTAGTTTGGCCACTTCGGCATGTCTATTCTCGAGAGCATCACAAAGTAAAAAATATCCCAGTCCAGAAGAATTGATTAACTCTCTTGTTTTTTTTACATTTTCTTCACGAACCGCAAGAATGAAATCGTAGGTTATATCCTGATAACTTGGTCGATTCTCCATTTTTCTTATGTTATTATATTCATAAACAGATGATATATTTATCAATTGTATATAAACTATGAGTCGAACTATTTTAAACACAATATTTTCACTATCTTGCAATGTTTTAGTTCAGTTCTATGACAAATTCAGGTGTTTACATACACTTGTAATAATTTAGTGCCAGTGGATAGGCAATTTCAAATGACGTGTTCGATTGATAAAACTAACCTAATCTGAGGGCGCGCGAACTAGCGAATGTTTGAAAATTTTACGGTTCAAGTGAAGCAGTCAACATTCTAGATAAAAGTGGAAATGAATTCAGATCGATTAGATGCAGCAATGATTGACGAATTACAGGATTCTCCAGAATGAAGCCGTGATGACAAAGGGGAAATGAGAGGATTAATAGAACATAATTTAATGGCGAAGATAAATTAGGAAGGACATTAGAAGTGAAATGGATGTTGGATTTTCACTTCATATCAATTGAATAATCAATTACATACCATATTTCCAATGTTTACCATTGTCAACTTGAATTAATACTCAGCTCGAAGTTTTTTCCTCCAATTCTAAGAAAAAACATGGCATAGGCATGGCGAATTGAACAGCACCATTTCAAAAAAATTGAAACTGGCATAAAGAATCGATATTAGAACATCACTCTCTTAAAAAATCGAACTTGACATCAGAGACGATAGGGGAGATCTCCAGTAATCTGCAAAAAACAGGTATCAGATACTACATTACTCATATTGTAGCTTTTTTTTTTTTGAACATGTTTATTAAAACCAGCATTAGTAGATATGGATACATTGATATTGTTTTTTTACTTATGATACTGAAAATCATGGAAAATAGTATTTCTCTTAATCTTAGCATTTTATAAGGCACATAAATACACAAATGAGCTTCGTAGTCGAATAGTTTCTTACATTTATCATGTTATTTGCATTATTTGCTGTGATTTATTTTATATTTGTCTTGAGACTGATTTGGCTTCTTGATATACATTTTTAATTGTTCAGAAATTAACAGTAAACTGATCATCATTGTCATGTTTCACCTCCTTTTACTAAAATCTGTATAATATAATCATTTCCAGAACTTTTTCGGATGCGAAAAGTTGTTTACTATGACTTGATTATGAGAAGAAAATCTTATTCGGATCATTGTGGATAATGCTATAAACTAGATTAATTTTAGTATGCAGAATCCTTGCATTCCTCCCATTTCTTCAATACTTTTCTTCATTTTCATGTTAGAAATTATATCAATTTTATTAATTAGAGAATCGAAGAATACTGATGCACTTACTCTATTCAGAGAGTTTATACTGGAATTATTATTCTTTTCTTTAATTCATAACAGTTTATCTAAAAAATTAAAAAATTGAAACTGAAATGTAACATACTGTACTTGGAATATAGTTGAAGTAAACACTGCATCATCAATATTAGTAAGTTTGGTATGTCATGAGATATTGGGAAGATAATATAAAACAATACCAAGAAATTCTCAAATCGCGGTTCTTCCAATTTGGAATCCCATGTGATATCAAAATCACTAATTAAACGATGGAAATAAGTTCAATAATTATTTATCATTAGTATTAGGATTACTGATGCCAAGAAGCTTACAGGCATCTATCAAATTTCTCAAGTCTTTGTCACTCAGGTAACTAATGATTTTTTCAGTACAGTCATATGGTAACTTGGGTAAGTCCTTAGAGAGAAAATGGAAACTTTTATTGCCTTTTGCAAGTAATTTTCCTCTTTTAATACCCTTTCTAAAATTATTTTCTAGCATACTAGCGTAAATTGGAAAGTCTCTTGCATAGTCTTTTAATTCTGAAACATCCACTATCTTTTTAATCCTCATATACATTGCTAATGAATTTATATCTTTTGTCAAAATATCATAAAATGAAATTTTACGATTATCAAACTTCTCCCTCTTCATACTCTCTATTTCTTTCTTAAAGTTATCTTCATTTTCAAAATCATCTATTTCATGACGACTACTCATCAATCGTGAATTTTGTTCACTTACATATAAATCAGCGGTTATCATTTTAACCATGTGGCGTTTAAGAATTTCAGCAACATATTTATGCGAACACTCTGATGATTTCATAAAACGAAAATCGTCAGCAGAAAATCCATCCTCAGATTCATAGTCATTATTCTCTTCCAAATCCTTATTAAATGAGATTATTCCATCCACAGCATAATCAAGAGCTGTATAATTATTTTTAGTCGTAATATTAATATCAGAGCCATAATCCAGAAGAGATTGAACAGCTTCGTCATGTCCATATTCAGAAGCAATATGAAGTGCTGTTCTACCATCCTCGTCCCTAGAGTCAATGTCAACATCCAATTTCAAGAGAATCTCAATAATTTCCAATGATCCTTTTTTAGCAGCCAAATGCAGTGGTGTCATGTCATTTTCCATTTTAGAATCAACTTTGGCACCGTGTTTTAGCAATACTTTTACAACCTCTGCATGATCCTCCTGAGCTGCAAGGTGCAGTGGAGTTATTCCATCCTTTTGCTTAGCATTGACATTGGCTCCTTTATCCAAAAGCATTATGCTCATTTCTTTTTTTCTCTCTCGAGCAGAAAAATGGAGTGGTGTGCTGTCATTTTTATCTTTACAGTCAATATTTGCATTATATTCCAAAAGAGCTTCAATAACCTTTGCATATCCTATTTCAGCAGCAGCATGAAGTGTTGTTACACCATCTTTAGTTTCAGCGTTTACATCAGCACCTTTACTCAGAAGCAGTTTAGCAATATCTCCCTCAATATTAATATCATGAGGTTTCATACCTCGTCTAAAGATATCTACACCTGCTCTTGAAGCAGTAAAATGCAACGCTGTTTTACCATTTTCATCAGTAGCGTTAATATCAGCACCATACTGCAGAAGAGCATCAACGATTTCTATGCCTCTCCTTTCAACAGCGGTATTCAATAGCTCAGGACTATCTTTTATATCAGCTCTATTAGTTAAAAGTAGCTTGGTAATTTTTAAATCGGAAGTCAAAATAGCATAAAATATTGGACTTTTTCTGGTTTTATCTCGAGCATTTATATCAGCTCCATAGCTTATCAATAATTTAGCTACTTCCTCCTGTTTGCTTACAGCTGCAACATGTAGAGGTGTAAAACCTTTTTTATATGATGAATCATTTAACGCATTGACGCCAGTACCATACTTTAATAGGTCTTCAACAATTTTCAAATAACCTTTGCCAACAGCAGCATGTAATAACTCAGGATCATTTGCATCTCCTGGATCAACAATAAAACCATATTCTAGCAGAGCCTCACCCATTTTCTTAGACCTTTCTCCATAGCCGCCTTGCACTGCAATTTTGAAGGATCTTCTGTTACTTTGATTTTTAATATCAGGATAATACTTTAAAATATCCTCAACAATTGTTAAATTTTGTTTTTCAACGGCGATGAGTAGTATAGTTTTGCCATCTTTATCCTGATCATCAACTTTAGCTCCATGTTGTAAAAGTAGTTTTACACTTTCTTCACATTCTCTTCTGGTGGCAATATGAAGTGGCGTTGAATCATCCTTTGTCCTAGCATGAACATCAGCTCCTCTATCCAAGAATAATTTCACGGTTCCTTCATGCAATAGCTCAGATGCAAAATGTAGAGGTGTATATCTTTCTTTAAATGTTGTAGAATGAATACAAGCACCATGATTCAGAAGATTTTCGGCAATACGTATATACCTATCATCATATCTATTTCGAGCCGTTATATGAAGTAAGGTCATACCATTTTCCCCTTTAGCATCAATATTAGCACCTCTACTTAGAAGCAACGTAATAACTTCTGTCCTACCTTTTTCGACAGCCAAGTGCAATGGTGTATAATTCATTCTCCTTGTACACACACAATTAACATTAGCTCCACTGTCTAGAAGATATTCAGCAATTTGTGAATATCCTCTCTCAGCTGCATCATGAAGTGGAGTCTTGCCATGTTCATTCTTAGCATCAACATCAGCACCTTTGTCTAAAATCATCTTGACAATTTCTATGTTATCATTCTTAACAGCAAAATGAAGAGGAGTATGCAAAGGTTTTTGACTTTTTATGTTAACTTTAGAACCACTTGTTAAAAGTAGTTTAGCTACTTCGGCATGTCCATTCTTGAGAGCATCACAAAGTAATATGTATCCTCCTAACAAGTCTTTTGAGTAAGACAGCCCAAAAGAATTAATTAACTCTCTTGCTTTTTCTAAATTTCCTTCATGAACCGCAAAAATTAAAGCGCAGTTTATAGCCTGCTTACTTCGCGATGTTTCCATTCTCTTCATATTATTATAGTTATGAATAGAAGACGTATTATTCACGGTATATAATATAGTTCACACTAGTTTAAACGTAATTTTTTCACTATTTTGCAGTGTTTTAGTTTTTTCTTCTTCTTCGTTATAGCTGCAACCATCAAGTCATCCGGCAGATGTTCTTTTGTTTCTCTATAATAAATTCAGATGTTTTACATACACTCTCCTCCACATTATTTAGATTAAAAAATCTTTTCTCTGCTCATAACCATACCTTCTGAAATATACCCGACATTAAAGATGGATGTTTTTTAAACGATCTTGTAAAATAAATTCTTTTTTCCCTAAAAATCGATTTTTTTAAGCAATTTAAGGAACTAGATTAATCGTTCTGTTTTCAAAAAAAAAAAAAAATATAACAGAAAAGAGAATTTTTACCTCTACAATTGGTGAAATGGAACTCTCAAATGATACGTATATTTCGAATTTAATGTGAGATTTCGCATCGATTACTCAAATGTTTGAAAATATTATTTCCCATTAAGTCAGAAAGGAGTGTGAGTATTACATTACTCATGTTGCATATATTTTTTTCCAAACATGTTTATTCAAACGAGCATTACATCAGTACATATTGATACATGGATATTGTTCTTTTACTTATAAATATGGGGAAAAAATAGAAAACAGTATTTTTCTTGAACTATTATTTTGTAAGGCACATACATACTCGGTGAGCTTCATAGTGGTGTAGTTTCTTACATTTATCGTGTCATTCTTTATAATTTATTTGATATTTGTCTTGAGACTGATTTCCCTTATTATTATAGATTTTCAAAGGTGATGAAGAACTCGCAGAAAACTGATCATTATCATCATGTTTCTTCCCCTACTAATGCATGTATTACATTATCGTTCCACTTATTCATTACAATTTTAAATCTAAGGGCAGAACATTTTTAGATTTAACAAGTTGCTTCAATTCACTAAGACTTGATTCTGAAAAAGAAAATCTTATTTGGATTGCCATGAATAATGCTATAAACATGATTGATTGTACAATGTAGAATTCTCGTATTCCTCCAATTTTTTCGATTATTTTCTTCACCTACATTTTATGAATTATGTTAAATTTATTAGTTATAGAATCAAAGAATACTGATGCACTTATTGTGGAATATTAAGAGAGTTTATACTGGAATTGTTATTTTTTTTCTTAATTTATAAGCGTTTTTATCTAAAGAATTAGAAAATTGGAACTGACATGTAACAATATGATAGATGTATAAAAAATATATATGTGGGAAGTAGCTTGTTCTGCTATTCTTCCTTACCTTGAACGTACTATACTGGGAATATAATTGAGGTAATCATTGCATCATTAATATTAGTGATTTTGATATGTCATGAGATATTGGAAAAATAAAATAAACCAATACCATGAAATTCTCAAATGGCAATTCTTCCAATATGGAATCCCATATCATGCCAAAATTTACTAATGAAACCATGGAAATAAATTCAACAATTAATCATCATTAGTATTAGGATTACTGATGCCAAGAGGCTTACTGGCATCTATCAAATTCCTCAAGTCTTCGTCACTCAAAGAACTCATCATTTTCAGAGTACAATCATATGGTAACTCAGGTAAATTGTTAGAGAGAAGACTGAAACTTTCACTGCCTCTTGCAAGTAATTTTCTTCTTTGAATGCTTTTTCTAAAATTATTTTTAATCATACTAGCGTAAATTGGAAAGTCTCTTGCATAGTCTTTTGATTCTGAAACCTCCACTATTTTTTCAATTCTCATATACATTGCTAATGAATTTATATCTTTTGTCAAAATATCATAAAATGAAATTCTACGATTATCAATCTTCTGACTCTTCATCCTTTCTATTTCTTTCTTACAGTCATCTTGAGAAAAATCTATCCTACAAAGGCTACCTATTAATTGTGAATTTTGTTCACTTACATATAAATCTGCGGTTATCATTTTAATCATGTGACATTTAAGAACTTCAGCAACATATTTATGCGAATACTCATCAAATTCATCATCAAAGTCATAATGATCAGAGTCATTGTCTTCCAAATCCTCATAAAATGAGCTCATTCCATCCATGGCATAATCAAGAGCTGTTTGATTATTTTTACACGTAATATTAATATCAGAGCCATAATCCAGAAGAAATTCAACAGCGTCCTCATGTCCATGTTCAGAAGCAATATGAAGTGCTGTTCTACCATCCTCATCTTCAGAGTCAATTTCAGCACCGAATTTCAAGAGAATCTCAATAATTTTCGGTGCTTCTTTTTCAGCAGCCAAGTGCAATGGTGTCACGTCATTGTTCATTTTAGAATCAACTTTGGCACCGCGTTTTAGCAATACTTTTACAACCTCTTCATGATCCTCCTGAGCTGCAAGGTGCAGTGGAGTCATTCCATCCTTTTGCTCAGCATTCACATTGGCTCCTTTATCCAAAAGCATTATCTAATATCCTCATTTCCTTTTCGAGCAGAAATATGGAGTGGTGTGCTGTCATTTTTATCTTTACAGTCAATATTTGCATTACATTCCAATAGAGCTTCAATAATCTTTGCATATCCTTTTTCAACAGCAGCATGAAGCGTCGTTACACCATCTTTAGTTTGAGCGTTTACATTAGCACCTTTACTCAGAAGGAGTTTAGCAATTTCTCCCGAATGATTAATATCACGATGTTTCGGAAGTAGTCTAAAGGTATTTTTACACTCATGTAAAGCAGTAAAATGCAACGCTGTTCTTCCATATTCATCAGTAGCATTAATATCAGCTCCATACTGCAAAAAAGCCTCAATGATTTCTATGGATTTGTTGTCAACAGCAGTATTCAATAGCTCAAGACTATCTTTTATATCAGCTCTATTAATTGAAAGGAACTTAGCAACTTTTGAATCGGCTTTTCCAACAGCACACAATATTGGAGTATTTCCAATTTCATCTCGTGCATTTACATCAGCACCATGATTCAAGAGATCTTCGACAATACGTGTACACCTATCCAAGGATACATATTTAGCAGCGACATGAAGAGGGGTTAAACTGTCTTCCCTTTTGGCATCAACATTAGCACCTCTACTTAAAAGCAACGTGACAACTTCTGTATGACCTCTTTCAACAGCAAAGTGCAATGGCGTATAATTCTCTCCCCCTGTACACGCACAATTAACATTAGCTCCATTGTCTAGAAGATGTTCAGCAATTTTTGGATATCCTCTCTCAGCTGCAACATGGAGTGGAGTCTTGCCATGTTCATTTTTAGCATCAACATCAGCACCTTTGTCCAAAATCATCTTGACAATTTCTATGTTATTCATAACAGCCAAATGAAGAGGTGTATCAGCGGGTTCTTCACTTTTGATGTTAACTGTAGAACCACTTGTTAAAAGTAGTTTAGCTACTTCGTTATGTCTATTCTGGAGAGCATCACAAAGTAAATCATATCCTTGTGACCATTCTTGGGAGTGAGACAGACCCAATGAGTTAATTAACTTTCTCACTTTTTCAAGTTTTCCTTCACGAACCGCAGCAATTAAACTGGAATTAACTCGACGATTCTCCATTTTTCTTGTATAATTATAATCATAAATAGAAGATGTATTATTCACAGTATATAATATATAAGTCGAACTCGTTTCAACACAATATTTTTACTATTCTGCAATGTTTCAGTTTTTATAGTAAATTCAGATGTTTACATACACTTTTTTTTACATCAGAATGCACTGGCCGTACTGTGACATGTACAGTTTGTTAGCATTTCCGCTGTAAGAAACTGTACACATGCCACAGTACTGGCAGCGCATTCCGGAACATACCCCAAATTACCCGTTTTTTTATTGGCGGTCAATTCAAATGACCTCTTTTTCAGATTTTCGGGAAAGGAAAATTAAATAAAATCATAAAAACATAAATGAATTCACATAGACGTTTTATTATGAAAACTAATAATTATTATCATGTTGCAACTCATTTTACTGATACATGTATTATGGAATCATTCCACCTAGTAATTTCGATTCTAAATAAATCTAATGTCAAAATTTTTGTTAATTGTGAGAAACTGTTCCAATTCATCATGCACTCGACCATGAGACAAAGAATTTTATTTGTATTATCATGAATATAAAATTAATGCTATGAACTTGATTGATTGGAGTACGTAGAATTCTTGCATTTCTCCCATTTTTTCAATTATTTTCTTCATATATTTCGATCATTTATCTAATGCTCCCTGACTTTGAGTACAATACGGCTGGATGATCAAATGATCAGAGCCATGGAAGCTGAATTGCAAATCGAAAGAAGAAAAAAGTAATTAATTAAATAATCAGTTGTTGCTTCTCTTTGCAATTGAATCATCCTGTGGAATCCTCCCACTTCTTCGAATATTTTTTTTATCTCTATTTGATAAGTATTTCATGTTCCAAATTTGCAGCCAATCATTTCTTCCATGTTTCTCAGCTTGGATTACACTGGATTCATTCATTTTCCTTTAACCTGAAACTTTTAGAAACATTCTCATTAAACCATTGAAATCATCCTTGAATTACTAAAGCTATTAATATTGTTGACAGTACCTCATTCGTCTATTTCTTCTCAACTTGTACTGCACTTGGGATGAACTTGATGGAATCGCTACATCATGAATATCAGTATTAGGATCACTGACGCCAAGAGGTTTACACGCATTCATCAAATTTCTCAAATCCTCGTTACTCAGGTACCTAATGATTTCTTCGAAACATTCATCTGGTAAAGTAGGTAAATTGTTAAAGAGAATGTATAAACTTTCATTGCCTCGTTCACGCAATTTCTTTGTCTGTATGCCCTTTCTGAAATTTCTCTCTATCATCTCAGCATATATTGGAAATTGTGTCTTATAATCGTTTGATTCTAAAACCTGCACAATATTCTCATTTTTCAGAGTTTTTGCTAATGAATTTGTATCTTTCACCATGATATCACAAAATGAAGTGTTAGTATTATCAATTTTCTCGCTCTTCATCCTTGCAATTTCTTCTTCACATTTATCCTGAAAATCACTCATTTTCTTACTGCTATTCAATAATCGTAAATTTTGTTCGCTCGCATATGAATTTGTGGTTTTCATTTTAACTATGTAGCGTGTAAGAGTTTCAGCAACTGCTGTATACCTACGAGAACCATTCCATGATGCCAATAAGAGCCATAATCAGAGTCAAATTCATTCATTCTTTCAGCCAAAGCGTTATCAAGAGGTGTACGATATTTCCACTTAGAATGAATATCAGAGCCATACTCCAGAAGAATTTCAATAACTCCGTTACATCCTCCTTGAGAAGCTATGTGGAGTGCTGTTCGACCACTGTTATCTCTAGAGTTAATATTAGCACCAAATTTCATGAGGGTATCAATAATTTCCTTATGATCCATTCCAGCAGCCAGATGCAGTGGTGTAGTGCCTTTTTTATTTTTAGAATCAACTTTGGCGCCGCATTCTAGCAATACTTTTACAACCTCTTTATGACCTTTCTGAGCTGCAGTGTGCAGTGGTGTAGAGCCATTTTCCATTTCAGAATCAACTTTGGCACCGCATTCTAGCAATACTTCTACAACCTCTTTATGACCTTTCTGAGCTGCAGTGTGCAGTGGTGTAGAGCCATTTTCCATTTCAGAATCAACTTTGGCACCGCATTCTAGCAATACTTCTACAATCTCTTTATGACCTCTCTGAGCTGCAGTGTGCAGTGGTGTAGTGCCATTTTTCATTTCAGAATCAACTTTGGCACCGCATTCTAGCAATACTTTTACAACCTCTTTATGACCGTCCTGAGCTGCAGTGTGCAGTGGTGTACTGCCATTTTTCATTTCAGAATCAACTTTGGCACCGCATTCTAGCAATACTTTTACAACCTCTTTATGACCGTCCTGAGCTGCAGTGTGCAGTGGTGTACTGCCATTTTTCATTTCCGAATCAACTTTGGCACCGCATTCTAGCAATACTTCTACAACCTCTTTATAACCTTCCCCAGCTGCAATGTGCAGTGGTGTAGAGCCATATTTCGTTTCACAATCAACTTTGGCACCGCATTCTAGCAATACTTCTACAACCTCTTTATGACCTTCCTGAGCTGCAGTGTGCAGTGGTGTAGTGCCATTTATCATTTCAGAATCAACTTTGGCACCGTATTCTAGCAATACTTCTACAACCTCTTTATGACCTTTGTGAGCTGCAGTGTGCAGTGGTGTAATGCCATTTTTCATTTCAGAATCAACTTTGGCACTGCATTCTGGCAATACTTCTACAACCTCTTTGAGACCTTTCTGAGCTGCAGTGTGCAGTGGTGTAGTGCCATTTTTCATTTGAGAATCAACTTTGGCACCGCATTCTAGCAATACTTTTACAACCTCTTTATGACCGTCCTGAGCTGCAGTGTGCAGTGGTGTACTGCCATTTTTCATTTCAGAATCAACTTTGGCACCGCATTCTGGCAATACTTCTACAACCTCTTTGAGACCTTTCTGAGCTGCAGTGTGCAGTGGTGTACTGCCATTTTTCATTTCCGAATCAACTTTGGCACCGCATTCTAGCAATACTTCTACAACCTCTTTATAACCTTCCCCAGCTGCAATGTGCAGTGGTGTAGAGCCATATTTCGTTTCACAATCAACTTTGGCACCGCATTCTAGCAATACTTCTACAACCTCTTTATGACCTTCCTGAGCTGCAGTGTGCAGTGGTGTAGTGCCATTTATCATTTCAGAATCAACTTTGGCACCGTATTCTAGCAATACTTCTACAACCTCTTTATGACCTTTGTGAGCTGCAGTGTGCAGTGGTGTAATGCCATTTTTCATTTCAGAATCAACTTTGGCACCGCATTCTGGCAATACTTCTACAACCTCTTTGAGACCTTTCTGAGCTGCAGTGTGCAGTGGTGTAGTGCCATTTTTCATTTGAGAATCAACTTTGGCACCGCATTCTAGCAATACTTTTACAACCTCTTTATGACCGTCCTGAGCTGCAGTGTGCAGTGGTGTACTGCCATTTTTCATTTCAGAATCAACTTTGGCACCGCATTCTGGCAATACTTCTACAACCTCTTTGAGACCTTTCTGAGCTGCAGTGTGCAGTGGTGTAGTGCCATCTTTCCTTTCAGAATCAACTTTGGCATCGCATTCTAGCAATACTTCTACAATCTCTTTATGACTTTTCTCAACTGCAATGTGCAGTGGTGTAGTGCCATTTCTCATTTCAGAATCAACTTTGGCACCGCATTCTAGCAATACTTTTACAACCTCTTCATGACCTTCCCCAGCTGCAATGTGCAGTGCAGTGCTTCCATCCTTTTGCTCAGCATTTACATTAGCTCCTCTATTCAAAAGTATCCTAGTAATTTTTGTATTCCCTCTTTGAGCAGAAAAATGGAGTGATGTGACGTCACTCCTTCCTCCACAGATAACATTTGCATTATAATCCAAAAGAACTTCAACAACTTTTGCATATTCCTTTTGAATAGCAATATAAAGCGCTGTTTCACCATTTTTAGTTCGAGCATCTACATGAGCACCTTTACTCAAGAGCAGTTTAACCATTTCTGCCGCAGAATCATCACTAGCAACACCGTTAACAGCTAAATGCAATGCTGTTTTTCCATATCCATTACTAGCGTTGATAACAGCACTATACTTCAATAGGTCTTCAACAATTTTTAAATAACCTTTTCGAACAGCAGTAAAAAAAAACAAAAGATCATTTGCATTTTCTGAGTCAACAGTGAAGCCATATTCTAAAAGAGCCTCAACAATCTTTTTATAGTCTTTTCCATTGCCGCACACTGCCATTCTCAGAGAGCTTTTGTTATTTGCATCATTAATATCAGGACAACACTTCAAAATTTCCTCAACAATTGTTAAATTTCCTCTTTTAACGAACAGGTGTAGTGTGCTGACAAGATCTTTATGCGGATTATCAACTTTAGCTCCATAGCTTAGAAGATATTTGACAATACATATATATCCATTCTTAGCAGCAATATGAAGAGGGGTTACATTATCTTCCCCTTGAACATCAACATCGGCACCTGTATATAAAAGCCACATGACAACATCTGCATACGTATCACCTTTTTCGACAGCAAGATGCAGTGGTGTATAATCTTTTTTCCATATAATACACCGACAATTAATATCAGCTCCATATTTTAAAAGATCTTCAGCAATTTGTAATCTTCCTCTCTTAATTGCAACATGGAATGGAGTCTGACCGGATTCATTTCTCGCCTCAATATTAGCACCTTTTTCCAAAATCATATTAACAATTTCAATATCACCATTCATAACAGCAAGATGGAGAGGAGTATCAAGAGGTTTGCTAGTTTTGCCGTTGACTGCAGAACCGTTCGTTAAAAGTAGTTTAGCAACTGCTGCATGTTGATTCCTGAGAGCATGACGAAGTAAAAAATATCCTTGTGACCATTCTTGTGAGTAAGACAGCCCATGAGAATTGATTAATTCTTTTACTCTTTCTAGATTCCCCTCACGAACCGCGCGCGATATATCCTGATAACTTGGCCTACTCTCCATTTTCTTCTATTATTGTTTCAATTAGAAAAAGATGATATATTATCCACAGTATATATTATATAAGTCAAATTAGTTTAAACACAATATTTTCACTATCTTGCAATGTTTTAGTTCTATAACAAATTCAGGTGCTTACATAAACTTTTTTTTCGGAATAGTTAGTGCTAGTGGATGGGCAATTTCCGGAAAGAGAAGCAATTTCCGAAGAATCGATCTTTAGAAGATACAATGGCGTGTTCGATTTATCAGTTCCAAACCTGAGCCACTATTGTGGAATGTCTTCAGTGATTTTATTATCTGGGTTCTGTAGCCCGTGAAGGCGGTGAAGCGCTCTGCTCAAAAGTGTGGAAATTGTGTGGATTGATTCATCAATTAACATAGATTATTCACTCAAATAAAATTCGTGGGTTACAATTACATTCACTAAGTTCTAAAATTCAAACAGTAATCCAACTCGTCACTTATTCAAATTATATTTAAATTCACAACTATTTTTGTAGAAACTTCACTAAGTATTCTGAGGTCTCGACTACTTGAGAGTTCGTTCGGAAGTGCTTGTCTCTAAAAGTTCTACTTTTCTTCCAAGTGCTTGTTTCGTGAGGCCCAACCCTCCAGCTGAGGGAGAGGGGTAGAAGGTTTGCCAATCGGGACCTTCGATTTTGGGTTGAGGAGGAGGCAGCCTGAGGGTAAAGGCGCTCCGGCCACGATGAAGGGACTCTTGGCCATAAAAAGGGGGAAAATCAGGTATCTGGGTACTTTCCCAATAAAACGGAGTTTTACGGAATTAATGACCTTCACGTGTTGAGGTGAAACAATAGGAGAATTAAAGAAAGCAAAGAGGGACCTTTCTCAGGATTGCAAAAGGAAAACCTTTCACAATTGAAGAAATGCAGAGAATTATTTCTATGGTTTTGACGACTTGCAGCTGGGTTAATATTTGATCGCCAAATGCTTGATTACCTCTACTTGTCGTGCTTGGGTTGAAGTTCGAAGAAATGTTTGCTGAATTGTTTCATTGAGGTTTTGAAAAAGTATTCTTGAAATTATTTCATTGAGGGAAAATTCATAGTATTGACTCAGAGGCATTGGCATTCATTTATGTCTATGTGGAAAAATAGAATGTCCATTTATCGTAAGTGACTGTTATTCATTGTTAACACAATAATCAAAATTTCAGTGGAAATAACTCAAAGAAAGTGCTGTTGTTGATAATAAATTAGGAAGAACATTAAAAGTGGAATGGATCTATTGGATTTTAGTTTAATATCAATTTGATAATCAATTACATACCATATTCTCAATGTCTGCCATTGTGTAAACTTCAATTAACACCCAACTCGAAGTTTTTTCCTCGCATTCTATAAAAACGTGCCCTGGACATCTCGAACTGAAGAGTGTCAATCGATATTAGGATATCGCTATCTTGAAATGTGGAATTTGACATCGGAGGCGATAGGAAAGATACATTACTCATGTTGCACATTTTTTTGAAACATGTTTATTAAAGTCAGCATTAGTACATACATGGATACATGATTATGTTTTTTTTTCTTATGATACTGGAAAACATAGAAAACAGTATTTTTCTCAATCTAAGCATTTTATAAGGCACATACATACATTTTATAAGGCACATACATACCCATGTAGCTTTATATTGGATTAGTTTCTTACGGTTGTCATGTTATTTGAATTATTTATTGTGATTTATTTCATATTAGTCTTGAGACTGATTTTGCTTTTTGTTATAGATTCTTGAAGAATCAGTAACTGACAGAAAAGTGATCATTATTAGCATGTTGCACCTCATTCTATTAATACATGTATTACGTAATCATTCTACCTCCTAATTTCAATTCTAAATCCAAAATAAGAACTTTTGTAAGATGTCAAAAGTTGTTCCAATTCACTATGATTGAATTATGAGAAATAAAATGTTGTTCGGATTTCCGTGGATATGAAACCAATACTATGAACTACATTGATTGGAGTACGTAAAATTCTTGCATCCCTCTCATTTCTTCAATTATTTTCTTTATCTTCATTTGATTATTTATATAATATTCCCCAATTTTGAGTGCAATATATTTGTTCATTTTCCCTTAACTTGGCACGTATACTCTTAGAAACATTCTGATTAAACCTTTGAAATAATCTTCGAATTACTAAAGCTATTACTTAATGTTGAAAGTACCTCATTCTCCTATTCTTTCTCAACTTTTACATTACTTGGGATATACTTTATGGAATGACTACATTATTAGCATTAGGATCATTGAGGCCAGGAGGTTTACTCGCATCTATCAAATTTTGCAAGTCTTCGCCACTGAAATAATTAATTATTATTTCAATACACTCAGGTGTTAGCTTAGGTAAATTATTAAAGAGAATGTCTGAACTTTCAATGCCTCGTTCAAGTAATTCCTTTCTCTCCATACCCTTTCTGAAATTATTTTTTATCATACTAGCGTATATTGGGTACTTTGTTTTATAGATGTCTAATTTTAAAGCCTGCACTATATTTTCATTCCTCATATATCTTGCTAATGAGATCGTATCTTTCGCCAAAATATCATAAAATGAAACTTTAGCATCATTAATCTCCTCACTCTTCATGCTTGCTATTTCTTTCCCACATTCATCCTGAAAATTGTCATCAATCCCGAACAGCCTCACCAATCGTAAATTTTGTTCGTTTACATATAAATTCGCGGTTGTCATTTTAACTATGTGGCGTTTAAGAGTTTCAGCAACTACATCTCGTGGATGTAAAAATGATCTTAGTCCAGCCATTGCATAATCAAAAGTTGTATGATTACTTCTACACGTAATATTAATATCAGAGCCATACTCCAGAAGAATTTCAACAGCTCTGCTATGTCCTTTTTGAGAAGCTATATGAAGTGCTGTTGTACCATCTCTATCTCTAGAGTCAATATCAGCACCAAATTCCAAGATACTTTTGATAATCTCCTGATGATTCCTCGCAGCAGCCATGTGCAGTGCTGTCATGCCATCTTCAATTTTACAATCAACTTTGGCACCGCGTTCTAGCAATAGTCTTACAATCTCTTTAGAACCCACCTGAGTTGCAATGTGCAGTGCAGTGGTTCCATAGTCTTGCTTAGCATTAACATCAGCACCTTTGTTCAAAAGCATTATGCTCATTCCTTCATTTCCTCTTTTAACAGAAAGATGGAGTGGTGTATTGTCCCACTCATCTTCACAGTTGACATTTGCATTGTATTCCAAAAGAGCTTCAACAACTTTTACATGTCCTCCTCCAATAGCAGCATGAAGTGTTGTTTCACCATTTTTGGCCTGAGCGTTTACGTTAGCACCTTTACTTAGAAGCAGTTTAGCTATTTTTACCTTAATATCAATATTAGCAACATCTTCAACAGTGAAATGCAATGCTGTTCTTCCATATTCATCATTAGCGTTAATATCAGCACCATACTCTAATAGGTCTTCAACAATTTTCAAATAACCTTTTTCAACAGCAGCATGCAATAACTTAGGATCAATTGCATTTTCTGGGTTAACAGTAAGGCCATACTGTAGAAGTGCCTTAACAATCCTCTCATATTTCTCTCGACAGCCATGTACTGCAAATTTGACAGAACTTCTGTTGCTTTGATCATTGATATCTAGACATTTCTTCAAAACATCTTCAACAATTACTAAATTTCCTTCTTCAATAGCAAATTGTAGTATGGTTTTGCCATTTTTAGCCTGATTATAAACTTTACTAAAATGTTCTAAGAGCACTTCTACAACTCTCTTACATCCTTTTTCAGTAGCAACATGAAGTGGCGTTGAATTATCCTTTGTTCTAGCATTAATATCAGCTCCTCTATTCAACAACAATTGCACAGCTTTTTCATCATCTAGTTCAGATGCAAAATGCAGTGGCGTATATCTTTCTTTAAATGTTGAAGAATGAATCCAAGCACCATGGTTTAGAAGATCTTTGGCAATACGTATATTTCCATTCTTAGCAGCAACATGAAGGGGAGTTATACCATCTTGCCCTTTGAAATTAACATTAGCACCTCTATTTAGAAGCAATGTGATAATTTCTGTATTACCTTTTTCGACAGCAAAATGCAGTGGTGTATAATTTTCATTCCATCTACACCTACAATTAATATCAGCGCCATATTCTAAAAGATGTTCAACAATTTGTAAAAATCCCATCTCAACTGCAACATGAAGTGGAGTTCTACCATATTCATTTTTAGCCTCAACATTAGCTCCTCTGTCTGAAATCATCTTAACAATGTCTATGTCACCATTCACAACAGCGAAATGGAGAGGTGTATTAACAGGCCTTTCAGTTTCTCCGTTAACTTTAGAATCGTTTGTTAAAAGTAGTTTAGCAACAGCTGCATGTTTATTCCTGAGGGCATCACGAAGTAAAATATATCCTTGTAGCCATTCTGGTGAGTGAGACAGCCCATAAGAATTGATTAACTCTCTTGCTTTTTCTAGATTTCCTTCACGAACAGCAGAAATTAAACCGTAGGTTATCTCCTGATTATTTCGCAAATTCTCCATTTTCTTTATATTATTATAATTCCAAATAGAGGATGTATTATCCACAGTATATAATATAAGTCGAACTAATTTTAACACAATGTTTTTACTATTTTGCAATGTTTTAGTCTCTATAGTCCGATTACCGAAAGGTTTACTTTTTTTAAGTAAGGTTAGATACGGTTTCAGGCCCTCGGGAAAGTAATCCTTTTAAAAATCGGACTATATACTAAATTCGGGTGTTTGCATACACTCTCTTTTACATCAGAGAGAAGAGTCTTCTCTCTGGGGTGCTATTCCTGCAGCAATTTGAGAAAGTTAAAATTTTGCTCCCGCTAGGTGACAGCAGTGAGTTTCCGAAAAAAAATTGAGCTGGTTTGAGAACGCATCACTTCTGCCTCTGAATGACAAAGGTTATCAATCATCAATCGGCTGTATAGACTGATGGATGAAGGCCAGCTTCTTTTTCCTTCATCGTGCTGTGGTTTTTGTACAGCTGGCCTCCAGCCATCAGTCTATCCAGCCGATTGATGATTGATAACCTTTGTCATTCAGAGGCAGAAGTGATGCGTTCTCAAACCAGCTCAATTTTTTTTCGGAAACTCACTGCTGTCACCTAGCGGGAGCAAAATTTTAACTTTCTTAAATTGCTGCAGGAATAGCACCCCTGTTCAACCCAAATGCACTGCCAGTACTGTGACATGTACAGTTTCTTACAGCATAAATGCTAAGATACTATACATATCACAGTCCTGCCAGCGCATTTTGCAACATACCCCAACAAATTACCCATTTGGTTATTGGCGGAAAAATTCAAATGACCGCTTCTTCAGATTTTCAGGAAGAGAAAATTCAATGAAATCATAAAAACATAAATGAATCACAGATACTTCATATTATGGCATGAATCATGGAATACATTGTGTTTTACAAACAATAATATAAATACGATATTGAAGTTCGGTAGTTAAACTGCGAATGGAAAGAAGAAAAAAGGAATTAATTAAATAATCAATTGTTGCTTCTCTTTGCAATTGAATCATCCTGTGGAATCCTCCCATTTCTTTGAATATTTTCTTTATCTCTATTTGATAAGTATTTCATGCTCCAAATTTTGCAGCCAATCATTTCTTCAATATTTTTTAACTTTGATTACACTGAATTTATTCATTTTCCTTCTATCTGAAACGTTTAGAAACATTTTCATTAAAACATTGAAATAATCCTTGAATGACTAAAGCTGTTATGTAATGTTGAAAGTCCCTCGCTCATCTATTCTTTCTCAACTTGTACTGTACTTGGGATGAACTTGATGGAATCACCACATCATCAATATCAGTATTAGGATCACTGATGCCAAGAGGTTCACACGCATCTATTACATTTCTCAAATCCTCGTCACTCAGGTACCTAATGATTTCTTCGATACAGTCATCTGATAACTTGGGTAAATTATTAAAGAGAATGTGTAAACTTCCATTGCCTCGTTCAAGTAATTCTTTTCTCTCCATACCCTTTCTGAAATTATTATCCATCATCCTAGCGTATATTGGAAACTTTGTTTTATAGGTGTCTAATTTTAAAACCTGCACTATATTTTCATTTCTCATATATCTTGCTAATAAGCTTGTATCTTTCACCAAGATATCATAGAATAAAATGTTAGCATTATTAATCTCCTCACTCTTCATCCTTGCTATTTCCTCCTCACATTCATCCTGAAACTCACTAATTTCATCAATGTTACTAATTGATAGTAAATTTTGTTCGCTTACATATAAATTTGCGGTTTTCATTTTGACTATGTGGCGTTCAAGAGTTTCAACAACTGCTCCATGTGGACTAGAGGAATAATGCTGACGTGGAAGTTCTAATATTTCATCCTTAGCATAATCGAGAGGTGTAGCATTACGTATACTCGTAATATTGATATCAGATCCATGCTCCAGAAGGGTTGCAACAACTTTATTATGTCCTGCTCTAGAAGCGATATGGAGTGCTGTTCCTGCCCACAGATTACTCGAGTTAATATCAGCACCAAATTCCAAGAGATTTTCAATAATTTCCTGATACCCTCTTTCAGCAGCCATCTGCAGTGATGTTCTGCCATTTTCAGTTTTAAAATCAACTTCAGCACCACGTTCTAGCAATACTTTTACAACCTCTCCACGATCCTGCTGAGCTGCAATGTTCAGTGGAGTCATTCCATTCTTTTGCTCAGCATTCACATTGGCTCCTTTATCCAAAAGCATTATGCTAATGTCTTTATTTCCTATTCCAGCAGAAAGATGGAGTGCTGTGAAGTCAGGTCTGTTTACACAGTTAATATTTGCATCATATTCCAAAAGAGCTTCAACAACTTGAGGGACCTTTCTTAGGATTGCAAAAGGAAAACCTTTCACAATTGAAGAAATGCAGAGGATTACTTTTATGGTTTTGACGACTTGCAGCTGGGTTAATATTTGGTCGCCAGATGCTTAATTACCTCTACTAAGTAGTAAACTTTACATACACTTTTTATTGTTATAGTTAGTGCTAGTAGATGGTCAATTTCCGAAAAAAAATCAATTTTCAAAGAATCAATCTTTAGAAAATAGAATGGCGTGTTCGATTTATCAGTTCCGCACTGGTGCCACCGGAATGGTGCAGCGCTAACCTGATCTGAGGGCCCGCGAACTAGCGGCTATTTTAAAATTGTGAGGTTCGAGTAAAGCAGTCAACATTTGAAAGGAAAAGTGAGAATAAATATTTACTGAGCAGGAAAAAAAAACATTTTACTTGTCAAAACTTCTGTTTTGTACGGCAATAAATTTTATGGCAGTAAACATTTGAGAAAAGAGTGGAAATAAATTCAGATCAATGAAGCAATTATTTACGAATTACAGAATTCTTCAGAATAGAGCCGTGATGACAGAGGGGAAATGATAGTATTAATGGAATATAATTCAATGACGAAGATAAATTAGAAAGGACATTAGATGTGAAATGGATCTGTTGGATTTTCACTTGATATTAATTTAATAATCAATTACATACCATATTTTTTCAATGTTCGCCATTGTAAATTCTAATCAACACCAAACTCGAAGTTTTTTCCTCCTATTCTAAAAAAAACATGACATGGACATCTCGAATTGGGCAGCATCATTCAGAAAAATCGAAACTGGCATGAAGAATCGCTATTAGAACATCACTTTCTTGAAAAATCGAACTTGACATCAGAGATGATAGGGGAGATACCCAATCTCTCCAGTGATCTGTAGAGATTAGCTATCAGGGACTACATTACTTATATTGTACTCTAAGAAAAAAACATATTTATTAAAACCAGCATTAGTACATATGGATACATGGATATCGTTTTTTTTACTTATAATATTGGAAAGCATGGAAAATAGTATTTCTCTTAATCTGTCATTTCATGAGGCACATACATACTCAGTGAACTCCGTGGTTGAGTACTTTCTTACATTTATCATGTTATTTGCATTATTTGCTGTGATTTATTTTATATTTGTCTCAAGAATGATTTGGTTTCTTGTTATAGATTTTTAAGTGAGCAGAAAACTGATCATTATTATCATGTTTCACCTTCTTTTATTTACACATGTATTACATAATCATTCCACTTACTAATTCTAATCTTAAATCAAAAGTCAGTCCTCATCTTCAGACGTGAAACGTTGTTTCAAGTTACGATGACATGATTATGAAGAAAAAAATCTCATTTGGATTATCATTGGTAATAATGCTAAAAAGTAGATTAATTGTAGTACATAGAATTCCTGCATTCCTTTCATTTCTTCGATTATTCTCTTCATCTTCATTCCATAAATTATATCAATTTCATTAGTTATAGAATCAGAGAATGCTAATGCACTTATTGTGAAATTTTCAGATAGTTTATATTGAAATTGTTATTCTTTTCTTTGATTCATAACAGTTTATCTAAAAAATTAGCAAATTGAAACTGAAATATAACAATATAATATATCTGTAAAAAAATATATATGTTGAAAGTAGCTCATTCTGTTATTTGAACCAACTTGAACATATTACCTTTGGAATATATTGGCTAATCCCTTCGATCATCAATATTAGTATTAGAATTACTAATGTCAAGAGGCTCACAAGCGTCTATCAAATTTCTCAAGTCTTCGTCACTCAGATAACTAATTATTTTCTCAGTACATTCATATGGTAACTCAGGTAAATTTTTAGAGAAAAAATGGAAACTTTTATGGCCTAGTTCAAGTAATTTTTTTTTCTCCATAGCCCTGGAATTATATTGTATCATACTAGCGTATATTGGAAATTTTTTTTTGTAGTCATTTGATTTCAAAACTTGCACTATGTTCTCATTTCCCATATATATTGCTAATGAGCTCGTATTTTTCGTCAAGATATCATAAAATGTAATGTCATGATTATCGATCTTCTCATTCTTCATGTTTACTATTTCTTTCTTACATTCATTTGGAAAAGGATCCCAATCATATTGAAAAGCAATCCATCGAGCACTGCTACGCATTGAGAATAAATTTTCTTCACTTATATATAAATTTGCAGCTTTCATTTTAAGTATGTGACGTTGAAGAGTTTCGGCCACTTGTTCTTTTCCAAGCATTCCACGACTAGGATCGAAATTAGAGTTGTCCGGCATATTATAGAATGAACCCATTCCCATTATAGCATGATCAAGAGCTGTACAATTATTTTTACTCATAATATTAATATCAGATCCATAATCCAGAAGAATTTTAACAGCGGCGTTATGTCCTTCTTCAGAAGCAATATGAAGTGCTGTTCTGCCATTCTCATCTCTCGAGTGAATATCAACACCCATTTCCAGGAGAATCTCAATAACATTTGAAGATCCTTTTTTAGCCGCCAAAAGCAGTGGTGTCATGTCATTTTTCATTTTAGGATCAACCTTGGCACCGCATTTTAGCAATCCTTCCACAGCATTTTTATGATTCTTGTAAGCTGCAGTATGCAGTGCAGTTATTCCATTCTTTTCCTTAGCATTTACATTAGCTCCTTTATTCAGAAGCATCATCATAATTGCTAGATTTCCTTGGTCAGCAGAAATATGGAGTGGTGTTATGTCACCTTTGATTCTAGAGTTGACATTTGCATTATATTCCAAAAGAGCTGCCACGGATTCTGCATATCCTCTTGCAGCAGCAATATGAAGTGGTGTTACACCGTTTTTAATTTCAGCGACTACATCAGCTTTTTTATTTAGAAGCAGTCTAGCAACTTCTCCCACAATATCAATATCATGATGTTTCTCTGTAAGAATTCTATAAAAATCTTCACTTTCACTTAAAGTAGTGGAATATCTTTGATATTTATCGCAAGCATTCACATCAATACCATGCTGTAAAAGCGCTTCAACGATTTCTATGCATCCCGTCCTAACAGCCATATAAAATGGCTCAAAACCATCATTTATATCAGCTCTATTAGTTAAAAGCAGCTTAGTAATTTTTGAATCTGAATTTCTAATAGCATAGAATATTGGAGTTTTTTTAGTTTCATCTTGAGAATTTACATCAGCATCATAGCTTATCAATAATTTAGCTACTTCCTTCTGTTTGTATCTAGCTGCAACATGTAAAGGTGTAAAACCTATTTTATATGATGAATCGTGTAACGCATTAACGTTAGCACCATACTTCAATAGGTCTTCGACTATTTTCAAATAACCTTTTTCAACAGCAGCATGTAATAACTTAGGATCATTCGCATCTTCTGGGTTAACAGTAAGGCCATATTCTAGAAGAGCCTCAACAATCTCCTTATATCTGTATGGATTGCCGTGTACTGCGAATTTGAGGCAATCCCTTCCGCGTTTACTATCAATATCAGGACAATTCTTCAAAATATCCTTAACATTCCTCAAATCTCCCTTCGCAACAGCCAAGCCTAGCATGATGCTATCCGACATCAGTCTGCAACATATGATGATGGAATTATTTCTCCTGTATACTCTTTTTCGGAGTAATCTAATGAAACTATAAAACAAATGCCATTAAACAAATAAATTTATTAATAAATTAATTTTTTTTTATTAATAAATTTTTTAAGAGAATCAAATTTCGGAAAAAGTATGTAATGCGCAAGCAGGATTTGAACCCACGACCCTCTGATTACATGTCAGGTGCTCTGACCACTGAGCTATTGCGAGTTACTATGGTGAACAAAAACAGTAACAAATCTTCGTAGAATGAAGAAGACCTTTTTTTCTCTCTGATGTTAATTTTTTTCCAGTTTATTCTACTCTCTTCAATAAACACTTGACATACGTTCGTTAAAACTTTAGTATAGTGTTGTTAAAACATCGATCGAATCAGCAAAATTTGTATTAAATTTGAAATTAGAACAATCACATGAAAATTTGCAATTATTTGTTGAAATTTTATTTTATTTATCGTTATGAGAGCGATTCACTGCTACATTTACGTTTATGTCATTGATAGTCGTGTTCTTTGCACTCATCACACTTTGATGAGTGATGAAGAGTGCATGCGCATAAGAGTTAATTGCGTCTTTCTAAATTAAAAAATGTAACCTTGAATGATATCGAAGTTATGGAAAAAAACTTTATCAGTCGAATTTCCTCTTGATTTTATGTTTTAACAGAGCGTTAAAACGTAAAATCGAAAAAATGTGCAAAACCGATTTGGGTTTTCCGTGAATTCGCTACTGTTTCGGGTTATTTCTTTTCGATTTCAAATCACGCCACTAACGCTTAATGCGCATGCGCTCTCAGCACTCATCAAAATGATGAGTGCAAAGAACACGATTAATATAGGGGAAGGTGGGGCAAAATGGACATCAGGGGTAAAATGAACACATGTAAATTTTTAAGCGAATATTATGGAAAACTCTTGAAATTAATAGAAATATTGGCGGTAGATTGTTTTTGATGATTTCATTGGAAAGCTGAGGAAATTTTAGGCGGGAAAAAAGTGCCAGAATTAATTTTTTTGAATTTTTGGCGATTTTAACTTTTTTGAGCATTTTAGAGGGGTAAAAGCGTTTCCTTTTTTTGAAAATTTTCAGTTTTTTGAGAATATCTTAGGTTCTATTTGTCGTAGCGTAAAAATTCCGATTGGAGGTGAAAGGTGAGATCATTTGCCATCGATTCATGCGGTTTTCAATCCAAAAATATCGATTTTTAAGGTATTTATGGGCATTTTTGTGAAACAGTTTTGTGAAAGAGTTTTTGGCCTATAACTATCCCAAAAATTGATATTTTTGAATTCAAAACCTCATGAATCGATGGCAAATGAGCTCACCTTTCATTTGAGACCAACCCCGAGTTGCTACGACCAATAGAACCAGAGATATTTGGAAAAAACTGAAAATTTTTAAAAAAGGAAAGGCTTCTACTCCTCAAAAATACCGAAAATATCGAATTTTCAAAAAAAACGAAAAAAAAACATCTGACACTCGTTTTCCGGCTAAAATTTTCTCAGCTTTTCAATAGAATCATCAAAAAAAATCCATCTCCAACCGTTTCATTACAGTGTCCATTTTGCCCCACTCTCCTCCATATTTTTCCATATGAGTACATGACAAAAAATTTAACTGACCCCTTTTTCATACTTTTGAGACGAAAGAATGAAATAAAATTATAACATGAATAAATTCACATAGACATTTTATTATGGCATAAATCATCATAAACTACATAATCAATTTTGCTTTAAAAACTACAATATAAATACAACATTAAAATTCGGCAGTTAAACTGAAGATCGAAAGAAGAGAAAAAAATTGTAATTAATTAAATAATCAGATGTTTCTTCTCCTTTCAATTGAATCATCCTGTGAAATTCTTATTGCACTACCATTAAGCACCATGTTGGTTTGGAAGATCTAAAGATTAAAAAAAAGCACAATTTCCCACCTAATTAAATTAATTCTCAAAAAAAAAAAAAAAAACATTAAAACCTTGAAAATTCATCAGGTATGGCACACGGAAATCTTACAAAAATATATAACTTTTTTTAAGGCATTTGCATTCGTTTGTGTCTGAGTGTGAAAAAATAGGATTTCCATTTCTTACAATGATTCCATTCAAGAGATGTCGACGCTAATACACCTTTCATATGATTTAATTATAATGATTAATTGTAGTTACTTTTTTTTCTTGTTACGTTGAAAGAAAATCGTGTTATAACAATGGGAAGAAAACGTGTCTACGTCAAACACCACTGTTTGATTACAACAAATGACTGAAGTGCCTGTTAATTCACCGTTTCAGTCCCATTTTTTTTAATCGGCAAATAATAATGATAATAGTAATGATGATGCTGGAGCTCAGTACTGGTACCAGGGCTGACGTCTTACCCATCGTAATTTCATTCCTGATGCTGTGCGTATTTTTATACTGGCACATTCAGCAGCACGTACGGTTTCTTTGACACTCTGCATGAGATTCTGGGCATTTCCAACGAGCATGTCAGTTGCCTCTTGATCCTCCTCGGTACCTAGATACAAAGAATTTTTTAATAAATATTTGGCCAGTGTGAGGGTTGAAAATTCTACGGGAATGTGCTCCTTTTGCATTTTATTGGAGTTTATAGGGGAAGGTGGGGTAAAATGGACGTTTTAATTGAATGGTTTGAGATAGAGATTTGGTGATGATCCCATTGGAAAGCTGAGAAAATTTTAGGTGGAAAACATGTGTCAAAATTATTTTTTTGCAATTTTTTGAAAATTTTCCTTTTTTGATCAAGTTTTGAGGGATTTTTCTTTCGAAAATCGAAAAAATTCACTTTTTCGGCAATATCTCCGGTTCTGTTGATCGTAGCGACCTGGGGTTGATCGCAAATGAAAGGTGAGTTCATTTCTCATCAAATTATGTGGTTCAAATTTTTTTTTTATCTATTTTTCAAAAACTTAAGGCCATTTTCTGAAAATCAGTTTTTGCCCTATAAATACTTAAAAAATTGATAATTTTTTTTCAAAACCACATGAATCCATGGGAAATGAGCTCACCTTTCATTTAAGATCAACCCCAGATCGCTACGACCAATAGAACCAGAGATATTCCCGAAAACCTGAAATTTTTCAAAAACAAGGATTTCACCTTCAAATCTCCCGCAAAAAATGGAATTTTTGAAAAATTCAAAAAAATAACTTCTGACATATGATTTCCATGGGAAATTTCCTCAGCTTTCCAATGGAATCATCAGAAAAAACCTATCTCCAATATTTCCAATGATTTCGAGTAATTTCTTTAATATAAAACATCAAAACTAAGATGTGCCCATTTTGCCCCATCTCCCCCTTCATCTAAAGTTCATGTTTATGAAACCATAAGTGTCTATGGGGTAACAGGAGTATCTCAGTCACTTAAACTTGACAATAACGAGATCTTCACAATTACCTTTTATCAAAAAATTCATAAACATGCAGAAATCACCTAAATATCTATCAAACTAAGATTCTAAAAATAATATCTAAGGGATAATTTATCACCGAGACTTACTGCATCCAATCAATTCATCTGTGACAGTTGCCGATGGGTTTTTTTTTCATTCATTTATTTATATTTTTATATAATTCATGGAGTCGTGGGTTTTATTTTTCATGCCATAACAGGTAGATCAGAGATAAATAAAAAACAAGATTCATAATTTAGTTAGTACTATTGAAAAATATCAGTCTGACTGAGAATAAAGTGTAAATGTGTAATATAAAATTGGCATGAAGCCCAATTTTATGCTGAATAATGCAATAGCCTAGCTTCTACTTTTCTTTCTCCTTTAAAATTGGAGAAAAAATGTTTTTTCAATTAATTAATGAATTTTATGAGTGAAAGTGATAAATCATAAATTCAGAGTGCATAATTTCCTGTACAAAATAAATGCATGGCATCAATGCTGTGATTAATGAGTTTTTGAAAATGTGTATGTGAAATGCATGCGCGATAATAGCAGAAGAGAAAAAAATGAAAATGTGATGCAAAAATGCAGAATAATTTAATAAAAAAATAAAAAGGATAAAAAAAAGCGATTTATTCAAATACAGCTTATTTTTACCATATAGCATCAGCTCTTCCCAGGTGGGGAGCGTTTCTATGCACAAAGAAAAAAATAATAATTAACAATTAATAATAATGAAATTAGCGAATATCTGACAATTTTTAGGAACCTTTTAAACAAATAAATTGGTATAAAAGAAAAAATTTGAAAACAATTGCACTTATAGTTTCTGGAATTTTCTAAATGTGCACATTTTTTTTTTTTTATAATTTATTTGTTGAGAAAATAAAAATGATAGAAATTGTCTGATATCTGCTATTTTCAGTATTATTAATTAACTCGTATTATCAATGAATGATTCAATGAATTAATGGATTAATGAATTATTCGATAAAATGAGAATTTTTTTTAGATTTATGAATTTTTTTCATGACACACCGAAATTATTTTTAAAATAGCCTGAAAACCACGAAGTTAAAGCTTACATTGCTTGATTAGCGATCAATTATAGAGTTTAATTGTTAATTAAAAAAATGTTAAAGATTTTACCTTGGGCACCGAGCATTGTCGCTTTCACAGTTGATAAAATCTTCAGTTGAGTACCAATTGTTGGAATTCTCTCGCAAACTTGCAATAAATTCTGGAAAATTACGAAATTAAACGATAAATTAATGAATTTGAGGGGTAAATCATTTGATGAAAGTAATTTTTATGAAAAATTGAATATTTACCGTTCTGATACGTTTATCTGTACATTCGCGTGCGAGCTCTTTGGCGAGACGAGTCACTTCCTGGGAAGCTTCAGCAATCGCCTTTGCACAAGCAATCAAATCTCGTTTATTACCTCCTTCGCCTCGCACTAAACCAGAAAGTCGGGCCATTAATATTGCCATTTTCTTCGCTGCTGCTATGATCTCGTTGTCTTTGCTGGACCATTGACGAACTTCTTGATGCAATCCATGAGCAGCCATCTGGAGACGATAATTAAATCATGAGGAATCACATATTATTATAGGAAAAAAAAGTCACACTATCGTTTTTATTAGGGGTGTGCGAATATGTGATGAATCGAATTGAATTGAATTATAATATTCAATTCGGAAATCAAACTAAATATTCGGGTGGTTCGAATAATTCGAATACTTCGAATTATTCGAAAAATTTGAAGTATTCGGATAATTCAAATAATTCAAATTCTTCGAATAATTTGAATTATTCGAATAATTCAAATTATTCGAATTATTCGAAGAATTTGAATTATGATGGAATATGTTTTGGAATATTCGAATGATTTAAATAATTCGAATAATTTGAATTAATCGAATAATTCGAATGATTTGAATAATTTGAATTATTCGGATAATTTGAATTATTTGAGATTTCGAATATTCGTACACCCCTAGTTTTTATATTTTATATAATATTATAATATCGTCATCTTAGAAATAAAGGGGCGTAAGTGCTATGTATAAACATAGCACTTAGGCCACTTAGAAACAAAGTGGCGTAAGTGCTATTTATAAGCATAACACTTACGCCCCTTTATTTCTAATATAACGGTTTGAAAATCTCGAAAAATTGATGAAAATATAAAAAAATTAGTTTTTAAGAATTTTTTTGAAAATTTAATTTTTTTTCTTTGTTAATATTTTGAGGTGGAATCTTTTCTATTTTTAAAAAATTGAGTTTTTTTTAGGAATATTGAGAATAATTAATTACCATAATTGGCTGATTTGGTTGTGGCGCATGCATGAACATTTCATCTTCATCATCGGTCTCTGGTGGTGGTGGACGAGGTGGTGGAACTTCTCCACCAGGTAGTGGTGGACGTGGTGGAGCCATTTCTAAAGAAGCAGAATATCATTACTAAACATTAAAAATAATGAGAAAATAAAAAAAAATCCATGCACATTCGCAGTAGCACTCTTTAAATATTCAATTCGCAGATGAATCTTCATTTTTTGGGAATTCTTACCATCGTCTTCCTCATTACGATAGTCATTATCGTAATATCCTGACGAAATTCATGCAGCACAGAGGAAGCAAAAATATTTTATATTAAAAAAAATCAAAATTGAAGGATAATTAAGTGGCACAATATTTCGTCTCATGCATTTGTGTGAAATTCGTGAGATGATTTCGTATGAAAAAAAGGCAAAGATGAATAGAAAGTGAACACAATTAGAAAAAAAACGTACATGAAGATCCCTTATTTGTAAATTTCTGTTAAATTATAAATTATACGAATTTTTCATTTTTTTTCCCCAAATCGATCGTCTAATAAATTGAATTTACGTCAGATTCTCCTCAAAATCTCAGAATAATCAATTTTTTCTCAATAAAATTACTGCAAATTCGAAGAATGTCTTGGATAAATTTCCTCAATTATTATCGAACAAATACGAATTTCCGATTCTTTTGCATTAATTTTTCTCAACAATTTTGTACCTCCACGTGAGCCTTTTGGTAAAGGACTAATTGAACCGTGCTGCGATTTTCCAATCCCCAAAGTAGGAGAAACCGTTCCCAAATTGCTGGGGGACGGCTGGTTCCTCAGCGGTTCACCCACTGATTATTCAAAAAAAATTACAAAATACTCAATGAGATGATTTGCCTAAAGAAGATGATTTTTGATAAAAAAAAAAAGAGAAGTAGCTGCAATTAAACCACTCGACTAACTGATCTATGGAAAAAAAATTCTCTCAATAAATTAATAATCATGTGATTACTGAAATGAATTGAAATATTGAAAAATTGATGATTTAATGGAAATTCATGCACAACAATGTGATTGCGATCTGGTTGTACCTTTGTCGGCGAAATATGTGTGTCTAGCTGGTGGTATTTTTTCCTCTGTAAATATTAGCGATATAACTAAAGGTATTCAATGTTAAACTTATTCTTAATAAGAATTTGAAATTTTTTAAGAGCCTTACCATCGCCAATTCGTAGCTGCGAGAGGTCTGGAGTACTTCTGTGATCTGGATGAAGAGCCTTACGAACTTGTCCAACGCTATTCAACAACTGAAAACGAAGAATTATTAATTAATATTTTAAAAAAAGTCCATTTCGAAGAATATCTCGAAATTTATTGGAAATACGGGAATATTTCGTTAATTTAGAATCAAAAGGGCGTAAGTGCAAGGCTTATACCCAGCACTTACGCCCCTTTGTTCCTGAAAAAAGGAAGGTTTGATAGTGAAATTTATATGATATCCATCACATAAATATAGGGGAGAACGGGGCAAAATGGACCTCGGCAACAACATAATTTAGGCCCAGGTGTATAAAGCTCGATTAGCGCTAATCGTCGATTAACTGACTGAGCTGTCGCAGTTATATGTATGGTTAACTTTAGGCAGTTAACTTCACTCAGTGATAATTAAAGATGGCTACCCAAGTGGCAGCTGGAATCATAACCAAAAACTGAATGAAAAATTTGTTCCATTCAGCTCCAAATTAATGAAAACGCAACAATTCATCCAGTTATGGTACAGTGGTCATCAGTTCATAACTATTTTGAGCTGTTTTCGACCATTTTTAGGCATGCCATCCCAAATTCTTCTTAATCACACCAAGTTAACTGACTGAAGTTAATCGCTGAAAATTAACTCCACCTGTCGCTTAACTGCAGCAGCACAGTTAACTGGCTGTTACTAATCGGTGATTAACTTTATGCACCTGGGCCTTAGTATTTTTTTTTAAAGTTAAGGACTCGATGAAAAAATCTGAAAAAATTTGAGAAGATGCTCCAATATGTCTTCATTTTTGTATAATTTTTTCAAATTTTTTCATAAAGCCGCCTATTCTCTAAAAAAATCCTAACAAACAGGTCCATTTTGGCCCACTTTCTCCTACATTTAATGTATTAAATATAAAAAAAAAAATTATTTCCACATACGCCACTTTAGAAACAAAGTGGCGTAAGTACTATGTATAAGTACAGCACTTACGCCCCTTTGTTTCTGAAATGACGATTTATAAAGACCTCTTTTTTAGATCGAAAGAAGACCCAAAAAGAAAAAATTTCGATTAAAAAATCTATAATTCAAATAAATTCCAAGATATTTTACAAAAATTGATGGCAAAAAGATGATACTGAAAATATCAGACACCTTAAAATTTTTAGTCTTTTTCCTCCTTAACAAATAAATCATTTGAAAAAAAAATGAAAAATATGCGCCTCTAGAAAATTCGAAAAACTATAAATGCAGATTTTTCAAATATTTTTTTTGTGATAATTTACTTGTAATAAAGTCTAAAAGATTGTCAGATGTCTGATATCTTGAGTATCATGGCAAAAAGGTAATTCTTACAGCTCGATTGCTTTCCCTCCACCTCGAAATAGACGGTCCATCATTGATGTTCATAGCAACAGCCTTAGCATCCTGTACCATTGGCGTGACACTGTGCTGCAGAACATCAGCAGCCTGATTGACCCTCTGAATAAACGACAAATCCTCACTATTATCACTCTCCTGCTTGGCAACGAGAATAACACGATTGGCCAATCGCGCGATAGCCGCTGTATTGTCCACCATTTTTTGTGGATGCTGTTTGGCGATAGCTTCCTCGCACAAAAACGCATGCTTCTGCATCTGCTCCTCGGAGGTTCTGACGAAATCGGCACTATCAGTGGCTTCATCACAGAGGCCGCGGGTTCTCTGCATCGTCTCGGCATACTGCTGACGTAAATTCTCAAAATGTTCATCCGCAGCTTTGCTCTCGGGATAACTCATCCTGATGCGACCAGCGTTGATCAGCTGCGGTGTAAGAGACTCGACTTGAGACGCACTATTCAAAAGAGCTTCGGCAAGTTTTTTGTTCCCGCCACTTCCACCGGCAGCCACCATTCTCGCGGTTTTTGCCGCGCGATTCGAAAAACTCTGGAGTGCATGTGTCCTGTCATTAAAATTCTGCTCTCGTCCTGGTGTTCCTTCTGGCGTTAATACAGCATCAGTAAACTGCTTGAGCGGAGTACTTATGTCAATAAAATCCTCAACAACTCGAGACACAACCGCCTGTTGAATTCGATTTTTTAGTTCATAAAGCTTCTGCGACAATTGACGCGCAATTTCTTGCGCTCTCGGCGTATTTCCTTGTCCATGTGCGCAAAGATCGGCGAGCTGACGAGAAAGAGTGTCGACTTCGTCGCATAATTGGAGAATTTCGGCTTTGTGAATACCAGGAAGACCATCCGCCACCTGAAATCATTGAGAAATTGAAAAAAATTGAAATATTGAAAAAAATTGAAATCATTGAAAAATTCAAAAAAATTAAAATCATTGAAAAAAAATGATTGATTTAGTGATTTTCTTCATTTTCTGGGGGATTTAGAGGACTCACATATGCCATGCTCTGCTGATTCTATCCAAAGCGCAGCAGCATGCACAAATATTATTGAATTTCATTCATATTTGTTATTAGAATGTATTAAATTAGGTAATTAATGAATTAATTGAGTACCTTTTTTCCTTCGTGGATGATCATGGCGATTGCACGTTGTCCTAGTCCTCTGTCATCGTGATGAGGATTTAAAAGCCACTTGTTTGCCTGTTCGAGTCTTCCGGCTACTGTGTGCGCAGTTTGGGCCAAGCCAGATTTATCTGCTGCAACGAGAGCTGATGCTACTGATGATCGGAGCTCGTTGAGCTTGTCCTTTATTCCACGAGCGAGAGACTCTGCCTGCGGTGATGTTCCTGGAATTAATGGATAATTATTGGTGATTTGGGAAGAATTATGGGGAGGGGAGGAAGCGGAAGATGAGATGGGGGAAGGTGGGGTAAAGTGGAAATTCCAATTGAATGGTTTGAGATAGAGATTTTCTGATGATTTCATTGGAAAGATGAGAAAATTTTAGGTGGAAAACATGTGTCAAAATTATTTTTCTTCAATTTTTTGAAAATTTTCCTTTTTTGGGTCAAATTTTGAAGGGGTTTTCCTTTTGAAAATCGAAAAAATTCACGTTTTCGGCGATATCTCGGGTTCTGTTGGTCCTAGCGACCTGGGGTTGGTCTCAAATGAAAGGTGAGCTCATTTCTCATTGATTTAAGTGCTTCAAAGTTTTTTAAATCAATTTTTCGAATACTTATAGGCCATTTTCTGAAAATCAGTTTTTGCCCTATAAGTACTTGAAAAATTGATAATTTTTTTTAAAACCACATGAATCCATGGGAAATGAGCTCACCTTTCATTTAAGATCAACCCCAGATTGCTACGACCAATAGAACCAGAGATATTCCCAAAAACCTGAAATTTTTCAAAAACAGAAGGATTTCACCTTCAAATCTCCCGCAAAAAATGGAATTTTTGAAAAATTCAAAAAAATAACTTCTGACATATGATTTCCATGGGAAATTTCCTCAGCTTTCCAATGGAATCATCAGAAAAAACCTATCTCCAATATTTCCATCGATTTCGAGTAATTTTCATGTTATAAAACACCAAAACCAACACCTGTCCGTTTTACCCCTTGTTTCCATTTTACCCCACCTTCCCCTATACCTTTTCCATCTTGACGCAGTTCACAGAGTGCATCTGTCATTGTTGCTATTTCCCCAGTGAGTCTCCGCAATTGTTCTGCTTGTGCTGGAGGCAGATAGTGCTCAGCGAGTCTCTCTGCCTGTTCCATAATCTGTCGCAGACTCCTTTCACCAACACCACCACGCATTGCCCTTCCGTCATCCAGCCAGTCATGTGCCGCTCTTATACGAGACTCAATCGCACTCTGCGCCTTTTTCAGGACCTATCCCAATATTTAAATCATTAATTTCGTTATGAAAAATCCATTTTTCCCTTCATTTCATCTTTTTTCTACGGAAATATCTGTTTTTTTTTCTAAAATTTTATTCTATCAATCGTATATGTAGTATTCATTATCTCGAGACATCACTTTAACATAAATTTTCGGTCATAGAAGCGTTCATTCATGAAATTTCAACTGAATTTATGAAAAAAACGCTTCTATAACGGAAAATTGTCGTTAAAAGGTAACCGAAGGACCCGCATCTATTGATTTATTAAACAAAAAAAAATTGTTTAACAATATTTATTGATTTTTTTTTCATGAAAAAACTGTCAACGACTTGGGACAGAAGTTTAGAAGTCGATGCTTCTATTATTTCATGAAAAAAAATCATTATTATTGCTAAAAAATGCATTTGAAAATTTGAAATTTACGTATTGAGTTCTTAAACCAATTGTTTAATGATATTTATTGATATTTTTATTATAAAAAAGTGTCAACGACTGGAAACAAAAATTTAGAAGTCAATGCTTCTATTATTTCATTAAAAAAATGTTAATTATTGCTAAAAAATGCATTTGAAAATTTGAAATTTACGTATTGAGTTTTTTAACCAATTGTTTAATGATGATTATTGATATTTTTATTATAAAAAAGTGTCAACGACTGGAAACAGAAGTTGAGAAGTCGACGCTTCTATTATTTCATGAAAGAAATGTTAATTATTGCTAAAAAATGCATTTGAAAATTTGAAATTTACGTATTGAGTTTTTAAACCAATTGTTTAATGATATTTTCATTATAGAAAAGTGTCAACGACTGTAAAAAGAAGTTTAGAAGTCGATGCTTCTATTATTTCATTTAAAAAATGTTAATTATTGCTAAATAATGCATTTGAAAATTTGAAATTTACGGGAATTTTCTTCCGTTACTTCTTAAAATGATGTCACGAAATAATAAAATTTGTTCAATATTTTTTGGATATACGATCTTAATGATTAATTTAGTTGTTAAAGATGGCCTTTTATCTGCAGAGACGTAAAAGGCGACCTTTAACAACTAAATAAAATTTGTTGTTCTCACCGTCAATTGATCAGCATCCCATTCCTCCTCATCGTACGTCGTCAATTGAAGCACACGTATTATTTCATTCAACTCATCCGACATCCGGCTAGACAAGTAATTACGATTTTCCGCTGCTTCACCTGCTCCCTTGCCACCTTGCGATATTATATGAATGAATATCTTCATAGAACAGATAAGAATCGGCGCAAGTGTTTTCACTTGATCCAAACAACGAACGAGAATCTCCCGGTGCACCTGATGCGTCAGTTCCTTCTCTCTCGCACTGACTTCACGTGATACTTTGCTCAAGCAAGGACTCAGGTTCTTCAGGAAGTGAACTAGATCCTCCATCGTCTCGATGACTTCGGTGACTGCTAGATAATCCAGGACTCTTTTGCATTCGCGGATTATCTTGCGGACTTCGCTCTCATCGAAACAGAGGAGGAGAGAACTTGTGCCTTGAAGAATTCCGCGGGAACCTTCAATTAATTTTTTCCTGAAAAGAGAATTCATCAGATTTTGTCACTCCTTTATGAATAATATCTCGGAAACTAAGCGAGATAGAGCGATTTTTGTAGAGACCTTTTTTGTAGAGGAGAATCAGAGCTAGGAAAAAGGTCTCCACAAAAATTGCCCTATCTCGCTTAGTTTCCGAGATATTCTTTTTTTAATGATCACGAAGACGATCTGACTCGTTTTACGACTTTATCACCAATTTTTTGAGAATATCTCGGAAACTAAGCGAGATAGAGCGATTTTAGAGGAGACCTTTTTTGTAGAGGAGAATCAGAGCTAGGAAAAAGGTATCTACGAAAATTGCCCTATCTCGCTTAGTTTCCGAAATATTAAGAATAGAATACATTAAAGAATAATAATTTTTAAAAAATATTTAAAAAAAATTGGCGGTAAATTTAAATCAATTTGCCTGAGAATTTTGGATTTTTTTAGTTTTTGAAGTGTTTACCTGGCTGGTCCAGAGTAAGGATCCTGTTTTAACAATGCCGAAGCTTCCTCGAGAAGCCTCGAGGCTCCTTCAACACGTTGCAAAGCCGATGGCATGTCCTGCTTGAGCAGAGCATCATCCGAAGAGTTAATCGTCTCTTTCCCGACCTTAACAAGGTTTGTAACAGCCATACTGACTGCCTGGACGGGTCGTCCAAGATCGGGCATTGCGTTTCCATCTTCTGCCTCTTCGTGGAGTATCACAAGCCTCGAGACCTAAAGGTTTTCAAATAAAATTACGTCATTAAAAAGTGTCTCCACCTTATATATTACCAAATTGAGACAGAGAATAGGTGGGACGTTGGGAAATTACTCAATACTGTCATAATGTTGATTATCTCCTGAATAAATAAATAACGGAAGCCTCGAAATTCCCAAAAAAAAACAATAACTGTCAAGTTTTTAACAATACACAAGTCGATTTTATTTTATCATCAGTTTTTTCAGAATATCTCGGAAACTAAGCGAGATAGAGCAATTTTTCTTGAATCCTTTTTTGTAGCTCTTGAAATTCTCTACAAAAAAGGACTAAAACAAAAAGGGCGTATCTCCATTATTTTCCGAGATATTCTAAAAAAAAGTAGTGAAAAAATGAAAACAATTCGTCATCTTAGAAACAAAAGGGCGTAAGTGCTGTATATAAGCATGGCACTTACGCCCCTTCACTTCCAAGGCTCCAAATTCATCTTAGAACTTCATATTCTTCAAAAACATTGCTTTATGCCTTCCTAAACATTTCAACATCTTCTCCCTGAATTGTCGTGGGCATTAAGCAACAGCCAAATGAATTTTTATTTTAATCTTCATGTATTTTTAGCATTAAAACAACTATTAGTACCAGCGCAACTGGACAAGCCTGTAAAAACCTTCATAATCAATTTTCTCAAGGGATTTTTGCTCCAAAAAATTGTCTAAAAAATGCATTAATGCTCCAAATAATGAGGAAATTGGGAAATTTCAAAAATTACTTCAAAAATTCCCTCAGTCACCTGTTAATCATGCGCGTTGACAGTATCCCATTAAATCCCCGAAACCCGGGAATTTCAAAATTCTCCTGTGTTGACAAATTTCTCAATCAAAATTTAAAAAATAAAGACTAATTGGAGTTTTATTGAAGAAAAAAAGGCAAAACCACACCCACGTCCAAGAATATTCTTGGTCTCATGGCTTTTCTCTCTCTCGCATATATATATATACAACAAGCAAAAGAAATACGATTCGAGGGCCAACACAGCACAAAGTGATTGCCACAAGAAGTGATGTCATATCTAAATATACATTTATTTAGAAATTTTAGTGAATAATTTTCATTTTTTCTCTTTTTTAATATTTTTTCTCTGAACATCAGAGTTCATTATTGTTTAAAAAAAAGGCGGTTATGGTTCCTGCAATGAAAAACAGATATTAACTGAAGAATTGATCTATCTATATATAATTTAAAAAAAAATTTGCACCGACATTTCGTCTGCAATGTACTTTTCAACCTTTTTTCTCTCATTTTAGTGAATTTTAGTGAATATTTATCCTCATTACACATTGACGCTCTTTCTTTTTTTTGTCTTTAGTAAAAAAAAAACACTAGAATCACCGGAAATTTCGGCGATTGCGGTAACCTTGAGCCTGATAAACTGTACCTGATGAAAAAAAATAAATACAATTAATTAGCAGAATTTTTAAAAATGCAAATTACCTGTTGTGCTACAGGCTCGAGAATACTCTCTATCGTTTTCGTATGAAAAACCGGCATTTTTCCCCCAAAATTACACAAAAGTCACTAAATTTCACTAAAATAATAAAATAAAGAAGTTCAAGGACACAAATCACACATAAACACTTGAAATTAATTTAAATTTAAATTTAATTTAATTTAATGGAGATTTGAAGCATTTAGGGACTCCACTTTCTTGTTCACTTCTCAATTATAAATTAATAATAATAATAATAATGGCAATAAGACGTCAAAGTCGAGCACGAGTCACACACACACACTTTACTATTTCTTCTTCTCTTCTTTCGTGGACGAAACTCCGAAATGCTCCGAAATATCGAAGCAACGAAATTGCACTAGTACTTGAGACAGTCTCGGGTAGTCTCGGGAAAACTCGGATATGTTCGGAAACCATTCCCTTTCTTTCTTCAGCTCTCTCCCCCCTTTTTTCCCCTCTATTTACTTGGTAAACGTGCCTTTCACTTGTGCTCGTGTTTGTTCGGACTAGACATAACCCTTTTGACATCAAAATAGTCATCTCGACTCAGTCGACTGCAATAAAATTAAAAAAAAATAAAAAAACAGTAAAAGGAAGAGAAAAAAAAGGCTAGTGAGGAGGAAGATCCGGTGTGTGAATACAGCAGAATATCGAAGCAAAGTGTATATATATATATATATATATATATATACACAAACTCGAAACGATTCGATTGGTTGAAAGAATCATTCGAGATATTGTGAATTGAAAATTGAAAAAGAAAAATAAATAAGAAAATTTGAAATTTGGATTGTTTTTGGGAATTTTTGGGATTATTGAGATTATTGAAATGTTGAGTTGATTTTTTTTTTGTTTTTTTTGGGTGGAATTAAGAAGTTTTTGGTTTTTTATGGAGAAATTGAGGTGAAAAGGATTTACTGATCATTTGAAGATATTTTTCCCACTGATTTTGGAGAAATTTGATTTCAGAGGATTTTTGTGTCTTAAATTGTTTGAGAAAGACTGGAATTAAGGGAAAATGGCATCAGGACTTGAGAGCTACGTCAATCGTATCCTTTTTTATTGATTTAAAAAAATAAAAGAAATATTGTGATTATTTTGGTTAATTTGAGGTTATGCCTTAACCACTTGTGATCAGATACTGTCTCGATTATCACATCGGATGGACGGAATTTTATCGTAAGAATTTTATTTTATATCATTAATTAATTTTTTTTGATGCTGTATCAAAGATGATATTTTTTTACATTTTTCCGAATTTTTTCATAATTTTTGACCGTGTAGTTTATGAGATATGAATTATCAAAGTTACTGAAAATAACGGTGTTGGGGATGAAACGCCTTAAATCGAACGGAAATAACAAAATTACTAAAAAAAACCACAGGATTGATCCATTATTTAAAAACAATTGGCGAAGTAAACAGCATTTCAACTAAATAATAGAAGAAAAAAATATTCAATTCACCGTACAGTTATTGAGAAATTTTAATTAGAAGGTAGTCGTAACCAGAGAACTAAAAAATTCGCGTTTTTAATTTTTTAATTTTTTTTATTTTTGTAATTTTCATCGAAAAAATTTTAATTACTTTCTCAATGAAAAATTTGGATTTTCAAATTTTTCATTAGTTTGAAAATTATTTTTTTTTAAAACAATTTTGATTACTATTGTAATTTAAAATTTGACTAATGGAATTTCATAATTATTTTCTTTATCAAACTTGTTAACATTTTATTAGTTAAATTGAATTATAAATGTCATATAAGCGTCATTTAGATTGGATTAAATTATAAGTTCTTATTTGTGTTACATTTAGTTAACACTCTCAACTCAAAATCTTTGTCTGAAAGACGTTTATATTTGGGAAGATTAAACATAGTAGCGTTGATTTCATTATAAAATTAATTATTCCAATTAATTAATAAGTAAGAAAGAATCAAAATTTCGAATAAGAAAAAGAATTATAAAATTTCATCAGTCAAATTTTCAATTACAATAGTAATCAAAATTGTTAAAAAAAAAAAATTAATTTTCAGACTAATGAAAAATTTAAAAATCCAAATTTTTCATTAAGAAAGTAATTAAATTTTTTTCGATGGAAATTACAGAAATAAAAAAAATTAAAAAATTAAAAATGCGAATTTTTTTTCGACCGATCTCTGGTCGTAACTATTTGCCTCTCTCTCTATCTCATGCATTTGATAGGAGATTGATGTAAAAAAAATACGAGAAGAAAAAAATTATATTCACAAGCTGAAGATATGACTTTCGTTTAATCACTTTTTTCGGGTAAATTAAAGTACTTTTTCCCCGAATTATCAGCAATTAATTGGGAATAAACCTACAAATCCTCATTTTTTTCTGTTTTATCGATTGTACTGGGGGATACTACCTTAATTACGCTCCTATTTCTTCTTTTTTCTCATTTTATTCCGATTTTTTTCAGGGAACTCTCAAGGGTTTTGATCAGACAATCAATCTGATACTCGACGAATCTCATGAGAGGGTCTACAGCATGAATCAGGGGGTAGAACAGGTGGTTTTAGGTTTACACATCATCCGAGGAGACAATGTGTAAGAAATTCATCTCAACTAAAAAATAATAATAAAGAAAAATGCATCCATTTTCATGTTTAACTTGTTTTTTTGGAGCATCTCTCTAAATAATGGAGATACGCCTTTTTTTATGGAGACCTTTTTTGTAGAGCTCATTCCCCTCTACAAAAAAGGTCTCCGCAAAAATCGCTCTATCTCTCTTAATTTCCGAGATAATCGCAAAAAACGAGAGCGACTCGTCCCATTTTTCCTCTTTTTTTTACTGAAATTCAATTAATTAATTAATTATTTTTACCTGCAGTGTAATTGTGGGGGAATTGGACGACGAAATGGACTCACGGTTGGATCTTGCCTCAATTAGAGCCGAACCACTGACCTCAGTGGTCCACTGAAAATGAAAGAAAAAAAAATAATTGAATACAATCAACCAAATGAATTTAAATTAAATGAATTGTATTATAAAATTCATAATTAAGGTAAAGAAAAATTCAATTTTTTACGAAAAAAATTTATATTAAATGAAAGAAAAAAAAAAAAAATCATTTCAATTAAAAATGAAAGAAAATAAAAATATGAAATAATTGCCATGTAATTTATTCAAGACATATAAATACTTATATATTCTTCATATATCGGTGATGTACAATATTATTCGTCTAGATACACTATTATTTTTTTCTCATTTATCATAATCAACTGCAAATAAACGTTATTAAACTATTCATTTTTCTCCAATTTTTTTTTTTATTTTTTCATTTTTTTTTAATATTATAAGATAAAAGAAAACGTGAAATTCTTATGAACAAAATTATCTTTGTAATTATTTACACAATATATAATAATTATACAAATGTAAATGTATTTTTCGGAGTAATTTGGAAAAATTCATTTTATCAAAAAGCTTTATATTCATAAAAAAAAATTTCAACGAATAAATAAAATAAATGATAAATGAATTATCAAATTACTCTTGGTTATTTCAATTAGTTCATTATTTTCTTTTATATAATATATGTATATCGACCCTTAATAATACGCAAAAATCATATTTCTAATGGAAGTTAAGGATCACCGATACATAAATATATTATTTATGACTTGCACCATAGTTATTCAGTCACGTTAATTTATCCGAATTAAACATTAACTAATTAATGAATAAAGTGAAATAGACGAAAAAAAAAAAAAACAAATAATAAGTAAATATTAATGATGATAATATAAAATACTTGAGCTATCATTTTATAATTTAATAAATGAATGTAAGAGACATGATTGACTCATTGAATGAAGAAAAAAATCGTTGAATGAACGAATATTTTTTAAAGAAAATTATACAATGACCAACTAATAGTTCCACGTCTAATTGTGTGATGTCATATTTCGATTTACACCCTCTTTTCATAATTAATTATGAAATATTATAATAATAATAATATAAAAATTTTTTCGATTAACTAAATTTATAAATCACTGGATTTAACAGCAATTGAATTAATCGTATCAATCGCTATTTCTTTGTTCACCATTAATTTACAATTTTTTTTCGCTTAATTTCATAATTTAATTCACAGTTTTTTCATGAGCTTAATTATTTATTTAAATTTTTCATGAGCTTTTATTGAGGCGATGATCTGTTACCCCTGTTAGCATTAACATTGGATCGATTTCTGTTTCTTCTTCTCACTCTTCCCCGATTTCTGACGACTGGATTTGGCGTTGAATTCGTCGAGCCCGTCCATTCAGCTGGATTATTGCAGAAATTCATTGAGTTTGATGGACCATAGGGTATAATTGTTTCGTTGGGCCCAGGTCCAAAGTTGTTGAAATTGTTGCCGGTGTAGGAGGGATCATAATTGGCGCCAACATCTGGATAACCCAATCCAGGAGCAGGACCAAGGAGTCCTGGACCACCGTTTCTTGGAACGAACCTAGGATCAAATCCCAGCTGATGAGATGACCCATTTGGTGCAATTGCCCCAGAAATTCCGGTAATGGCCATTGGAACGGCCTGATGCCCCTGAATTTGGGGGTTCATGATGCCGGGGAGGGTGTTAACACCCCCAAGCATGGGATTCTGATTGATGCCCATGTTTAGACCACCCGCAGGAATTATGGAGGTCCCTAGATTCATCTGAAGATCATTCGCCCCCGATTTCAGCGGATTAACAGAAGCGGAAGTGGACGTGGGAGCCAAAGCGGAGGCTTCCAGCGTTTTTCTCCTCGGATCCGCTCGGATGTGAAGTGGCGGCGACTTTGGAGTGTCCAGCTTTCCCACCACAGGCGGTGGAGACATCGGAGAATCCGCAAGATCGCTCTTAGACAGCCTGAAAATCTTCCGCAACCTCGGATCGTGTTTCACAGCTGCGTCACTCTTCGTCAGCTTCAAACCCGTGTAATTTGGCCGGGGAATATCGACTACGTAGACTTTGTACAGTGTCGTTGGATGAGAAGCTATACTGGCGTCAATTTCGGTACATGGAACGTGGGCTGGTGCCGGTTTAAACGGCAACGTCAGCATTTGCCTTAAATCCACGTCAGATCTGCTGGAATTAGACCCTTCGAAATTGCCACCAACCATCCTTAAATCAGTGTCCCCAAAGTCCTGGTAATTCTGTCGCAAGTCCATGTCTTTTCTGCGATGATCTTGGTCCAGCCTGGCACGAAGATCCGTGTCCATCCCAGCATCCATTGACGTTATCCCCGAAGAATAGATACTTGTCTCTAGTCTTAGTGTCCTTGACTCTTTTTTAGAGTCGGATATACTTGGACTACTAGGCTTGTTATCCTCTATTCTTCTTTGACGAGGATCTCGAGACATCCGCGGATCTCTAGAAACTGGCGCAGAACTTGTTGAAGGCGATGACTTTGGACTCGAAGTGTCACTGTCTTTGATACACGATTTTTCCGAATCCGGTGATGTTCTTGATGCTCGCGTTTTATCAGTATCCCTGGAAGACTCGCCAGCGTTTTTCTTTGACTGTGGCTTTATGGAAGACAGTAGTTTTGTTACCTCAGCGCTGATGTCAATTTTACTCAAATCTCCTAGTTTATCGATTATCGGAGCTGGCTGAGGTATGAGAATCGATGGCTCCACGTCATCAGAACTGTTTCTTTCTGATTTTTTCATTGGACTCTCTTGATCACTCTTCTCGCTTTCATCTCGATGACTCTCCTTAATGACAATCTGAAGATTACCATCCTCGTCGTCATCATCGTCGTCGTTATCATCGTTATTACCATTGTCACTGTCATCGGAGTACCATTCTTCCTGATCCTTCAATGCACTAACAACCGCATTTTTCTCATCATCCTCGATATTATTATTATTACTATTACTGTTACCAATACTATTTTCATCTGCAGCTCTCTGCTGCTGTTGAATTCTCATAAACAGCTCTTGCGCCTGTTTCGGTAAGCTTGTTCGGGATTCTTGATAATTATCAGATGGATTAAAATCCAATTTGTTCATTAAATCCGGATTAATTCTCCTTTCCCCTTCGGTTCTCCTTTTATCCGCATCTCTCGTTTTGTCGTCCTCATCGACTGGCACTTCGATAACCAAGTTCGATTCCTCCTCTCGATCGCTCTCCTCGTCGAATTTGGTGGCTGATGAATTCGCCAATTCATTTGGTGAACCCTGCGATGTTTTCGGAGCAACGTTCAACAATTGCCGCAAATCTATGTCCTTCCCCGAATTATCAGGCTTTGCTCGTGATGACAAGGAGCCATCGCTTCCCTTCGACTCAGCTCCAATCTCCTTAGGTTTATTGTCGGCAGAAGTGTTGCCCTGGATCTCGTTGTAGAACTCCATATTAGCGATACATTGTTGCAGCAAAAGCCTCTGTTGAAGCTGCTGCTGGACCGCTAGACTCAACGCGACATTCGGAAGATTTAATCCGAATTGACTGACTGATTGCAGCAGCATTATCTGCTCGAGTGGTACACGATCGTCATCAGATCCCCAGCGTGTCTTTTTTCCAGCTGATTTCTTGTCCTTACCACTCGCACGTTTCTGACTGTCTCCAGCAGATGATGCCTCTTCTTCCTTATCATTGATTGCATTTGTTCCTTGAACTGCCATCGTTGGCAGTGCTACGTCAAAAAGACTCGGTATTTTCTGGGAATTACCATCACGTCCTTGACCACTGTTTCTCGACGTATTATTGATCATCATCAGAGCACTTTCTCTGCTCAATCTCGGAAAATCACCGAGAATCTCCTTTGGCGCTGTCTCCAAGTGCTTCAAAAGTATATTCTTCACCTGTTCATTCAGTGGCTCATGTGAAAATTTACAATTTGTACCAGCTGTACATTTTAAGCCAGTATGAAAAAATTTACAGGGAAAATCGTGATGCATGTAAAGACACTTGTCACGTTTAGCACAACAGTCCATTAAATAAAATTTACATAATTCCATTTTTCTCGGTGGCATTGCATTGTGGGAGAATGGACAATCATCACCACGATGACACTTACCCTGCATAAAATAAACACATATTGAATCAGGATCTTGATTGTGATCGTTATTTGGCTGATTTCTACGGCCATTACGTTCACTTCTTGCATTGGCACGACTCTTGTTTTTACCACCACGTTCATTTTTACCGGATCTACGGGGTGTTGAGGAACGATTGTTACTACGTTTTTCGTCACGATGTCTACTGGATCTTTCTTCAGAGTCTCTGTCTGAATCTCTGTTGTTATCGAAATTGTCACGCTCGTGGGAACGACGAGACATTGGACTCATGTCGTGGCACTCTTTTCTGACGGGTGAGGCACCTCGAACGAAGAGCAACTCGTCGTCGTCTTCGTTGCCATTTTCTTCTTCGCTGAAACGACGTTTCTGTTGGAGTGGAAAGATTTATTTGATTAGTTTTAGGTGATATAAGGGAATATGGGGGAAGGTGGGGTAAAACGGACGCTTTTCTATTGAAGGGGTTGGAGATAGAGATTTTTTGATGATTGCATTGGAAAGCTGAGGAAAGCTGGATGGAAAACATGTGTCAAAATGCTTTTTTTCCTATTTTTTGAAAATTTTACTTTTTTGGGCAAATTTTGAAGGGGGGGAACTTTTGAAAATCGAAAAAATTCACTTTTTCGACGATATCTTCGGTTCTGTTGGTCGTAGCGACCGGGGTTGATCTCAAATGAAAGGTGAGCTCATTTCTCATCGATTCATGTGGTTCAAATTTTTTTACATCAATTTTTCAAATACTTATAGGTCATTTTCTGAAAATCAGTTTTTGCCCCATAAGTACTTGAAAAATTGATAATTTTTTTTTCAAACCACATGAATTCGTGGGAAATGAGCTCACCTTTCATTTAAGATCAACCTCAGATCGCTACGACCAATAGAACCAAAGATATTCCCGAAAACCCGAAATTTTTCGAAAACAGAAGGATTTCACCTTTTAAATCTTTCGCAAAAAATGAAATTTTTGAGAAAATTCAAAAAAATAACTTCCGACATATGATTTCCATGGTAAATTTCCTCAGCTTTTTAATGGAATCATCAGAAAAAATGTATCTCCAATATTTCCATCAATTCCAAGTAATTTTCATATCCATTTTACTAAACTTCCCTTCAGCAACTTGATTAATTTAAAAAGAATAACACAAACCTTTTGTTCTTTGGCTCTTTCATCAGCCTCTTTGTCATCTCTACTTCTTTTTCTACTCTTATTCCTACTACTGCTCGAAGAACTCTTGCTCTTGCTCTTTTCCTCTCTCTTCTTGTCCTCATCCAACACAGCTTTTATCGCTTTTTCAACATCACCAGCCCAATCCTCAGATGGATTTTTGTATTTAGTAAATCTATCCGATTTGCTACCACCTGTACTACTGCTACTTGATTTACTCTTGCTTTTGCTCGATTTCGAACTTGATTCCGAACTTTTCTCCTTGTGCGAATCCGATTTGGATGATGATTTTGATGGCTCTGCTGCAGGTTTTGGCGGTGGAGGAGGAATTGGCTCGTCATCCTCATCTGAGGGAATCTCACCGTCCTCCAAGTCATCGTTATCTGTATTGCTGTTTTTTTTGAGGGAAAAAAATGGATAAAATTAAAAAATTCATTCATCTTCGTGGAACTTTTCTGGATGTTTTCGAATCATGTGATGATGTTACTCGAGATAATTCAGAGATGTTTCGGGATCGTAATTTTGATGATCCTCTTCTTTTTCTACTGTAAAGATCATTGAAATCATGACAATTATCAGTATTTTAGGGGTTTTCAAATTCTTCCTTGATGCTCATTTTTGCGATTTTTGCGGTTTTAGCTTGTGGCAAAATTAGGCAACACTATTTGGCTTCATGGAGACTATTCAGCTCCAATCTATCCATGCCAGCAGAGATGCCAGAAGATTTTTCAGTGCCAATTCAAGAAAAGAATTGAGTGAAGTTGAAAAAAATCAGAAATTGAAAGATTTTTCTTCTTTTTTTTAGTTAAAATTTGAAAATTTCAGGCGCATTTTCTGGAAATATCTCTGAAACGAGTGGATTTAGCAGAAATTGCTAAGAGACCTTTTTTGTAGAGAATTTAATGAACCAAAAAAGAGGTTTCTTGTGAAATTCTCCTAAACTTCAAGATTTCTGAGATATTCATAAAATAATGAAAATATATCTGAGTTTCCCATTTTTTTGAAATATAAAAACCTCTGAATTTTACTTCTCAACTTTTTTTTTTCTTATATAAACAAATCAGTTCAATGCTTCAAAGACTTGTACTATTGATTCAAAAAACATCGATCTTCCCATCCCAAACATAAAACACCTGGTAAATCTAGTAATCGATTTAAAAAAAACCTCAAAGCATGATTCATGAAAAAATTAAAAGAAAAAAAAATCCAAATGATTCACGATTTCTGAAAAAAGCAGAAATCTGACAATTTCTAGTTATTTCAATTTTTTTCCTCAACTAATGAATTATTTAAAAAAAAAATAAAAAATTGGTACAAGTAGAAAATTAAAAAATCTACAAGTGCAAATTTTTTAAATAATTTTTTAAAAATTAATTCATTTGTTAAATAATTAAAAATCCAACAAATTGTCAGATTTCTGCTATTTTTAGTGAATCATGATTCACTTGATGAATAGAAGTTAAAATCGATTATAGATTTATTCTAAGTCAGCTATATATATTAACCAGAAGCAAGAAGTATAATTCAGAATTCTAAAAATAAAAATAAAAAAAACTTGAGATAGTTACCAGTTTAGAAAAACCATAATCATCAATCCTTTGATTAATTTCATTCAATAAAATTTGATAAAAAACTTTTGAAAATTTTCATTTCTTCTTACCCATATCTCTGTGGGGGCATCATTCATTAATTTTTTTTTTCTCTTAAAAAAATCATCATCAGGCGTTGAATTCATCTTTGGTCATTAATATTTAGCATAAAAAACATCATTTTCATTATCATCTCATAACATCACCATTTCATGAAGAAAAAACATCCATAAAATAAAAAACAATTTAATTCCTCTCAATTTTAAATAGAAAAAAAAAAATAAAAAATAAAATTGAGGAATCATTCGTTTTCAAACTTTTTTCCTTTTTTTAGTTGGATAAAAAAAATTAAATAACTTTATCATAATGTTAATTATCGTATTAATCATTAGTTAATTCGGTAATTCAAGTGTATTTTTAATTAAAAGAGAGAAGGTCAAGATAAGTTGCGTGCATCTTGTGTCTCTTCAATGTTTTTAGGTCAAATTGATTTTTTGTAATTGTATCTTAAAAAAAAAAAAAAAATTCTTAATTTTCTTGAATTATCAGAGCATTCGACCTTGAAGGGAAAATAAATCAAATAATAATTAACATAAAATAAATTGAGAATTAAAAAGAGAAAAATTTCTCAAAGTAAATTTCAATTTTTTCCATTAATTTAAATTAATCATCAATTCGCTCAATAAAATGATCATTTGATCTTTTTTTATTATTCTACGAATAATGTTTATTTAAAACAATGTAAAATCGATTTACCGAGTGTCTTCCCTCTATTTATGGTAAAATTTTCTTGTCAAACCAATTGGAAGCAAGCCAACCCAAGTTTTGAGCCAATTCCCTTTTTTTTTCGCTTTTTTTTATTATTATACATTTTTTTTTACTTTATTTCTTCCCAATATATCACACACATTGCGTAATGCCTTCAAGTAAACGCGATTATCCCCTCCACTTTTTTTTAGTATCAACAAATGGCTTTTTGGCTCTTCGCGAATGGAGTATTTCATTTTTTCATTTGAAAAAAAATAGACGAAAAAAAAGAGAGAATTTCGGAGCGAAGAGAATTAATTATGATTAAATCAATACGCGGGAATTTTAAATACTCCCTTTTTTTTAACGGTAAAAAAATGGAAATGTGAGGCTCACTTGGCAGCTGGCTTGAATTTCATGACATACAATAAAATTAGCAAAAATCTCTCAATTTTCTGCATTTTTTTAAACAAATAAATTGTTATTAAAAAAAAATATGAAAAATTTGTACTTTTAAGTTTTCGAATTTTGAAAAATTCAAAAAACTAAAAGTGTGCTTTTTTTAAAATTTTTTAAAAATAATTCATTTGTTGCAAAAATATAAAAATCATGAGAATTGTCAGATTTTTGCTATTTTCAGCGTTTTTATGAAATTTCACACAGGAAATTATTTCAAAGATTTAATTAATTAATATGAAATTGCGAAAATTTTAGAAAATTTATAGAATTATAGAAATAGAAAAAGAATAAAATAAATTTAGAGTAAAATTAATTATATAAATTAAAAAATAATTATTCCCTCCAAGATCGAACATTATATTAAACTTTTAATGTTTGTTTTTTTGTGTCTTGCGAAAAAGAAAAATTAGAAATTAAGGCAAACCTTTGGATTAATGTCTCGGCCGCGGTGACACTCTCGAGTGCCATATTCGACAACGACCTCAATTTATTTAGCAGTTATATAAGTTATTTTTTTTTTAAAGTGTCCTCAGACTATTTGAGTAATTAAATTTTGAAATGATTTTAAAAAATTCAAAAATCGTAGCAATTAAACTCCTATTTTCGGTCGATCGGGAATCGAGGGACTCGAATAATATAAAAGAAAAAAAAAGAAAAAAAAGATAAATATCCAATTCAATTGGCTTTGTATTTAAAAGCTAATTGCTTCTTTTTTTTTCCACTAGTTTACTCAGCTTTTCCCCAACAAAGTCTCCTCTACACTCGTGCGTCTTTTTCATGTATTATATTGCGCATCGCCTAAACATTAACATGACTCTTTCATTTTCTCTCAAAAACTACATTTCCGCCAATTTTCCTTCAAATTTAAAGATATCACGATCCGATAAGTTAGTAAAAATACTAAAAATAGAGAAAAAAACTTCTTTTTTTTCAAAATATTCTCCCCACCGCGCAATTTCGCGCGTTTTTCGGGTCAGAAATTTTTTTTTAATAAAAAATAATGTTTTTTATTTTCACTGAATTAAAATTTTGTTTTTCGTATTTTCTTCTGTAGTTTCACTGCTTTTCCTCTAATTTTCAATTTTAATAGTAAATCAATGTGTTTTTTTTTCAACGAAAAAAGCAATAATTCTGGGAAAATTCTTTTTTTTTAAATCTCCAGATTTTTTGTGTCTCCTTCTCTTTTTTAGCTCTGCGTATGGCAGATTCTTTATATTCTTTATATATGTAGTCAGAATATCAGACAACAAACAACGTCATTTTAGTTGACGTGGCATCGCCGAGTACCTCTTTACCACGACGTACGTTAATGTAGTGTGTTTGTGTTGGTGTGTCTGTGCGAGATACGATTTTGAAATAAAAGGGGAGAGGGAAGAGGCAGTAGCGTCCTATATATGCGTCTTTCCCCCCTCTTCTCTCTCTCACTCTCTGTCGCAACTAATCTATACACCCTTTTGTCACGTGACCTCCCCCCCCCCAACTTCGTGTAACGCCTGTGTGTATGTATGTATATATGTATGTGTGCGTCTTTCGTGTGCTCTTTGTACTTTTATCAGCCCAAATGCAATAAAAAAGAATTGATACCCGTTTTTTGTTTTGTCTTCAAGTCTTTTTTCTTTTTTTTTTTTTTTTCAAGACGAAGAAAGACTTTTACTTTAACGATGGATTTTTTTGTTTGTATGTGTGTGTGTGTGTGTGTATTTCTTACGCTTCCACTGGGCAAAGGGCGAAAAACCCGATGATCACCTTTCAAGGACTCAGCGAAACTTCCGCCATCTTTTTTTTTTTTTCGGGTTTTTTCAGTTACAAAACCAGGTTAATAGATATAATACATGAAAACGCGCTTTTAAAACATGAAAATCTCTTCTTTTTTCCAGCTTTTTTTTTTTTCGCTCTTTTTGGGGACGGCAACGATCAACGATTTTACCAAAAATATGAATTGGAGTTTAATTGCAGAAATTATAAATTTTACTTCAAAGAAAGCAAAAAAAAATTCGTTTCCTCGCGTTTTTTGTTCTCTTTTTTTTAAAAAGAGGTCGTTTTCTTTTTCTCTTCTATTGTCGAATTTTTTTGAGGCAGAGTGCGAGAGTGAATTGTGTCAATTTTTGTTGGATCTTAATTTTTTGAATTTTTTTGTTGTTTTTTTTTTTTTTTTTTGGTTTTCGTCCCTTTGTCTTAATCTTCTGCGAATGTTCTTTGTTTTTTTTTTGCAGTTGCGATTAAAATTATAATCGATAAATCGTGAAAACTTCAAAGATTAACTAAACATGGCCACATCTGGAACTATTCTGAAGGCGCAACACCGAGAGCAAACGAAACGGATGACGAGGCCATACAGACGCCTCTCCAATTTCGTATGAGTGGGGGTAGTATTACGTAGAATTGACCAATGACACTCGCGCGTTCAGTGTCACGTGACCCCTCTCCTACCATTTTCATGCTACTTCGAGCAGTGCCTTTCACTTCGTTTCTCCTCTTTTTTTTTTTTTTCTAGGCGAATGTTGGACGACTTCAAATTCCTGGGAATGAATTACTCCACAAAATCATCGTTTATTGACCGTTTCAAAAACATTTGGCTTTTGAAAATTCTTTGTACTACTATATATAGGTATATCTATGTATATGCGCATTGTTGGACTATTGATTTTTCCGAGAATTCAACGAAAAAAAAAAACTATGCCATCAAGTCACGATGCCATTATTATTGTTATTATTGGAGCTACTGAATGAATCGTTCGATAAAATTGAATCTGACGGTTACGAGGGGAAAAGAAATATTAACGAATTTATATTTTTTATTTTTATTATTATTATCACCTGAATTAATGATAATGAAATTGGCACACATCTGACAATCTTCGGAATTTTTTTTTTAATTAACGAATTATTATAGAGAAAAATATTTTGAAAATTTGCACTTTTAGATTTTTAAATTTTCTAAAAATGCAGTTATTAAGAAAAAAAAAAAATTTATAATTTATCTACTGAAAGAAAAAAAAATGTAAAAATTTGTCAGATGTCTGGCATTTTCAGTATCATCTGGATTAATCGATTATTTGAACAAAGATTTCCACAGAATGATATTTATTTTAATTTAAACAATGAACTAAGACAATTGCTTTAATGACTAATTGGGTATTATAAAAATATGAATTATTGTACAGTCTTTTAATGAGAGTTTAAAGGAGCTTTTCATGGTTTTTTTTGTACTATTTAACTTTTTTTTAAATTGCGACAGAGATGAAGACTTCAATTTGAAATTTTTTTTTTCATTATCTTGGAAAATAACGGAGATAGAGGATTTTGTATCATTGAAATTGACAGAAATCTGGCAATTTTTTGGATTTTTTTAAACTATTATAATAAATCATTATAAAAAAAAATATTTAAAAAATTTGCACTTGTAGATTTTTGAATTCTCTGCATGTGCATATTTTTAATTTAAAAAAAGAAAAAGATTTATTTGTTAGAAGAAGAAGAAATCTAAAAATGATTAAATATCTGTTATTTTCAGTGTCATAAGAATTTTTCTTGAACCTTTTTTGTAAATGAAAATTAATGCTCCAAAAAAGGTCTCTACCTGACGAAAAAAGAAGATTTTTGTTGCAAGAAAATTGCCTTAATTATAGAAAACTTACTTCGCTTTAGAAAATTGAAATATAAAAGATATGAAAATTGAGTACAAAAATGTTGTTTATAACAAACTTTCCCTTGCCACAAGATTTTCTTTTTTCAGTGTAAAAAAATCCTCTATCTCCCTCAAATTCCAACATTTTTCCTATCTAAAAAATAAAAAATAGAGAGACCAGGATGAATTCCAACTTCGAATCAAATCCTCATAAATTCTTTCCCTCCAACGCAAAAATAAAAAATAAAATAACTAATGAACTTCAGATAATTAATCGCGAGGTCACGAATCATCCAAACAATTCCCCATATCCTCTTCCATTTTTTCATCCTCCTCCTCCTTAATTTCCTTGACAGTACTCTCCTTGACCTGTTCAGCCGAGCGATGATGAAAAACGAATGATATCCCACTGCTCCAGCACTGCCTAAGCGAAATATCCGGCAAATGTCTCGGAATATGCGAGTGTCTCCAGTCCGAAAGATCCGAACTGCAGTCAGAATTCTCCGGAGGTCCTTTGATCTCAGCTCCATTGACACATCGTTTGCACTTGAACTTCGAATGAGTATCAGAAACCGTATTCTCCTCAAGTTTGAACAGATCCCTGAGATCAGTCAACGTAAAATGTCTGCAGACGTCATCTTCTTGATCAACGACCGTTGAAGAAAGCGCCTTTTTATGCGCCTGTCTCTGGAAGATCTTCTCCTCGATCGTCCCAGTACAAAGAAATCTATAAACAAAGCAGGGTTTCTTCTGCCCATCCCTCCAGACCCTCGCCATGGCCTGATCATCATTGGCAGGATTCCAATCAGGATCGAACATCACCAAACGATTAGCTCCAATCAAGTTCAGCCCGCAGCCTCCGGCTTTGGAGCTCAACATGAAGATGAAATCTTTGCTGGCCGGATTATTGAAGTTCTCCACGACCTTCGCCCTTTTTTTGATCGACATAGTACCATCCAAACGTACATAACAATACTGCCTCTTCCTGTCGTTTAAAATAATATTATTCGATTAAATTCAGTTTTTCCACTGCAAAAGCTACATGATGGATAGTGGTGGTTTGTCAGATCCTGATTGAATTTCATTCAATCAGAACCGGGAAGCTTTGAAGCTTTCGAAATTGTTGTTTTTTTTTTCATATTCATCATGTAAATATACATTTAATGTAATGTAAAGAACCGAGAGGCTATACAAGGAACAAATAAATAATAATAATAGGGGAGAGTGGGGCAAAATGGAGACTGTAATGAAACGGTTAGAGATAAATTTTTTTTGATGATTCTATTGAGAAGCTGAGGAAATTTTAGCTAGAAAACAAGTGTCAGATGTATTTTTTTCGATTTTTTTGAAAATTCGATATTTTTGAGGGATGAAAACCTTTTCTTCTTTGAAAATTTTCAGTTTTTTGCAAATATCTCTGGTTCTATTGGTCATAGCAATTCGGGGTTGGTCTCAAATGAAGGGTGAGCTCATTTCCCATCGATTTATGGGGTTTTAAATCCAAAAATATCAATTTTTGGGATAGTTATAGGCCAAAAACTGTTTCCCAAAACTATTTCACAAAAATGCCCATAAATACCTCAAAAATCAATATTTTTTAATTGAAAACCTCATGAATCAATGGCAAATGATCTCACCTTTCACCTCCAATCGGAATTTTTACGCTACGACAAGTAGAACCGAAGATATTCTCAAAAACCTGAAAATTTTCAAAAAAAAGGAAGGCTTTCATCCCTCTAAAATGCTCAAAAAAGTCAAAATCGCCAAAAATTCAAAAAAATAAATTCCGGCACTTGTTTCCCGCCTAAAATTTCCTCAACTTTCCAATGAAATCATCAAGAACAATCTATCGCCAATATTTCTATTAATTTCAAGAGTTTTCCATAATATTTGCCTAAAAATTTAGATGTGTCCATTTTACCCCTGATGTCCATTTTACCCCACCTTCCCCTAAATAAATAATACATTTAATGTATCAAATATAAAAAATATTATTTCAACGAATTTAGCCAAAATGAAGGTTTGGTAGTGAAATTTGCATGATATTCATCATGTGTAAATAAACATTTAATGTATTAAATATAAGAAAATATTATTTTAAAAGCTTGCCTGCACAGCTTCTCAAAGAGGTCCAGTGTCTGCGTGTAATTCGAGACCAGCACGATTTTATCACTCGTCGTTGTCTTGATCGATGCTAACAAAGTATCGAGGACCATACATTTCCCAGAAAGCTCCGAAAGTACCTCTTTCGTGCTGTAGTTGGCTGGAAGAAGCTTGGAGGCTCCTTCGAAACCTTCGGAATTCGCGAGGATCTTCTCGTAGACGAGATCCGGATGATTGCATAATTTCTTGAGCAACGTTATCGCAGAAAGGGCTGAAAGGGTTCCGCCCTTCTTCTTTTCTCCGTCATGATTGATCATCGTCTTCTTCATAGCTTCGCTTTTAATGAAGTTCTTGTAGAGGCTCGTTTGTAATTGCGTCATTTTGACGCAGACTACCAACTCGTATTTAATAGGTAGATACTTGGAAAGAAGTGCACTTGTTCTTCGGATGAGGCACTTGTTGACGATTGTTACGAGCTCTCCCAGCCTCTCTTGCGCAAGTTTTCGCTCGTTGTCAGTGGCTGCTGCATCCTGTCCTCGGAGAATTGGGTTCTCGAATTTTCTACGGAACTCCTGGGCTGTACCGAGAAGTCCCTGATTTACAAAGTGGACAAGCGAGAAATACTCGAGAAGATCGTTTTGGATTGGGGTTCCACTCAGAAGAACTCGACGTTTTGCCTTCAAGGTCATCAATGATTGATACGTCTGGTTTTCCGAGTTCTTTAGTCTGTGACCCTCGTCACAGAGGACTAAACCTACTTCGTCCTGATTGAGGACGTGGGCGTGAAGACGAAAGGTTTCGTAGGATATTATGAGGATCGGGTTGACGCAACGACGTCCAAAGGTCTTCATGAAACTTGTTAATTTTTTGTCGATATCGGTTTTACTGCCACCGTCTATTGCCAGGGGCTTAACACGAGAACCCAACCATTTGAAGATCTCGTTGTACCAATTTTTGACTAGGGAACTTGGAGATACTATTATTGCTTTCTCGATCAGGGGCTTTGCTTCGGGACCTGGAAATTAAAGGGAATAGATTATTTTTAATTCTCATCTGAGGTTCATTAATTTATTTCAATTTTTATGTGAACGTAATTAATTGGGAATATTAATATTTAGGAAATAGGGGAGAATGGGGCAAAATGGACCTCCGGAGCAGCGTGATGCTGGATTTTTTTTAGATGTGAAGAACTTCATGATAAAATTTGAGAAAATTTGAGCAGATGCTCCAATATGTGGACATTGTTGGTGAATTTTTTTTTTACTTTTTTTTGTAGATGCCTCAGCTTTAAAAAAAAAAATTCAAATAATTTTGATGAAGTGGTCCATTTTGCCCTCATCTCTCCTATTTGTCTGAATTGGTCATTGAAAAAGTGTAAAGACTCTAAATCAGTAGTGAAGAGGTAAAACAGGATAAATCGACTTATCTTTATGATAATTTTGAAAGAAATATCTTGGAAATTAAGCGAAATAAGGCGATATTACCTATCATTTTTGGTAGAGAATCTAAAGAGTTACAAAAGAGTTTCAGAGCAACGTTATTCTATTTCGCTTATTTTCTAATGTATTTCCAAATAATTAAATGACAAAAAAATAGACTTATCTCGTTTTACCTCTTCGCTATTGAAATAATGATTAACAAGTAGTTAATGTACGTTTTGGCCAGCTCTGTGCGAATTTTCTCAGAGTGTTTCAATTTTTATTAATTAAAATTCTTTGATAGATAATTGATAAAAGATATTCAATAATCAATAAATGAAGAGGTAATGGCTATTTGCACAATAGGAACAAAACGTGGATTTAATTTCCCACAATAAACAGAGAAGAAAAAGGTAATGAGTAGACTTTCTGTACATTGTACGAATTGTACAAATAGCCAGTGCTGAATAAAAATTTAAAAAAATAACAAAAAAGTTGGAAAATCTAGAAGATTGTACAGAACTCCCCAAAACGTTAATATATCTGCTAATTATCATTCAGAGTCTTTTTACTTAATTTACTCAATAAAAAAATGGATAAAAAATTGGAAAACCCTGGAGAGAACCACAAAAATCTCGCCAAAACGTTGGTGTATTTGCTAATCATCATTTAGAGTCTTTTTACGTTTAATAATTACTGATACAGCTGATATTTTTTGATTATAGGCAATAAATCATGCAATATTGTTTTCAATTTTTTGGAATATCTTCTAAATTAAGTGAGATACGAAAAAAAATCCTAGAATCCTTTTTTTTAAAGCAGATGGAGACCTAAAAAAAAGGTTTCCATGAAAAATCTCGTATCTCCAAAATTCTCCGAGATAATCTCAATTTATTTCCTCTCTCAATGCATTCAGAATGCTTTACCTTGCTTCAGAAGTGTCCAAAGCAGAGTTATGCACTGTAATGTCTTTCCAAGTCCCATTTCATCAGCCATGATACAGCCAAATGCTCCATCAATGCGTTTTCCAGTGACACATTCGTACATGAATTTGACTCCTTCCCTTTGATGAGGTCGAAGAATATTGCAGAGAAGAGGATCAATGACCACGTGGACGAGCAGTTTGTTCCTGCAACAATGAAAAAGTGAATACCAGTGGAAAAATAAAATACAATGGAATAAAATAAAATAGGCTAGATGTACCATTTTTGGCTACTGCACCTTTTTTTTGGCCACTCTATATCCAAATTCGAATATAAATCATTTCATAAGTACAATAACATTATAAATTGTCCAATAAAATTTCAAAATTCAATAAAAATATCATTTTTATTTAAGAATTTTCTAAAAATTAGTTTGAATTTTTAAGTGGCCAAAAAAGGTGCAAAGGTGACCAAAACTGGTAATTTCACCCTATAATGCAATATTTTTAATGGAAAAAAACTGAAAAGACTCTTGTGAAAGACACTTTTGAGCTTTTTCCATTGAGGAAAGAAACACTGACTCGTCTGCTTTGAGGCGTTCATGCTCGGAGAGTTCTGGAGGTTCAAAAACGACTAGAGCATTTGGTGCATAGGGATCCCAAAGAGGTCTTCTTGGACCAGCTAGTTTTGCTCCTAATGATCTTCCTGATAATTCATATCCTGGAATGGGGATTTTGAAGGGCTTCTTCAATAAATCCCGAATTCTTTGCTCCTGTAAATAATTATGCCATTTTAATAATTTTATAAATATACGTTCAATGCATGGAATATAAAAAAAAAAAATACTATTTTTTTTTTTTTTTTTTATATTAAAAATCCAAGAATATGGAATTTAAATTAATTTAATAATTATTTTAATTTAATTCGAATTGATTAAACAATTTAATTTAATTTTGTCACCAATTTTTTTTCTGTTTCTTAGAAATGTCGGAATTTAAGCGAGATAGAGCGATTTTGTTAGAACTCTTTTTTGAAGCGAATTTTGAGGGCTACTAAAAAGAATTCAGGCAAAATCGCTCTATCTCGTTTAATTCCTGAGATATTATCAAAAAAACAGATGATCAAATGGAATAGATTTGTTTGAAAACTTCACAGACGTGAAAATTGAATGAAATAATTAATGCAAAATGGAAAAAATGAAAATTTCAATGGAAAATAAATCGTACATGTTCAGATACAACTTCTTGAGTGGCTGAAACATCAGTCTCACTCAATTTAACAGCTTTTTTTTCTGGTATCAGGAGCTTTGGCTTTGATGCGAGTCTCGTTCTCTTGTCCTTAGGCAAAATGTCCACATTTATCTCTGGTTTCTTGTATTTAGTTATCGCATTTGTGTTTATGTTCTCGATGTCAAGGAGAAGAGGCCTTTTACCACGCTGACTTGGTAGCGATGATCTCTGCTGCAAATTCACAAAATTGAAACAAAAAAAAATGAATTTTTACATCTATTCCATTTACGCCAATTCCATTACTCTAATTTTTCAAATAATAATGAAATTATCACAAATTTGACAATTCTTTTGCTTTTTTTTCTTGAAAACAAATAAATTACAATAAAGAAACATATTCAAAAAAATTGTACTGGTAGTTTTTTCAAATTTTTAACATATCCATATTTTTTTCATTTTTTCAAAAATAATTTATTTGCTAGAAAAAAATAGAAATAATAGAAATTATTAGACATCTGACAATTCTTAGTTGTTTTTTTTTTTTTAACTAACAAAATTATTCAAAAAAATAAACAGAAGATATGGGTGGGGCAAAATAAACCTGTTTGTTGAAGTGATTTGGGATTTTCTAGAGAATAGGCAGTTTCATGAAAAAATTTGAAAAAATTATACAAAAATGAAGACATATTGGAGCATCTTCTCGAATTTTTTCAGATTTTTTCATCGAGTCCTTAACTTCGAAAAAAAATCCTGAATTATGTTGTTGCAGAGGTTCATTTCACCCCATTTTCCTCTGCAAATTCAAAACAGACAAATTCAACGCTCACATAGGGGAAGGTGGGGCAAAATGGACATCAGGGGTAAAATGGACACATCTAAATTTTTGGGCAAATATTAAGGAAAACTCTTGAAATTAATAGAAATATTGGCGATAGATTGTTTTTGATGATACCATTGGAAAGCTGAGGAAATTTTGGGCGGGAAACAAGTGCCGGAATTATTTTTTTTGAATTTTTGGTGATTTTGACTTTTTTGAGCATTTTAGAGGGATAAAACCCTTTCTTCTTTTGAAAATTTTCAGCTTTTTGAGGATATCTTCGGTTCTATTTGTCGTAGCGTAAAAATTCGGACGGGAGGTGAAAGATGAGATCATTTGCCATCGATTCATAGGGTTTTCAATTTAAAAATATCGATTTTTAAGGTATTTATAGGCATTTTTGTGAAACAGTTTTGTGAAACAGTTTTTGGCCTATAACTATCCCAAAAATTGATATTTTTGAATTGAAAACCCCATAAATCGATGGCAAATGATCTCACCTTTCATTTGAGACCAACCCCAAGTTGCTGCGACCAATAGAACCCGAGATATTTGCAAAAAACTGAAAATTTTCAAAAAAGAAAAGGCTTTTACCCCTCAAAAATCCCGAAAAATATCCAATTTTCAAAAAAATCGAAAAAAATACATCTGACAGTCGTTTTCCGGCTAAAATTTCCTCAGCTTTTCAATAGAATCATAAAAAAAAATCCATCTCCAACCGTTTCATTACAGTGTCCATTTTGCCCCACTCTCCCCTACTCAAATAATGCTGAAAAAAAAAAGTTGAGTTACATGTTAAAATGACTGAATGTCAACACATTTACAAATGTTGATTAAATAGACCGGTTCCCATTTAAATACATGCAAAAAGACAATTCTGGACCTCTAGCCTTATTCTTTTTTTATTTTACAGTAATTTATTTGTTTAAAAACATCAAACAATTGTCAAATACATTCTAATTTCATTATTTCACTATTTTTATTATAATTTTTTAAATTTCCTCACCATTTCGTCAACTTTTTTCTTTCATTCTCTTCTAAAAACACAATTTTTTTATTCACAAATCTCACAGAAACACAATTCTGTTTATTTTTCTGTGTGTTTGTGTCTGTGTCATTCGTCCATTGAAGTTTGTCAGAGGTTAAAAAAAAGCGCGGGAAACAATCATATGATTTAATTCACGTAACAAACAAGAGATGTCTCATTTTCCCTGAAATTTTTTTTATTTCCCTTCATTTACCATCTTCACTCGTTGATTGATCTGTCTTGTGTTATTAATAAAAAAAAAAGAAAAATTAAAATAAAAACCCTAAAAAAAAACACAAACACTCGAAAGATTTGAGTATAGAATGAGCAACAATACATTAAAATATTGTTGCATATTTAAATAAATTACGAGAATGTGTTGGTGAGAGATGTATCGATGTCCAAAACGTCAGAGAGAGTTCAAAATTCACATTTAATGAAAAAAAATTGAAATTTTGGTGAGATTAAACAAAAAAAAGTTCAAATTTCTATTAAATTTAATTAATTTTTCTATTTTTTAAAATATTTTCCTTTTTTTTCAGGAGTTCATTTGATGATTGACCTAAAAAATTGCGGAATTAATTGATTTGTTTATAATTTTCACTTTAATCAATGATGATGAGCTTATTTGAAGACCATGGAATCACGAAAATGCTGAAAAATCCTGAAATTCCACAGTTTTGCACAGTTTTAGACACGAGAATCGCCTTTTTTTAACCGAAAAATCAATCAATCGTCTCAAATCAGCAAAAGTTCAGGTAAAAAAGGATTTTTTTGGAGTATAGGGGCAAAATGGATGGTACAGGCAATGCAACAGTGCTGACAATTCTTCACAAGTCACAGCCAGTATCTCCAGACATGAAGAAAGTCCTGGAAAATGATACAGCAACAACAACCGAAGATTTTACAGAAATTGGAGATTTAATCAATAAAACAACTCAGTCGCCTTTGGAATTGCTGAAAATAATTGCTACTAAATCAGTTGGTAATGGCACAGCTAGAAGCTGTACTACAACAACAACTGAGAAGCCATTTGACGAATTTGGACCACCAGAAGGAGTCGAATATATCTTTGTACCACTTGGTGTCATGATATTCGTTGTTATTCTCTCTGCTGTGGTGAGGATCCTTCATTTAAATAAGATATCTCGAAAACTGTTGGGTTTAGAGAAAAAAGTCAAGAGACCTTTTTTGTAGAGAATTCAATTCTCCACAAAAAAGGTCTCTTGACATTTTTCGATAAATCTATTAGTTTTCATTTGCCGTTTATTTTACAAAAATTTGTTTTCTTTTTTCAAGGTTCTGATAATTTTGAGACGGAGAAATGTTAGTTTGATAAGAGCTACAAAATCGTGGGCTTTAGGAGAAAATGTCGAGAGATCTTTTTTGTAGAAAATTAAATTATCCACAAAAAAGGTATTTTGACTTTTTTTCCTAAACCTATTAGTACTAATTTGCTCGTTTATTTTAAATAAATTTTATTCTATTTTCAAGGTTTTGATAATTTCAAGACGAAGGAATTTGGAACGTTTGAGGCACAGACTGATGCCACTTTACAATTTTGATCCTGGTGAAGAGGGAGAGGATGACTGGGAAACTGAATTACTAGATGAGGGACTTGGAAATCGTCAGAGACGAGTATGATCATATTATTCCTTAATTTTAAGAGAATTACTACAATTTTTAATTGAACTTGAGGATTAAATTATTTTTGGCAGCAAGGCTATCAGTCAATGGACAATGAGGAGAATGCTGAATTTTTTGATCACTGACGTAAAATTCGTCGTGACTGCAGTAATGATGGTAACGATGATAATCCAATGAGGATACCACATCGTTTTTTACCAGCTATCAAAGCACCAGAACAGACTGTTGTTAGTAATGATGAAAATATGGAATTGCAGTCAATTGACGAAGATGTGTGCTGACAGTGTTCAAGAACCACTAAAATCTAGCCTAATATCACGGAAATTCTTTAATATTATCACGATATCTTCTTTTTTCTTCTTTATTACAATATTTCGTCGTTCTTAGGTAAAAAAGGGCGTAAGTGCTATGCTTATGTACAGCACTTGTGCCTTTTTGTTGCTAAAATGACGATTTGAATATTTTCATGCTTTATGAATCAATTGAATTATTTCTAATTTTGCCATAACTTCTTTTTTTTATTAGTATTTTTTTTTTATTGATATATAACGATCAAGTATTATTTCAATAGCTCAATCTTTATTTTTTTATCACGATTTAATCTGCGTTTTTCGATAGCGGAAAATAATGGAAAGTTACTTGGGAGATAGAGAGATTTAAATATTTGTTGATTTTATTGATATATTTAGTGTTAATTTTTTTGCAAGGTTCAGTTTTGTGCATTTTTAAGGGAATGTTTTAAAAAATAGGGAAGAATTGAAAAAGAAAATTTCAAAGCTTAATTTTCTTATGTAATTCGTAAAATATATATTGGTATTGAATGAAAGCCAAAAATCAAAGAATAAGGGGGAAGAGATTCACTCGAAGATTAATTCAGTATTTATATTTGAAGAATTAAATAAATCGAGAAATTTCTTGATTTATTTTAAGAAGTTTCAGGGGTAATGGGGGTGAAATGGACTTTTAGTGGAAAATTAATTGGAATTTTTTTTTTTGAGAGTGAAGGGTTCTGTGTAAATTTTTGAAAAAATTCAGCAATAATAGGGACATTTTGGAGTATCTTCTCAAATTTTTTCAGATTTTTTCGAAAAGCCCTTCACTCCTAAAAAAATTCCTGAATCATCAATTCTTGCATAAAAAGTCCATTTTGCACATTTTTCTCCCATTTGCATTAAAAAAAAAAATTTAATGATAAAAATATAACTCTTCGTTCCACCAAAGTAGATATCTCGTTATAATTCCTATAAAATCGATTAAAAAATTCTAGATTCTTGGCAGTATTCAATTTTTTTTTTCGTTATCACGACATTTTCCAATAATACTACAGCAACTTGCCAAATTTGAATTAAAAAGTAGTGAAAAAAAAAAAGTAATGAATTGCGTATGAAATTCGTGTGACTTTATCTGATATAATAATTATCTGATTGCTCTTCTGACACATAGCGTTTTATCAAATTTACGAATTTTCTCATTAAGAAGAAAAAAAAAAAACTAGTAAAGAAATAATTTTCATTACATATTAATTCAATTAAAAACCGAGAATAAACTATAAATATAATCATGTGCGGCTTTTCAACATGCCAAAGACTGCTAGTCGATGAAAAATTTTAGTAGCTAAAATTTACCCCAATTTTCATTTTGTAGAAATGAGGGAAAAGAGGACTTGATCGAAAAAAAAAAAAATTTCCCTAATTTTGATCGAAATAATTTTGGATTTTTTTTTTTTAAGAGCGAAAGCTTTCACTGAAAAATTTGAAAAAATTCCCCAAAAATTTTCACATTTTGGAGCATCATCTCAATTTTTTTCAGATTTTTCCTTGAAGTCCTTCACTCCGAAAAAAAAATCCTCAATCATTCTAAACCACCAATTGGTGGTCCATTTTGCCCCACTCTCTTTTAGTATTTGAAGTTTAATGAAGAATTTAAGAAATATAATCCTATCGGCTGTGAAAAAATGTAAATACTGCAGAAAATGACAATCTGTGGTATCAATCGGATTTAATCAATTATTTTTGCAAAGCCTAGAGAATAATTAATTAATTATTAAGATGAGTTGAATTTTTTTTTGTGAAGATTTATTCAAATAGTAAAACCGCATTCCGAAAGGAGTGGTTTTAAAGAAAAAAATGAGGAGACCTTTTTTGTAGAGAATTTAATTATCTAAAAAAAAGGTTTCCTGCTAAATTTTCCTAAACTCGATAGTTTGGGAGATAATCAACGTGCAATTGAAATTTCAACTCATTTTAATTAATAATTTTTTTTTTTTTCGCTCCTCTGCCAAATTTAATGTCACTTCAACCTATGATAAAAGGAAAAAAAAATTAATCGAACACCTGTGATAGGAAATTTACAATTAATCAATTCTCTACTCGTAAAAATGTCGAATTTTGAAGAAAAAATAAAAAAAAACTTATCTAAACTCATTTACCTCGCCATCAGCTCAGTACAATGCAATCAATATTAATTAATTCATCAAATAATTAATTGTATGAATGAATATAATGAATATAATCATGTCAATTTCTTTTTTAAACCAATTAATCATTAAGATTTGATTCAACAAAATGTGAATCTGGAGTAAAACATTTATGTAGAAATTATTGAGCAGAAAACTCTTTGAAAAATTAGTGAAATTTCAAAATGCTAATAAACCCATAATTAGGTTTCTAATGCAATAAAAAAAAAAAAAAGTTTCAAAATGAAAAATTGTAAATCTAGTCTGTCAGTTATGTGTTGAAGATAATTATTAAACGCTTTCTATCTGTTCAAAATAGTTTTCGAAATAGTTTTAGTATTTTAGTGTAAATTAGTATTGAAGAAATGGAATTCATCGATTTTTTTTTTAATTTTAAAAATAATAGGGATATGAAATTTTTCGTTCAGACCTTTTTTTAAAGTCTTTTCCGCTCTACAAAAAAAGGTCTTGACGAATTTTCTTTCTATCTTGCTTGAATTTCGAGATATCAATGAAAACTCTGTAATTAAAGCCTTTTCTTTCGATGAAAATCAATAGAGGAAAAAGGGGTAAAATGGAGACATGTTAGTTTTGGTATTTCATACTATGAAAATTACTAGAAATCGATGGAAATATTGGATATAGGTTTTTTCTGATGATTCCATTGGAAAGCTGAGGAAATTTCCCATGAAAATCATATGTCAGAAGTTATTTTTTTGAATTTTTCAAAAATTCCATTTTTAGCGAAAGATTTGAAGGTGAAATCCTTCTGTTTTTGAAAAATTTTAGGTTTTCGGGAATATCTCTGGTTCTATTGGTCGTAGCGATCTGGGGTTGATCTTAAATGAAAGGTGAGCTCATTTCCCATGGATTTATGTGGTTTAAAAAAAAAATTATCAATTTTTCAAGTACTTATAGGGCAATAACTGATTTTCAGAAAATGACCTATAAGTTTTTGAAAAATTGATTTAAAAAAATTTGAACCACGTGAATCAATGAGAAATGAGCTCACCTTTCATTTGAGATCAACCCCAGGTCGCTGCGACCAACAAAACCGGAGATATCGTCGAAAAAGTGAATTTTTTCGATTTTCAGAAGGAAAATCCTTCAAAACTTGACCCAAAAAAGTAAAATTTTCGAAAAATTGAAAAAAAATTAATTTCGACACATGTTTTCCACCTCAAATTTCCTCAGCTTTCCAATGCAATCATCAGAAAATCTCTATCTCGAACTGTTCAATTGGAATATCCATTTTACCCCTCCTTGACCTATATATATTTACTAAAAATCTTATTTTTCTAATCTATTAGACTTCTCCCCTTCATCCATCACAACTCAGCTTAAAAAAAAATTAAATTTCCCATTAGAAAAGGACATTTACATAATTAAATAAGAGTATTTTGTGAATTTATTTACTTTAATACAAATTTTACATTCACACAATTTTGTTTTGTCTCGGAAACGGGACTCTGGTGTACATTTGCTCATGTAGATATTACTTTTCATTTCTCATACCATTAAAATTTCTTTTTTTTTTCCTCATTCTTTAAATTATTTTCCATTTTTTTAATTCAAATTCTTTCGTTATTTCTTTATTTTCAATAATTGCAAGAAGTTTTGAAATAGACTTCGCGCTTTTTTTCATAACATACAAGAGAGTATCCTACTATTTTTTTTTTTTTTTTCTCATTATTTATTCACTTTTTTGAAATTTTTCTCTGTAATTTCATTTTTAATTTTATTCACAGTGTCAACGAGAGAAGAAAAAAATTCCCTCCACTGAACTTTGAATAAAATTTGTAGTCAATTTTTTTTTTTTTACTTTTTCATTATGGAATATATCTTTTCTCATCATCTTTCATTTTTTTCCTTTTTTTTTTTCAATAATTATTTAGCTTTTTTTTCTTTTGACTTTTTCCATTCCTCTGAGGATAGCATCGGTGTGTACAAGTACATGAGTAGAAATATCAATTGATTTTTCTTTCCATATAATATAAAAAAGTTGTATGGAAAATTGTGGGTGAATAGAAAAAAAAGAAGAAAACTTATATGAATCACAAAATAAACTTTTTTTTTTTTAATAGGTTCCTTTTGTTTTGTCATTAAAATGCTATTTCCTTTTTCTTCAATTTTTTTTTTTTTTTTCGCATGAAATGATTCAATAATTAACCGTTTGCAAATTACGGTCGAAATTTTCGTCGAGATATTCAATTAAAATAATACTTGAAAAAGAAAATTACAAGATTTAAAAAAAAAAAAAAAAAAAAAAGAAAAAAAAGGAAAAACAATGTCCACTGTGTGTGCGTTTGAATTACAAAATGAAAAAAATTTACTGAAAAACAAAATTTTCATGTCTACTCTCCTCTTTTTTTTTTCACAGTTACTAAATTTCATTTTCAATCATTTTAGTTTTTTAATCCATCTTATTTTTCACTTTTTTTCCTTTTTTCTTTTTTTTTTTTTTTTCATGAAATGGGAAAATTTCAAGATTTCAACAATGTACAAGTGTATTATTCCTTAATTAAAATGTTTTAAACTCTACCTCTTCCACACTGTTATTCATTATTTCTTTTTCTTTTAAATTTGTTATTACTTGTTTAAAATTTTTTTTTGAAGAAAAAAAATTTTCACATTAATAACTAATCAATAATAAAAAAGAAGAAAAATGAGAAATGATATAATAATAATAATAATAAAATGACAGGAGAAACCGAATGTGTAGAGCGAGCAAAAAAAAAACATTATTCTTCATTTTTTTTTCTTTTTTTTTCTTTTAATGTATATTGGAAACTTCGGTTTTTATGAAGACCGTAGAGATGAAATTATCGTTTATCTCAATCAGTTCAATTCTCCTCTTCGTCCTCCTCGTCTTCCTGTTCGTCCTCTTCTTCTCCAGTACTCTCTGGTTTTTCTTCGACTTTCTTGGGGGGCCTACCACGTCCACGTCCAGAGGATGGTGCACTTGATTTCGGTGAACCCTTTAAATTAAAGAAAAAAATTAAAAAAACGAAATTTAATTCAAATTTAAAAAAAAAATAAAAATTCATTTTTTTGTAAAAATTAAAAAATTGCCAAACAACGAGAATTACCTTTCTGCTAGTTACCTTCTTTTTATGAGACCCTTTGGGTCTACCTCTTCCTCTCTTGACTGGTCCAGCTGGTGCATCATCCTCATTGTCTGATTTTGGTGGACGTGATGCATTATTCGTTTTTTCAGCTGCTGATCTACCGCGTTTTTTTGATTCTTTAACAGCTCCCTTGTCCGATTTTGCTGGACGTCCACGCTTCTTCTTCTGCTCTTCGACTACTGGTGAATTATCGTCCGACATATTTGTAAAACTTTTTTTTTAATATTACTCTGAAAAAAGAAATAAAAAAAAAAAATATTAATAAATAATTAAATGGAATAAAAAATTTTAAAAATTTTAAAAATTTGTAATTAAGGCTTTTTTTCCTTCACACTGACTAGAAAAATGGGATTTTTTTCGAGTCGGTGTGGAGTAAAAAACACACACAAACACATACTATATATATATATATATATATAGATATATAGATAATGCCTTCGCCAAATATTAATTACGTTAACGTCTCTAGCTTTGTCTTAAAAAAAAAATTAATTAAAAGCAATTTAAATTTTTTTTTCGAGTTAAAAAAAGGATTTATTTTTATTTTCACGATTTCACGAGAATGTGTGTGGAAATTAATGGAAACTCAAATATAGTCAGGGGCTATCGATTTTCAGGCAGGCGTGGGTCGATTTTCGAAACTCATTGGAGTAAAAAAAAAAAAAAAGGTTGAAAAACGTTTAAAAAAAAGGAATTTTCCGCTTTTTTTAACTGAACAATGACGAATAATCACTTTGATTCAACAATAACTAGTAATTTCGTCGATAACCGCCCGAAAATTTCGTTCACCATTGAAATGTGTCACAGCTTCCCGCCATTATTTAAGTAAAAAACACGAAATAATCGAAGGTAACCCGAAAAATTCGTATTTTTACCTAAAAAAAAATACAAAAAAAACTCGAAAAAAATCAAAATTAAAACAAAATTATTACCTCAACCGAAAAAATGTCTATTCCTCAAATAATTTAATTCAGAATATATATCTACTGCGCCCGCCATTTTCAAAATCTCCCCAACACACATATATATACGTAAAAAGTCGGATTTATCATGGTGGACCCAGTTTCCGGATGCATCAGCAAAATATCCTAGTAAATTAATATTTAATTGAAAAAAACCCTAGTTTTTTTTTACTTGAAAAAACCGTTAAAATAACGATAAAATTGTGTTTGATTCATTAAATTTGAATTTTTTCCATCATTTAAATAATTTAGTTCTAATTTGTCCGGAAACTGGTACTATTGTCTCAGCCATCTGGTAACTTGTGCCTTTCACAGTATAGTGAAACTAGCAAAAGAGTCTAAAACTTCCCGAAGTCAAGCCGAAGTTGAAATTTACATGTTTGTAGCATAGAAGCCGGATATTTCCGAGGCCAATACGACATTATACGAGTGGAAAAACGACGCGTGGGTTCGCGGCGGCGCTCTCAACGGTTTTTCGCTCTTCGACCGACCGACTAAAACCGACGCCAAACATTGTCGAAAATTCGCGCGCGTCATTTTATTTTAAAAAATTCATATAATTCAATGCAAACAGTTGGATGAGTAAAAAAATAATAAACGCCTTTAAAAAAAAATACTACTCGACAAACTTTTTTTTACACAATTCAAACATTATTATTGTCAGTGATATTAATTCAGATTTAAATATCAAATATTGGCCGGCATGAAGACGCCATTAAAAATACACACAGTGTCATAAGGTAAAAGATAGAAGAGGACGCGTTTATCGAGTGTGCGTCTCAAAGCACTAATAATACCCTTTTTTTTCAATTTAAAGGCAAAAGAAAAAAATATTAATGATTTTTCAAAAAATAAATCCAATGAATTTCCCTTTTTGTCTTTGAAAATAAAGAAACCCCATTTAATTCGTAAGTATGAAATTAATTTAACCGCCAATTTCGTCGCATCTGCGTAGCGAAAAATAAAATAATCTCACTAAATTTAATTTAAAAAAAAAATAATACCTCTTATTTTTTGTAAAAATAAAGTAATTCAATACGAATTTAAGAATATTTTTTTTTTTAGCACAAAATATCGTGAAACAGCGATTTTACTCACCTCCGGATCTTCCTTGGTGTTGTGGGAGACAAAGGCGGTTGCCGGTGCGCGCGTCGTAGCGTTGGCGTCTAGCACACTGAGACGTGATTCGAGTTGCACTATCGCAAATGCCCTCCCTCACGCTTTGCTCATACACACAAATACACAGACATACACACAAATACACCCAATTTTCGATTGTGTATATGTAACGGTCCGAAGGACCGTTTATACGTTACGGGCCTGCTGCTGTAGCCTCTTTCCCCCCCCCTCTCTCTTCAATTCCCCCCTCCCCTCCCTCCCTCCCCCCTTTTCTACCATTTAATCCTGATGTTTCTCTGTGCCCTCCCCACTTTTCCTATTTCTTTTTCACTTCTGTTCTTATTTATATGTGATCTTTTTTCCTTCTTTTATGAACCCCCCCCCCCTTTCCCCTCCCCTCCCCCCTCTTCCTCTCATCTGATGAAAAATTCACGTTTTTTTATTGCGAAAAATAAAATTGTAAATTTTTAAAAATAAAAATTGCGCCTAAAATTCCCGCCTTTTTAATTATTCGAAAAAATTCCTAAGAATTCTTGAGGAATTTTGAGTAATTTACCGATTTTTATTAAATTAATTATTTAATTGTCTAGAAGCATTGCATATTTCTTCCTCGAGCTGTGGAAAACACACATTCCCGCCAAAAAATCGTCCCAACCCCTCTTTCCCCTCTCTATGCCTTCTTGTTTTCCCCCCTCCTCTCTCGATCGATCCGTGTGCAGGAAGCGTCTAGGCTCTTGAATTCCCTCGGATTCAATCAATTTCTTCAGTTTTTTACAATTCACAAGTTTTGTGAATTTTTAATTAAAAAATTTTCTCTATAATTTAATTTTTTCGATTTTTTTTTACAATTTTTTTGAACTGAATTTTCTTTAAATTTATTAGTTAGAATTTAAAAATTGTTGAAATAATATTTTAGTTGGGCTGGTAGAGTGGGGGAAGGAAGTTCACTGGTAGCCATGATTGTTTTGGTTATGGCGGGTACTTGGGTAGTGATTCGTTGCTTTTCTGTGTTGAGTTAATTAAGTTCATTTTTTTTTTAACTCACAATTTTATGGCCAATCGTAAAGAGAAAAATTTTAATTAGTATCTATGATTTAATTAAAAAATTATGGATTTTTTTAATTTAATTTTTTTCTATTTTTTCAGGAGATTTTTTTTCATGGACTTGGCAATTTTTTTTTTCTTTAAGATATTTATTATTCCATTTCCTTTTTGGATATGTTACTTTTAAGTAGTTCAATTGATTCACAATAAGAAAAATTTACATTTTATGTACTTTAGCATTGTATCCATTATTCGTATTTTTTATTCTCATTTTTAACCAAATCATTTATCATTATTATTATTATTATTATTATTTTCAATATTATTTATGCGTTATGTGTTTAAAAATAAAATTGGAGGGTAAAGAAAAAGATAAATGCGAATCTTTTTTTTCCCTTCAATTTTTTATCTTTTTTTTATAATTTTTATAATAATATTTTTTATTTCGCAATTTTTCTTAATTTTTTTTATTGAAAATTACTGTAACATTTATTTTTTGATGAAAAAAAATTGGATATTTTGGAGTCAATAATTTTTTTCTCAGTCTTTATCTGACGAGAAAGGGGAAAGGGGGGGGGCACATTTTCCTCCAAAATATTCATGAGTTTTTACAATTTATTACTAGAGAGAAGCGGAAAGACGTGACAATTGGCAGTTCAAATAATAGATTTTTTTTTTTTTATCGTTATACATAAGAATCAGTCGTAATTGTTGAGATCATGTGACTGGAATGGCGGGTCAATCAAAAAAAAATTTCATGAGTCGTGATTGCATCAATTTGTTTTCATAAAACAAAAAAAAAGGAAAAAACTCGCAGAATATGCGCCAAAGTTTTTTTAATCGTCAATTATTCAGCTAATCCTTGAAAAAAGGGAATTCTCACGTTTTATCGTGAATAAATCGTGCAATAGACGAGTAAATGCCTCAAGAAGACGAGATGCATGAAAACTCATCTATTTTTTCACTGTGCGATGAAGAAGACCCATAAAAAATAATGGAAGCGCATGCGCATTGCCCCAGTTTTGGCGGGAATTACATGAAAATTCAAAAAAATAACCTAAAAATCTCGTGCAAGCTCGGGAAAATTATTTTAATCGCGATTCTTCAATTTTTTTCTGATTTTTTAGACAAAAAAATGAAGAAAAAACTGTTATTTTTTGAAAATTCATAAATTATTCAAATATTTGAGGTTTTTTTAATTAAAAAAATTGGGAAAAATTCGTAAAAAAGGGGTCGAGTGCGCATGCGCATGCGCAGATGCCGCAAAAGGCGTGGAACACTTGCGGGAATTCCCGGAACTAAAGAAGAGAACAGACGTGTGGCGCGCTTTTTTGATTGGTTTAAAAGTGGCGAATAAATGTACTATATTTCCAAGTTGAGCCGCTGTGTTAAACATAACCTAAGTGCACGAATTTTTGACGCTAATTTCGTATCACGACGTAAATAATACGATTAAACATTGAATTAAATATATCTGGTTATATATTGCAATAATTATATTCGCTAAAAAGTGATTAATCAACGAAAATTCTTGGAATTTATAGTTATTCGTCTTTGAAGGTGCATTTAATATCTTGAGGTATGTACAATGGGCATTTTTGATTGGAGCGATGATATTTTTTATGTTTTTTTCATTTAAATAACGTAATGCAAAGCTGCTAATGATTATTTTAACAACACGCGTTTTAAAACAGTGAATTTAATTGTTTTTCCACAATTCTAACCTCTTTTACACTTTATTTTCATGCTTTTAGAGTCATCATGGATATCCGGCCGAATAACACCATCTACATCAACAATTTGAACGAGAAAATAAAGAAGGAAGAATTAAAAAAATCACTTTATGCTATTTTTTCACAATTTGGACAAATAATGGATATTGTTGCTATGAAAACACTTAAAATGAGGGGACAGGCTTTTGTTATTTTCAAGGAAATAGCAAGTGCAACAAATGCACTTAGGTCGATGCAGGGTTTTCCATTCTACGACAAACCAATGGTATTACATGCAATTTTGATGGGAAAATCACTTCAAATCAATGATTATGAATGAAATTTCAAGGAAAATCGATTTTACTCCATCAATTTATTTTTGAAGATCTTGGAAACTAAGCGAGATAAAGCGATTGTGTTCAATTTTTATTTGTAAGCCTTGAAATTTCCTACTTAAGAGGATTTTAAGGCAAAATCGCCTTATCTCGATAGAATGTATACATCTAATTAGATGTTTCCATCTAAAATTTCCTCATTTTTTCAGTCAAATCATCAGGAAAATTCTCCAACTGCTCCGAATACATCATCGGCTTAGAAAAATTCGCGCCTTTTCAATTATTCAAAAAATTCCTAAAAATTCTTGAGAAATTTCGAGAAATTCACCTATTTTTTTAAATTAATTAATTAAAATTGTCTCGAAGCATTGCATATTTCTTCCTCGAGAAGAAAATAATTTTTTATATAATTTTTTTAACATTTTTTTTTAGAAACAAAGGGGCGTAAGTGCTGTGTATAAGCATAGCACTTACGCCCCTTTGTTTCTAAGGCAACGATACAATCTAAATTCTCCATTTTTCCTTCAATTTTATCGAAGAATAAGGAAAATTTTCTTCCATTTTACAGAGAATACAATATTCGAAAACAGACAGTGATGTAATAGCAAAAATGAAGGGAACTTATGCGGAAAGACCGAAGAAACCAAAACGTGTATCAGCACCAGTTGACGATGAAACGAAGAGAGCAAAGAAGAGATCAAAGGAACAATCGAAACACGCACAAGCACCAGGTTATCACACTGGTGTACCACAGCATCCAGGAATGATAAATACAGCAGTACCAGAACAGCCACCCAATCAAATTCTCTTCCTCACAAATTTACCGGATGAAACAAGTGAAATGATGTTATCCATGTTGTTTAATCAATTTCCAGGATTCAAAGAGGTTCGTTTGGTGCCAAATCGACACGATATTGCATTTGTTGAATTTGAGAATGAGGTGCAATCTGGAGCAGCCAAAGATGCTCTACAGGGCTTCAAAATCACACCTTCACACGCTATGAAAATATCTTTTGCTAAAAAATAATCAATTCCAATTTTGAATTTCATTATCCACAATACAGTTTTTTCAAGATTATTCTTAATTATAATAAGTCTCTTATTCTTCATCTTTTTTACAATTGTCTCGCATCGAGACATCATGTGCTCTTCACAATGTTTTTTTTTTCTCCCCTCCATCCTCAGCGAACGAAACTCACGTATTTTGAAGAATATATAATGTAAATAAATTTGAATAAATGAATGTGAAGATAATAATCCCTTTTTCATTTGAATTGTTATAATTTTTTTGGAAATTAATGCCTACGATGAAGTGTTGTCAAATGAATTAAGTAAAATATTTACAAGATTTTTAATATTCAGCTTCAGTGCGTTCTCCAGAATACATAAAAAAAGCGGATGCGATAAGGCAACAGTTTACAAGTCGAAATCGTCTTTCTGCAATTAAATAAATCAATTTTATCATTATTTAAATCCAGTTTTTTGGGAATATCTTGGAAACTAAGCGAGATAACGAAATTATGGTGAAGACTTGTTTTGTAGCACTTGAAATTCTATAGGAAAGGTCTTCTTCATGAAAAATCTAAGTTAAGTTTGAGAACAAACTTGAAAAAATTGAACGAAAAATTGAAATATTTTCAAAATGAGTTCAAAAATCTTGGAAATTCTCAAATATTGAAATAAAACTGATTTGTAAGAAACCACGTGGGCAAACAAAGGTTGCCAGAGTTAAATTTGAGGAAAATTTTCGAAAACATTTCAAAAATAAGCTAAAAAATCTTGAAAAATGTCAACTTATTGAAATAAGAATGATTTGTAAGAAACCACGTGGGTAAAAAAAGGTTGCCAGAGTTAAATTTGAGAAAAATCTTCGAAAAAATCACAAAAAAATTCAAAAATAAGTTCAAAAATCTTGAAAAATTTCAAATATTTCAATAAAACTGATTTTTCTTAATTCCCTCTATCTCGCTTACTTTCCGAGCACTTTAAGAAAACTTACAGTATTGTTGTACTCCAAAATATGTTTCTTAATCGCTGACGAGTCGACCCACGTCACAAAGTCCTCCAAATACCTGATTAAAGACGAAAATTTGATTAAATAGATGAGGAAAACTTCAAATAGAAATGAAAGGAAAGAAGGATTTGTCTTTTTTTTCACCTCGTGACTAAAAAAGCTGGATCTTTAACGACTTCAGTTCCAACTCTGACATGACCCTGTTCAATCAACTGCGTTGCCATTTTCAAGTCCTGGCTCATCTTATTCCTCACCATAACGACAGGCAATCGCCTTCTGCAGAAGCTACTCGCAGTCACTTTTTGACACAACGACAAGTCCCATTTTGTTGCTATAAGGCCCATCATGTATAACTTTTCCAGAAAAAGTGCACTGGTTTCAATTCTGAATGGATGCTCTTGGTCTACATCCTTGAGTTTCAATCCAAATTCACGTATTTCTCGAGCCAATTTGTTGTATCTGAAATAAAGAAATTGATGGTGAATAGAAAATAATAATTAAATTAAGATAATAATGAAATTAGCATATATCTGTCAATTTTTTGAATTTTTTTTAAATAAATAAATTATGACAGAAAAAAATATTGAAAAAATTTGCACTTATAGTTAATTAAATTTCCTATATATGCATATTTTTCATTTTTTTTTTAAACAATTCATTTGTTAAGAATAAAAATACTTAAATTTTTTTGGATTTTTTCCTACAAACGAATTATTATTTTTTAAAAATATATAAAAAAAACATGCACTCATAGTTTTTGGAATTTTCGAGATTTTTAATTTTTCAAAATAATTTATTTGATAAAAAAAGGAAGAAAAAAAAGGGAAATTGTCAGATTTCTGCTATTTTTAGTATCATAATATCATAATATATAAATTGAAAGAAATTGAGGAAACTTTTTTGATGAAATTCTTACTTTGTGTAATCCTCTCTCTTCTGTATTCTGTATCTTCTCATAATCTTGACTTCATGCAAATTATTATCGGCTTGCCATGATATGAAATCAACTTTTTTGAGCAATTTTTGCTCATGATACTTCAATTTTCTCACCATTTTTCAAAGTGCAATTAAATTGCCTCGTGCACTTCAGACACACGTGCGTTTTTTGAAGGAAAATAAAATAAATATACACGCGATGAATAACAAAACAGATTGTGTTTCATTAAAATGGACAGTAGCGCCACTTTCATCAGTGAAGTGGCAAAACCGAATGTTGATAATGAAGAAAAAACCGAAAACTCACATGAAACTGTTCTTTTCTCCATTTTTCCCTTTTTTCTTAAAAAATATTGAGGTTAAAGTTTAAAAATTCACTCGATTTTCACATTAACTAACGCAAAAAGCACAAAAATCAAGAAAAAACGCGTTTTTCACAGGTTTAAAACTCCCGCGCACGTTCGGAGCACCTCATTGGCTCTCTTCCAAAATACCACGTGGCATGGCAACAAAGGATGAACCAATCCCCTCCCTTCAACGTGAAATCAACGAGAATTTGATTGGAGGTTCTTTCCCAACTCAAAAATTATCTTCTCATTGTTCCCTAAATATCTCAAAAAGTACAAAATTTTCCAAAATCCATAAAGAAACCTTTTTCGTAGAGAATTAAATTCTCTACAAAAAACATACCTCCGCAATTTCCCCTAGCCCCACACTCCGGAGCTATTGGTAAAAAAAAAGTGAAAAAAAACTCCATTTTTCCTTTTTTTCCGCTGCCAATTGCCCATTAAATTCCTAAAAATCCCCCCCCCCCCCCCCCTAGATCCCCTAAATATCCCCAAAATCCCGTTAACCATCTTGCAGCATGGATTTCACCATTTTCGCCGGCCTTAGGGACCCTAGAATCCACCGTCTAGGTAACATTTTCTGTCTTCACCATTTTCATTGGTTCCCGTGCCATATGGCGCAATTGCGGTACCCGCATCAGTGCGAAAGAGAGAGAGAGAGAGGGAGAGAGAGAGAGAGAGAGAGAAAGAATAGCGCCAACAAGGAGTAAGAAGTGCCAAAGAGAGAGAGAGAGACAGAGAAAGAGAGAAAAAGAGAGAGAGAGAGAGAGAAAGACAGAGAAAAAGAGACAGACAGACAGAGAGAGAGAGAGAAAGAAAAGCGCCAACAAGGAGTAAGAAGTGCAGAAGAGAGAGACAGACATAGAGACAAAGAGGGAGAGAGAGACAGAGAGTGAGACAGAGACAGAGAGAGAGAGACAGATAGAGAGAGGAAAGAATAGCGCCAACGAGGAGTAAGAAGTGCGAGAGAGAGAGCGAGAGAGAGAGTAAAAAGCGCCAGTAGCCTCTACACTCATATATATTCCGTCTCTCTTCCGCCAATGCGCGAGTACCGCGCCATTTTGTGTGTCAAACTAGAACATTGTCAAGGTACATTTACCATTAAATGGAGATCCCAAAAACCCATTGGCCTCAAGCACAGCCAAGTGAGACTAGAGTGAGAAAGCATATATATATATATATAGTTAAAAATTTAAATAAATAATCAAGAAAAGAAAAAGGTCCCCCTCGTGTAAAAAGCAAGAAAATTTATATCAATAAGCACAAATGTTCCTGGGACGATTACAATTGGATAAAATTCAATGCATATTTATAGCTGAAAACACATACACACACATATACACATACATACATACATACATACACACACATACTTAATCATTGCAACAATGTATATATCTATACACGCATGAAAACACAGTGGCGCCTGTGATAAATTCGCCCAAGACCAGACGCAAAGAAGAAGGGGCAAAGACAGAAAAAAAAAAAAAAGGAGCAAGAGGGGAAAAAAGAGGGGAAAGAAGAGAAAAGAGGGGGAATTGAATACTCTACGTGCTGTTGGCTGCTTTGGTAGTGTTGTACACGCGAGTGTTGCGTTACGGTATTGTATCGTTGCCGGGAAAAATAAAACTAAAAGTCGCATTAAAGTAGCTTTTACAGCCTTAAATACACACTTACACAATTTACACACACACACAGACACACAGAGAAACCAATTGGGACTAAAATCAAGCAGTGTTAGGCCTTTTATTCAAATAAATAAGATACAGTGATTGGTTTTACAATAATTGTACATATACATATATAGATATAGAAAGAAAAGGTATTGCAAAAAATTCTGATAGAAGAAAATTTCTTTTATTATTAAACATTATTGCTATTTGCGGAATTTATTCTCTTGTGTGTGTATGAATGATATGAAATACTTTTTGACTCTTTTATTTTTTTTTGCAGTTATTATTTTGTGATGACACGAGACTCTTCTTCTTCTGAATATAATGCAGGCCCCCCTTTAAATCCTGTTTATTTCGCTCCAACATTTGATTTTAGTTTATTTCGTTTGCGGTTTAACTAGAAGACTCGCACGATGACTCCAATACACACAGACACATATATATATATATATATGTATACAGGCCTTCGTCTCTCTGTGTCTCTGGTTATTCGCACTTTTCTTCTTTTCTCATTAATGGACTTTTGAGCAAACCGTGCGCTTGGTGTGCACGATATTTTTGGGATAGATGTCACATTATTGTGGACTGTGTGTATATACTTGTTACAATCTGTATTATATATATATATACATATATATATATATTATATATATATATATCTACGAAGGAGGGAGGGGGAGGAGGAGGAGAACTATATGTTTTGTATTCCTATGTGTATTCTTCAAGTCGTGTAAATATATATATATATATACATATATGTATATATATATATATATGTATATATATATGTAAATGTGTGTATTATTTCTCCACTTGGATTCGAAATATTGTGATAGTGTGGAGCAGTGGCCGGAGTGTGTATCTGTAATGTGTCATGACGTTTCTACTTTTGTGTGTGTGTGTGTGTATATATATGTATGTATGTGTGTGTGTGTGTGTGTGGGTCTCTGCGTGGATGCGCGTAGACGCTTGCGATGATTTTTTTTTATTCCGGTTCTTTTTTTTATTTTTTTTATTTAAACCTTTTCTTTTTTTTTTTAATGTTTTGTTGGATTTGTCCATGTGTTGGTGGGTTTTTGAAGAGGAGATGGTGATGGAGATGTAGCGAGGGGCAGAGGCGGGGAATTTATTTGATTTGATTTGCACTGGACGTAGTGCACACTTGGTCTTTTACACGCACGTGCCCCTTATCTATTCATCTAGTTTATCTTTAAATTTTTCGATGGATTTGGAGAAATTTATCTTTTGAAGATGACAGGGAGAGACTGGATACAGGCAGATTCAGATATCTAACAATTTTTGAATTTTTTTTCCTTTCAATGATCAAATGATTTTGAAAAAAAACAGGGAAAATATGGATATTTAGTAAATATTCAAAAAATATTAAGAAAATATTTAAAAAATATTTAAAAAACATTTAGAAATATTTAAAAAATATCTAGAAGATATTTAAAAATATTTAGATAATATTTAAAAATATTTATTTATTCAAATTTAGTAAAAATTAAAAAAATGCGAATTTTTTACATATTTTTTTTTATAATAAATTGATTGGTTTTTTAAAAAATCTAAAAAAATTGTTAGATTTCTGCTAATTTTATTATAATTTTTTTGGAGTATTTGCGGATTTATGATGTTTTCATAAATCTTGAGATCCTTTTTTTTTGTACTTATGCCTTTTTCTCATTAATTAATTAATTTATGAATTTTTAAAATTTATTTTCAGAGCTTTAGAAGGGGAATTTCTTCGGGGAATACTGGAGACTAAGATTTTCTTATTTTTTTTTTTGGGATTTTACATTCCAAGAACGTGCGTCATTGCTTCGCGAGGGAAACTGATGACACATAGATTTAGAGATTAATTATTTTAATCAGTTTAATCACTTTTTTAAGTCCAAGTTTTTTAGTTTTTTAGTTCGATGATGTCAGGATTGAGAGGGGGGGATGTCCGCATTTTTTCCCCTTTTTTAAAAGGGATTTTAGGAGTTTTTCTGATTTTTTTTACTAGTAATTTAAATGCCGAATTGAATTAACACGAGATACTTGTTGATTTATGAGCTGCGCATTGTCAACATAATGTTAAAAAAACCTCCAACTGTTTTTTTTTTTTTTCATGAACGAGTGTCGGATTACATTTTGTAATGCCTGAGACTATTGGCAATGAGTCGATGCATTTATTGTCCACGTTCCACGAAATCCAGTACTCCTGTGTCAGTATTGACGTATTAGAATATGATTTTTTTTATTTTTATATGTTGATAGTTAGAAAATGATTAAGTAGAGGAGAGGTAAATCGAGATTTGTTCATTTTGATTTAGAGAGTATCGAGGAAAATGAGCGAGATAGAGAGGAAAGTGGAATTTAGTACAGGATAATGAAATTAACAGAAATCTGGCAATTTTTTGAATTATTTTAACTAAATAATTCATTATAAAAACCACATTTGAAAAATTCGCACTTATAGATTTTTCAATGTTCTTCAAATTCATATAATTTTTTTTTCTCCCAATTTTTTCAATAATTTATTCCTTTGAAGAAGACAAAAAATCTAAAAATTGTCATTTATCTGCAATTTTTAGTATTATAGATGAAGAAATTTTCGTAGAAACACCTTTCAGCTCTTAAAATTCTGTACAAAAAAGATTTCTTCGAAAAATTTCGTATCTCAACGAGTTTTCGACTCATTTTGGAGCAATTGATTCTGCGAATTATTTTTTTTCCTAGTATTACGAATAAAAATCATTGTTTTCGAATTTGAATGATGAAAATTGTGTTTTTTTTTCTTGCAGATTCATCAATTAAATGAAATGTGGAGTATTTCAAGTATTAAAAACAACAGGCAGCATCAATGAGCATGATTTTCAAATTATCAAGTGAAAAATCCTAGTTACAGTATCACAATGTCAATAGGTTCGTAAACACAATAATCATTAAATAAAATTTTGCCAATTAATTAAGCTCGTCATTAATTATTGAATTACATTTCTTTTACAGGCTGTACGAGTTCTACGATTGAGAGAATTTTAACGTACGATTATCAGAGGCTCCCCTGGATTTTCATTAACCAAAGAACAAAAAAAACTTGTAGACATTAACGGAAATTAATGTCTATTAGAGTAATTTTTATTTTCTTCATAGAAAAAAAATCGTATTTTTTAAAGTTTTAAAGTTCCAAGATTGAGGAGTAAAAAGTGGGTCTCACTAGCTGAAAAAGATAATTTATAAAAAAATCTACGTACTAATTTGAGAGGCAATCCTTCTTCTTTTTTCTTCAAAATCGAATGAAGAAAAGGCCTGATTCGTGCAATGCCGAGATGCTGTAATGATAATAAAGCAGTGAGTCCAGTGAACTCAAGCAGAAATACAACTGAAGATATTGTTTTAACACCAACTCATTTTCCAATTGGTAATCAATTGGATTTTGATGTAAATAGTCATACATCTGTTGAAAAATCACACAGAAGATTACGCTGTGATTTGAGTCCAGTACCAACTAATTCAAACGGAAATTTGAGCATAAAACTGCTGAGTCTAAAGGTAATTAATTTAAAAAGTAGAAAAAAAATAAAATTAGGGGTGGGAAAAAAAATAGATAATTAGTCAGATAGATAATTTCAGATTGAAATGAGCTATTGATAATTATTCAAAATATCAGAGTTACTTGTTTTTCTCTAATTTATATTTAGTTTCCCTTGGATTTTTATTTTCTCATCGAATAGGCTGATAAAGGAAATCGCCAAGATCATCAAATAAGTACAGCTGGAGGAGGTGGTGGTCATAGAGGCAGAGAAAAAGAGGCTAAAAAACGTGCAGCTATAGGAAATACAGTGAGAGGACTTTTTCAATCTGGCAACACCAGACAGGACAGGTATAATGATGTCCGTATCAAGATATTATGGCTTCATAGATTCATAAAAAACAATTACTGCGATTATTTTGCATGTCTTGATTAATTTTTTTTTCTTTTTTTTCATGACTATTTCATCTTGATTGCTTTCTCCAAAAGTATTTCTGTTCATTTGTGTACTCTACAAGGCCACTTATTGATTGAATACGTAACACTAGCAGTTTTAGAGAATGAGAATCAAGTGGAAATAGTATTAAAACAAGAACAAACAGATTAAACTCTTTCGTTATGTCTCTTGGGAAGTCTCGAAAATGTGTCTGCCAAGATATTATGTAGTCGGGAATTGTCTGTCGCTATTGATTTGGAAAATTCATAAACACACGCATTCTCTTGTTCTATTTACTTTTTTTTCTTCTTTTTTATTCACAATTTAAAGAGAATCTCACAAACTTGATTAAAAATCAAAATATGCAGCAGTAAATATTTTAAAAAATTAATTCTTAACATTCACTTTATCGTGCACAGCAAAAGAATAGAAGAAAAATAATTGCACAAATTTACACACAATTGCAAATATATTTTGAAGGTATAATACCTCTACCCAATATACTTACAGCACATGTTTCGAAGTTTTATGATATAAAATCTTCTATTATGGTGAATTGTCATTCAAAATCTTTGGGATTTAAAGCCCTTCATAGACATAATTTCAAAAAATCTATTTTCTTATTTCAAATTGCACTATTCACAATGAAAAATCAGTCAAAAAGAAAGAAAATTGAGTAGTAAAAAGTCTTTTCCCCTCTTTAATTTCGAAAATATCTTCAAAATTAAGGGAAATAGCAAAATTTTCGTAGCCGCCTTTTTTTTGGTAGTTCTGCCCCTCTAAAAAGAAGGTTTCTACAGAAATTTCTCTATTCCCCTAATTTCCCGCCAAATTATTCAAAAATAACGAGAAAAACCGGCCTTACTGCTGAATTTTCGCTCTCAACCGATCAAATTAATTTTTTTCACAATTTACACAGAATCTCACAAACTTGATTAAAAATCAAAATATGGAGCAGTAAATATTTAAAAAAAATAATTCTTAACATTCACTTTACCTTGCATAGCAAACGAATAGAAGAAAAATAGCTACGCAAATTTACACACAATTGCAAATATATTTTGAAGGTATAATACCTCTACCCAATATACTTACAGCACATGTTTCGAAGTTTTATCATATAAAATCTTCTATTATGGTGAATTGTCATTCAAAATCGTTGGGATTTAAAGCCCTTCATAGACATAATTTTAAAAAATTATGTCTCTTCAAGTTACCACATATTTTCTTATTTCAAATTGCACTATTCACAATGAAAAATCAGTCAAAAAAAAAGAAAAATTGAGTAGTAAAGAGTCTATTTCCTCTTTGATTTCGAAAATATCTTCAAAATTGAGGAAAATAGCAAAATTTTCGTGGGCACCTTTTTTTTGGTAGCTCTTTCCCCTCTACAAAAAAGGTTTCTACAAAAATTTGCCTATTTTCCTAATTTCCCGCGATATTATTCAAAAAATAAAGAGAAAAACCGGCCTTACTGCTGAATTTTCGATCTCAACAGTTCAAATTAATATTTAAAAAAAATTCTCAATTTATTGTTTTTTCAGGTATGAAACAAGTAGGCAACGATCGTCAGGAGGAAGTGGTGGCCTGTGTCCAAAATTGGTATCAAACAGTGGTAATGTCACAGCACCACAAAGTGAAATACACGGATTGGGAGTGGGCTATATAGCTAATCAAGAAACAAGCGGTAGTGCATGTAGTGCCGTTACAACAACCCAAAGGAATCACCGTAGACAACGGAAATTATCAATAATTAATAATACAGCTGGTGGTAGCAGTGATGATAGAAGTGGTGAACGTGTTAAAAATACAACTGGTAGAAGTGGATTTAGTAAAAAACCATTACGTAGTAGTGATAAAAAACAAATTACAGAACAATTGGTGATAACAAGTAATGGTTTGACTAATAGTACTAGTACAGTGTCAAAAAAAAAAGGAGATACCTCAATTAATACAATTGGACATGATTGCACATTGTCCAGTAATCATAATAATATAATAAAAATTGATGAAAAAATAAAAAAAATTAATATTAGTTGTAGCAATGACGATCATGTTGTATCAATTATTGATACAATGTCCGAATTACCAGGTATTAGTTCAACTCCTTCCACGCCAATTGGCAAATTTAAAAGTAGAAAATTAAGCGATGAGGATAAGACTGTTAATCGTATTGCATTGAGTGACAATGAATCATTGTGCAATTATGATAATACTGTTGATGTGTTTAATCCTGATAGTAAAACAAAGCAATTTGATTATACTGATAATAATACAAAATCATTGTCATCAGTTAGGAAATTAATAAATAAAAATACACGTAAAAAAGGTGGTAAATGTGATAATAATGAATTGTTGTTGCAAGGAAGATCAATGGATGCTGGTGATAAAGCTGCTGGTAACTCTGGTAATGTCAAACATGAGGGGAAAACGAGAAAAACATCCAAGGATATGTCAGAAACGAGAGATTCCATTAAAGCCACCGTAGACGTGGAAATTGGAAGAATAGAGGCAGAATCATCACCATCGTCATCATCTTCGTCTCTTTCAATGTCCTCGCTGAAGGATGATAGTCAGAAGCACGAGAAGGATCGAAGTAAAAAGGAGCGAATAAAAAACACGAGATTCGTAACTTCGAAGGTTGAAGAGGAGTCGAAAATGACGGAATTGAAGGATAAAGAGGCGAAGACTGCTGTCGAGGTGGAGGAGACTGTAACTATTTACGAGGATGAAAACAGCACAAGTATAAGCGACATTGTTGCAGCTCAGGCACTGCGAGAGTCACTCAGTAAACTCGGTAAAGTGCTGCCTCTTGAGCAGCAAGAATTGTCGCAGCCAAGTGATATTGAGGCAAAATCAGAGACCATGCTGAAGATCAATGAGAAGAGTGAGAAGGATGCATTGGTCCATGAGGAGACAATTGAGGGGTTTATTGGACCACTATTGGACGAGAATTTCAAGGCCGATGAAAAGCTGACGCAGGAGACGATGACGATGGAGGACGTTAGGAATCTTGTGATGAGGGTCAAGGTACAGACTGTTGACGATGATGGTGATGATGAAAAGGCAATTGGCATATCTCCTGATGAGAGGTTCTTGAAATTTGAAGAAGAAATCGGTCGTGGGAGTTTCAAGACGGTTTATCGTGGTCTTGATACGCAGACGGGTGTTGCTGTTGCTTGGTGCGAGCTGCAAGAAAAGAAGCTAAATAAAACGGAGCGTCTGAGATTTCGAGAAGAAGCGGAGATGCTGAAGGGCCTGCAGCATCCGAATATCGTGCGGTTTTATGACTACTGGGAGGTGACATTGACGAGGAGAAAATACATTGTTCTTGTAACTGAGCTCATGACATCGGGAACACTGAAGACTTATCTGAGGCGTTTCAAGAAATTGAGTCCAAAAGTTGTTAAGTCTTGGTGCAGGCAGATTTTGAAGGGTTTAGCTTTTCTGCATTCCAGATCGCCGCCAATAATCCACAGAGATCTTAAGTGCGACAATATATTCATAACTGGGCCTACTGGACACGTGAAAATCGGTGATTTAGGCCTGGCAACATTGAAAAATCGAAGTTTTGCCAAAAGCGTCATAGGTACACCGGAATTCATGGCACCAGAGATGTACGAGGAACACTATGATGAGTCTGTTGATGTTTATGCATTCGGTATGTGTATGCTGGAAATGGCAACTAGCGAGTATCCATACTCTGAATGTACTGGACCAGCACAAATTTATAAACGTGTTGTATCTGGTGTTAAACCACTGAGTTATGAAAAAGTTGAGAATCCAGAGGTACGTGAAATTATTGAAATGTGTATAAGATTGAAGAAAGAAGAGAGACCACTGGTTAAAGATTTACTTAATCATGAATTTTTTGCTGATGATGTTGGGCTAAAATTGGAAATGGTATCACGTGATACTGCTGTTGCTGACAGTGAATTGTCACGTGTTGAGTTTAGATTACGTGTTTTAGATCCAAAAAAACGCAGTAATAAGCACAAAGAAAATGAAGCTATACAATTTGATTTTGATATACAAAATGATAATGCTGAGGAAGTTGCATTGGAAATGGCTAAAACTGGTTTGATTTTGGAGGAGGATGCCAAGACTGTTGCTAAAATGTTGAAATCGCAAATTGCTGGATTACTGCGTGATCAACAGCAGCCGACAGCTGCTCCAGCTCCTCTGGTCCAGACATCTTCATCAGCATCGTCCTCATCGTCTCAACAGATTCAGGCAAATATAAATCTACAGGGACAGGGACAGATGCCAATGCAGTCCCAAATGCCACTATCTCAGTCGCAAATATCGCAGCAGGGTCAACAAATATCACAGAATACTCAACAGGGTTCTGGTATGCAGCAGCAGCCACAACAAATGCAGCAGCAAATGCAACAACAGCAGCAGAACTCTGGTATGCCACAGCAAACTCAACAATTGCAGCAACAATTACAGCAGCAGCAATTACAACAACCTCAACAACAAATGCAGCATTTACAGCAACAGCAGCCACAGCAACAGTTACAACAGCAGAGTTCGGGTATGCAGCAACAATTACAGCAACAACAAATGCAGCAACAACAAGGTTCGGGTATGCAACAACAGCCTCAAATGCAACAACAGCTTCAACAACCGCAAAGTGCAGGCATGCAACAACAACCTCAACAAATGCAACAACAGCTTCAACAACCGCAAAGTACAGGCATGCAACAACAACCTCAACAAATGCAACAACAACCTCAACAAATGCAACAACCGCAAGGTGCAAGCATGCAACAACAGCCTCAACAAATGCAACAACCGCAAAGTGCAGGCATGCAACAACAGCCTCAACAAATACACCAACCGCAAAGTGCAGGCATGCAACAACAACCTCAACAAATGCAGCAACCGCAAAGTGCTGGGATGCAACAACAGCCTCAACAAATGCAGCAGGCACCTCAACAAATGCAACAACCGCAAAGTGTGGGTATGCAACAACAACTGCAACAGCCGCAAAGTTCAGGAATGCAACAACAACCTCAACAAATGCAAAGTGCAGGTATGCAGCAGCCTCAACAAATGCAGCAGCAATTACAGCAACAACAATTACAACAGCAGCAATCTCAACAAATGCAGCAGCAGCAAAATGCTAATATGCAACAGCAGCCTCAGCAATTACAACAACAACAACAACAACCTTCTGCAATGCAACAATTACAACAGCCTCAACAACAATTGCAGCAACAATTACAACAGCAGCAAATGCAGCATCAGCAACAAATCCAGCAGCATCAACAACAAATGCAACAACAACAACAACAGCAACAACAACAACAGTCTGAACAGCCACAACAAGTACAGCAGCAACAACTCGACTCTCAGCAATCCCAACAACCTATACACCAAAATCAGGCGACAATTCAGAACATCCAAACATCAAGTCCAATAATCCAAAATCCTGCAATTATCGAACAAGCACAGGGTAATCTTGTTTCCCAAATGCAGCAGTACACTCAGACAAACCAAATGGCAACCAGCAGTAGTGCATTAGCACAATCTCATAATAGTATTATTCAACAGCAGGTTCATGCAAAGCTCGGTGATACTATTATTAGTAACATGAGTGTTGATCAGGACATGTCCAATGAGCAAGATACATTAGAGTCAGTTCAGTCATTAGCATCTGATAGTTCTGCGAGTTTGCAGCAAGATCAGCTTGGCAGTGTTCAACAATCCAGTGATGTTCAATCCGAAAATTCGGAAAGTACAGTTCTCCCAGAAAGAAGCAGGGTCAAGAGATCAGGCACAAAGAAAAAAAAGCCTGGTATCAAACTAACAGTACTATCTGTTAGTAATCCAGAGGGACAACCAGTCACTGTTGAGTGTCAATTGGAGACTAGCAAACAAAAGACTGTTACATTTAAATTTGATCGTGATGATATGGTACCATTGGATATTGCTAATAATTTAATTGCTGAAAATCTACTTCCTGAACCACAGTGTGATACATTTGTTGAATTAATCGAGGATATTGTCAAGCAATTGAGACTGGATCCAAGTAGAAGTTTACCATTGGTTGCTCATGGACCACCTGATCAGTCGGCTGGAGGAAGCCCTGTTACTAGTCGTAGACCGAGAGATCGGGACCACAGTCTCGATGCATCTAAGGTAATAAATCTTCATCTTTTTTTATTGTTAATCTTCAATTGTTCAATTTAAATATCACTCGATAGATCATAAAACGCTGATTACTTCTGTATGTATTCCGCGTGATGTCTAAATGCTGTCTTTTTGCTGTTGATAACTGATGAATAGAGAATATTTATCAGGTTTTTAATTGCAATTGTGTCGGTATTGTGGAAATATAACTTGGATGTCCCAAAATAATTCACTTCAATCCAGTAGATATCTCAGTTAATTTCAATGGATAGGGGAAGGTGGGATAAAATGGACACGGGTTGATTTTGGTATTTTATATTATGAAAATCAGGAGAAATGGATGGAAATATTGGAGATAGGTTTTTTCTGATGATTCCATTGGAAAACTGAGGGGATTTTCCATGAAAATCATATGTCAGAAGTTATTTTTTGGAATTTTTCAAAAATTCCATTTTTTGCGGGAGATTTGAAGGTGAAATCCTTCTGTTTTTGAAAAATTTCAGGTTTTTGGGAATATCTCTGGTTTTATTGATCGTAGTGACCTGGGGTTAATCTTAAATGGAAGATAAGCTCATTTCCCATCGATTTATGGGATTAAAAAAAAATATATCAATTTTTTCAAATACTTATAGGGCAAAAATTAATTTTCAGAAAATGACCTATAAATATTTGAAAAATTGATTTTAAAGAATTTGAACCACATGAATCTATGAGAAATGAGCTCACTATTCATTTGAGATCAACCCCAGGTCGTTTCAACCAAGGAAACCGGAGATATCGCCAAAAAAGTGAATTTTTTCGATTTTCAAAAGGAAAACCCCTTCAAAACTTGGCCAAAAAAAATAAATTTTTCCAAAAATTGAGGAAAAAAAATTTGACACATGTTTTCCGCCTAAAATTTCCTCAGCTTTTCGATGGAATCATTAAAAAATTCAAATCTCGAACCATTCAATTGGAGTGTCCATTTCACCCCACCTCCCCTTTACTATTTCTTCTGCATATTGGAATTAATCCAAACATCTAAGGTCGGATATCCTACTCATTGACTACTATTGGCACTAGATATATCTCTTTTGAAGAGTGTGAAAAAGATGAAGAGTAGTTGAAGTATGCCCTTATCAAATATTTCAATACAATAAACTCCTAAATCTATCTATCATTAGCATGATAAATTCCGAATTCATACAGTCCTAATGAATTTCGGTGATTCTCTCCTTAAAACATTGGTATTAATTTTTTGAGAAATTCGAATTGTTTGGATGCACATTTTTTTTGAGGGTAAATATAATTTTTAAAAATACGTAGCAGGTCAGACATGGTTCGCTAACTCGTCAGAGCAGCCATCGATCATCCTACAAAGCTCATCGTAGGCACCGATCGGTGAGTTATTAAACTCCCCAAATTCCCGAAATTTATTTATTTTTTTTCTTTTTTCTATATCGTAGCCTCAGTAATAAAGTGGCGTAACTACTATAAATACCGCAAGAGCGATGGTACTTACGCCCCTTTGTTTCTAAGTCTATGATATAAATTCCTGAGGTTTTTTAGTTTTGTTCTGAGTGCTGATATTTTTTTATCATTTATATTATTTATTGAGTTTTTTTGGCAAATTGCTGCTTTCCTCGCATCGTTTTTATTTCCTGTTTTTTTTGGGGGAAGAAGGATTTATATCCTTGATTTTGAATTTTTATTATTTTCTCCTGTCTTCTCAACCAATCTCCGTTGTTAATTTCTCTCCCAAAATTATTTCTCACATTTAGATAGTTATTGACTGATGTAATTTTTTACTCATTCATTCATTTGTAGTTCATTGTACAGGGAAAGGTGGGGTAAAATGGGGATGAAGGGTGAAACGGACACATTTTGGTTTTCATGCTGTATATCATGGAAATTGCTCGAAATGAGTGAAAATAGGGGAGATAAGTTTTTTCTGATGATTCCATTGGAAAGATAAGAAAATTTCCGTCAGAAAACTTGAGTCAAAATTTTTTTTTGATGATTTTTGAAAAATTCTAAATTTTTACGGAAAAATTGGAAATTTTTAGATTGAATTTGAAAATTTCACTTTTTTAGGGATGCTTCCGGTTTTATCGGTCGTAATCGGAAGAATTCTGAATGGACGTGAAAAGCGGGATCATTTGCCATCGGTTTATGTGATTTCGAAGAGAAAATATCGATTTTTAAGATACTTATAGATCATTTTATGAAAATTCGTTTTTGAGCTATAAGTACTTTAAAAATCAATAATTTCCTTTTCAAAGTCCTATAAATCAATGACAAATGATCTCATTTTTCACCTCCATTTGGATTTTTTACGCTTCAAATAATAGAACTGGAGATATTCTCAAAAAACTGAAATTTATCAAAAATCGACCCAAAAAAATTGAATTTTCTAAAAAAAAATTAAAAAATCACTTCTGACACATGTTTTCCACCGCAAATTTCCTCAGCTCTTCAATGAAATGCTTCAAAATATTCCATCTTAAGCCGTTTCATCATAATCCCCATTTTACCCCACTTCCCCCAATAAATCATGTTCTCCCCTTTCAGCCCCCAACAATTAACTAATTCCTCTTTTTTCTTTCCCCAAAATTCCAGAGAGACGAGACATCGAACTCATCGGTCGCCTCGAAGATTCTCCCGATCGACCAAATAATATCTCACATAGCATCGATACCCGTGGACAAGAGCAAAGAGCCATTATGCCCCGAGGGTCAAAACACAACCGAAAACAGTACTTCCGACGAGATATCTCGACGTTCATCAACTTCCACCCAGAACACAGACACCCTGACGCCAGTTAACGTGCCAAGTGATCCAAACGACAATTACGAGAGTTTAGGATCCGAAGACACATTATTGGAAGGAGGAAACATGTCTCAGGATGACATACGCGAGTTTTCGCGAGCTGTCCTGTCAGGTGACGGATTATTGACGTCACTGAAGCAGGGAGAGGCTCTTCCCGAGGTTTCAAAGGAAAAGGACATGCAGGACCCTTTCGGAGCACCAGATGAAGCTCCAGCAGAACCCGAGCACAAAGTGCCACCTATGAGAAAGATTTCCAGGTTCCTAGTGAGTCCAGTAGTCGAGCAAAAGGCACTTCACGATAATCAGGTGACAGTAGGTCCTGATCCTTCAACTCTAACATCGCCCCAAGGATCTCTCCCTTTTATCGAGCAGATTCCCCAGACTCAATCATCAGAACCAGAATCGGCAGAAGCTTCTGACCCAGTCGAGGTCATTCAGATCGACAGTAACGTGGAAACCCCTCAATTCCAACAAATTCATCAACCACCAATGGGAAATCCTCTGCAATCGAATGAAGTACCATCAAATCTGTCTGTTGTCACTCAAACAGTCCAAGAAACGGTTCTCCTTGTCCAGGCAACGAATCCTCAGTCTCCGCAAGTTCTTCAGAACATTCAGTATCAAAATACTGGTGTTATCCTCGGAAACGAGGAAAATATTCCGCAGATGCAGAATATGGTGTCGAAGCAGACGATAATTCAGCAGCAAGTCATGCAGCAGGATCAGAATCAGAATCAGAATCAGATGCAGGTGAATCAAATGCTCGAGATGAATCAAATGCAGCAGCAACAACAGCATCATATGCCCCAACATATCAATCCACCCCAGTACATCCAAGACGAGAATCTAACCCAAATGCAGCAGCAATTCAGTCAACAGAACATGTCTCAATCCAGTCAAATGCCACAGCTTCAACAGCAAGAACCATACATGACTCAAGCAATTAACCAACAGATGCACGGTACAAATACGACAGACGATTGGAATCGAAGGTTATCAAACAACTCGTCAGACTCACAATCCCAAATTCCAGACAATTCATTCCCAAATTCTTCAATTGTCCATATGCAGTCTGATCAATCAGCTCCCGTGTCTTGCGAGCATCATTATCAAAACGTGCCGCATCAAAATCTGCCACAAGCTCAAACAGTCCAGTCATCAGTTCAAACCGAAAATCCGCAGAAAGTCAAAACTAAAGAAGTCTTCACAACTCTTCCGGATCTCGCGCAAAATTTGGCGAATATCCTGTCGAATCCGAAGACAATAAAATCGTCGACACCTTATACAGCAACGGGTCATGATCAAGCGCAGGCGCAAGTGCAAGTGCAAGCGCAAGCGACAGTTGTTCAATCGGTGCAGCAACAAACGTTGTCAATGACTCATTCAGAACAGTACTTCCAGCCAATTCAACCGGAAGTGCCTCTTCAGACGATGACTAATGTTCAACAGAATTTTCAGACAAGTCAGCATCAGAACATTCAGCAGATCGTTCATACGCAGCAGATTGTGACGCAGACTGGACAACAGCAGAATTACATCAATCAGCAGCAAGTCAACATGAACATTCAACCGTTGCCGCAACAACAACAACAACAACAACAACAACAACAACAACAACAACAGCAGCAACAACAGCAGCAGCAATTGCCGCTTATTCAACCGGTTGTAGTCCAGCACATGAGCAATCCCCAACAACAAACGCTCAATCAAGATCAGAATCAGGTGCAAAACCAGATGATTAATCAGCAGAATTTGTTGATCCAGGGACAGTGGGTAATGCCGCATCTCGCTGCTGGTCAGAATATTCAACAACCTGTACCGGTACAATACGTCAAACCCATCCAGAACTTTGTACCCATGCAGCAGATGGCGACTCAGTCATTTCAGGAGCATGTGACTGAAATGACTCAAACTGATCAACAACAACAGCAGCAAAACCTGCAATTGAGACTTCCGGATCAGTTCAAAACAGAAACTGACTCGGCGATTGACAGCAGCAGTATCAGTAGGAGAACGAGTTCTGATTGCCAGATACTATCGGAAACTGATGTATCGAGTCGTGACGTCACCCCCGAGCATACGATAATCGAGTCGCCTGACTCAGTGACTCATTCCCTACTGCAAACGATTCAGCAGCAAACTCAGCAGATTCAGTATCATCAGCATCATCAATTGAGTCAGCAGAATTCGTTGGAGAAACAGAGTGACATGTCGTTGGGTCATCAAGCTGATTTTCATCCGAAATTGGCGCAATTGACGAGTCAATCGTACGAATCAACTGGAACACCACCGATAAGTCATCCAGCGACTCCGCATGGTCTTCAAAATCTAACTGAAGCCGATCTCAATTATCCTCAGATAAATCAGCAAAAATCGATCGATCTTCAGTCTCTTGGACCTCTCTCTCCCCAATCAACCGTTAATTTCGGTCAATCTCAGCATGATCCAGCCTCTTCAGTATCCAGCATGAATCATCTTTATGATGATCAATCCCAGATGCTCCATACAGCTGGCGATTGTTCCCTGGACAGTCCGATTCCCTCAGTAACCGGTGAAATCTTGAGCAGTCCAAGTAAAGACGGTGGCGTCAAAGCAAAAGCTCCGAGACCAGGCTCAAGACTCCAGGAATTAGAGCAAGAACTCGCAAAGATCCACAATAGAATATCCTCGGTAAATTCGACATCATCTCCGCAGCCTCTGACACCACCAGTACCAACCAATCAAACCGCGCCTTTTTCCTCGACTCAAATATTGTCTCAATCGCACACAAATATGCAGATAAGTCATCCTCTTCCAGCTCCAATCGTTCCAGTTGGCACTGTCACTCCCTGCATTATCGCCAACAATTCCGGCACCAATACACCGGTCCAACTAGAACTCCAAGAACCCGGAGTTCCTCAGATTCAACAGCCAGTTCGTAAAATCTCGAGATTCATGGTGTCTAAAGTGGCTGGACCACCGTTGGGCGAGGGACCGGGTCTCCAGGGTCTTCAAGGTATCCAGGGGCAATTCATCGACCAGAAACAAGTGCCCCTCATTCACGAAGGATCCTCCTCCCATCACTACATTGATGACCCTCAACAACAACAGCTGAACATGAAGATGCAAGTATTGCAGAGTCAAGAAAGCGCACTAACGCCAATTCAGCAGCTTGGTCATTCTGCTTTGGAACTGGAAAAAGAGGAGAGAATTCAGGGATTGACCCCGAGTGAAGAGTATCAGCTTCTCATCAGGCGTCAAACGATGGAGTTAGAGAGTCTTCAGAGGAGGCATCGAGAGGAGCTGGAACGCTTTCAGCAGCATCAATTGCAATTGCTCATTCAGCAGCAGCAACAAGCAAGTGCTCTCGCCCAGCATCAGCATCATCCTCTTCTTTATCATACTGTCTCAACGACGATTACTGGGTCATCAAGGCCACATCCTGTTGAAGACTATCTCATGTTCAGTGCAGCTGCACCGCAAACCTCGTTCTGTCGAATCCCCGGAAATTCTCCGGATACCGAAGAAACTCTGCGTTTAGCTACACAGAAACTGAAGCAAGCACCAGTAAAACCGCAGCAACAGCAGCCTGCTTCTATTCCTCATGCTTACGTCATCCCCATACCTCTGATGCCATCAGCCGAAACACCAGCTGCTCATCTTCCCTTTACCATAAAAAGCGAGGATTCAAGTGTTGGCTCGACCAATGGACCCACCGTCAATCAGTATCAATTAACACCTCTACAATCAGATACTGCAAGTATTACAACACCCATTGGCTCGATTCTTGGTACATCAGCATCAATTACAACTGGTACAACACCAACAGCACCAACTCCAACCGGCTATGTTCATCATCATGATCAGTCATTACCTAATTTTGGTACATTCAGCTATACACCACATGGTGGATTCTTTTTACCAGCTGGTTATCGCCTTATTTATGCACCACATGGTACACCACAGTCACAACCAACTACACCAGCTACACCACATCATGATAATTCACATGATGGTACACCACCTGGTGAAATACAACAACAGCATGAACAATTACATGGAAATTCCGGAGAACCGTAGAGATTATATTTAAATAAATAATGTTTTTAAATTAATGATAAATGATGATGATGATGATGATGATGGGAGGGGGGGGGGGGGGGTGAGATGAGATGGGGAGGAGGGGGGGGGAGGAAGAAAATAATTGAACATTTGTAAAGTAACGATTGGCAATTCTTTCGTTTTTTTCTCTAATTATTTTCTTTTCTTCTTTCATGTTTAAATTATTATTAAGAAATGAATTATTAATAATTAGGTGAATTGAGAAAATATTCATTCCTTCAATTGAAACGCTCAACAATAAATTTATCATAGAAATCAAAAAAAGCACTTAGTTGTGAATTTGAAGATGCAGTGAATTTATTTTTTTTAAATTTTTTTTTTGGGTTTTTGGCTGATATGCAATTTTGAAAAATGTGTTAAACTTCGCTGGTTTGATCATCAGTTTTTTTTTTTAAAAAAAAAGCTATTTCAATGTAATATCAATGTGAATTGTGTCACAAAAAAAAAAAATAAGAAAAATGTTGAGAGAGAATTTAATTGGATTAATGGAAAGAATATTTTTTTTTTCTGCAAGAATTCGCTTCGGAAGATATTGTGTGATAAAAAATCACGCAATGAAGATAAAAAAATAAAGAAAAAAAACTCCAAAAGACTTGAAAACTTCCAAAAAAAGAAAAAAAAGAAAAAAAAATAAAGTGGAGCGAATTCTTTTCAAGTTTTATTTTTTATTTATTTTTTTTTTTCTGTTTATTTGTTGTTAATCTAAAGAAGGAAAAAGAAGAAAATATGGTCCATAATTTTTGCAGGCCTTAACTAGTCCCTACGACCGAAATGGCAAAAATAATTGGCCATTCTGCTCGAAATGTAAATTTAATTGAGTAAAAAAAAAAAGAAGAAAAAAAAACTGCTAATGGAATAACGAATATTTTAAAAGAAAAAAAAATTCATTGTTAGAATGAACTAAGATGTGCGAATGACGAAAAAACCCTTTTTTTTTAATTAATTTTTTTTTTTTTTTTTTTTTTGTTTATTTTGTGAATGTGAATGTTGAAAGAGTATGAGAGAACAATTTAAATATAGTCACTGTTATGCTTTAATGTATTTTCTAGCAATTCTAATTACTTCAATTAAAGAAAAAACAAACATAATGTGTTACTAGTTTTGACGTCTCCAATTTCTTTTTTTTTTTTTTTTTTTTCATTATATATATAAGAAAACAAAAAAAATCGTCATTTATTTACGTGCATTGTTACATTATTCATTCTTCATTTTATGTTTTTTTTTTCTTCGGATTTTTCAATATTTATCCATTTAATCATATTTATCGAGCTTTCATTTTTTTTTTTTTCACTACTCCAATGAAGTTAAGCGTTTCTTTTCTTTTTTTTTTTTTTTTTTTTCGTAATGGAAAAATATTGAATACATGAATTACCATGGAATTTGTATGATTATTATCATTGCTGGATTTTAATGAGAATTGACAAATTTTTTTTAAATTGATGAGTTAATTGATTGATTGATGGCTTTTTGTGGAGCTTCAATTTTCTTCAACTGGGTTCTATGACCTCAGTTTAATGAGAATATATAACTTATAATAATTATTAAATTGGAAAAGAAAAAAAAAATATTGAGAATTTAGGAGTGAACGAGAAAGACAATTTTTTGATGATTATGAATAAACTTTTATTTATTTCCGGGTATTATGGCTTTTTTTCTACCTTTTTTTCAAAACTATTTTCATTTTTCTTTAACAAAATGAATAAAATGAATTCTATATTTATATATACCCGGGAAAAAATGTTCAGATCTGATCAGATCTAATTAGATCTGATCAGATCTAATTAGATCTAATTAGATCTGATCAGATCTAATTAGATCTAATTAGATCTGACAAAATGGAAATTTTTAATATGAATAGATATGAATAGATCTGTTCAGATCTAATTGGATCTAATTAGATCTGATTAGATCCAATTAGATCTAAGTCTGATCGAATCTGTTTAGATCTAACTAGATCTGATTAGATCCAACTAGATCTGGTCAGATCTAACTGGATCTGATTGAGTTGATCTATATTGGCTTATCAGATTTGATCAGATCCAGTTGGATCTGATCAGATCTAAGGAACTCAGATCTGATTAGATATAATTTGATCTGATCAGATCTGAACATTTTTTCCTGGGTAGAATTTTTTTTATTCTATATTCTATATTTCTGTATGATTCGGAAAAGAGTGGGTTTAAGAAGAAAAAGTTGAGACTTTTTTTTTCTTTAGGAAATTAAATTCTCTACAAAAAAAATGACAATGAAATGAGTACAGTTCTGAAAATTTTTGGGATTTTTTTAAAAACAATAAATTAGAAGAGGGTGGGATAAAATGGATATTTCAATTGAACGGTTCGAGATAGCTATTTACTGAAGATTTCATTGGAAAGCTGACAAAATTTTAGGCAAAAAACATTTAACAAAATTATTATTTTTCAATATATTATTTTCAAAATTATTATTTTCAATATATGAAAATTTACAGGCTCTCTCCATTTCTGCACATTTATCAGGCGCTTATATCCCCTACTCTTCGCAAAATCTTGCTGACTCAATCCATTGTTTATCTACACAAGAATCAACTGGTGGAAGACATTCTTTTCTTGTTGATTCGTACTGTTGCAGAAGTACCGGTATATTTTAGTCGTAAAATTCATCTTTAATCGTGAGTAAATCAAGTAAAAATAATGGAGAATCTTGGACAAGATGATTCGCCGTTTGATAATCTACCGGATAATTGTCTGGCACATATATTTTCATTTTTACAAATTCCAGAGAGATTCCGACTTGAAAGAGGTATATTTTGTTATGATGAAATATAGCCATGAAATATTGCGGATTATTTGTCCAATGATGAACTGTCGTGTCACCGTTGAAATGTTTTTTTTCAAAATTTACTCAATATTATATTTTTTATTCAAATATAAAACCAAATTATTTTTTAAATATCTCAATTCACAAAGAATTTATTGAATTCATTGTAAGGTCTATGAAACTCTTCAATCATCGAATCGAGCCATTATCGAATCTCATTAGTTCGATCATAAGTATACAATTTGTCTAGTCATGTTTCTAGTATAGTTATTTGAATAAGAGTTTAAATTTTTACGTATTTCCTTTTTTCCCCACTTTTAGTTTGCAAACGCTGGCGCATTATTTCTGAGGAAGGATGGCAAGATATTAAAGAATTTAAGATCAATCATAACTACTCAGATGATCAAACTCATTCAATTATGAAACGATGTGGTCGTTTTCTGAGAAAAGTCTACATTTGTATGGCATGGGAGTGTAATTGTTTATCAATAGCAATACAATACTGTCAATTGGATCAGTTGAAAGACATTGAAATTGATATTTGCGGGGATTATACAGAAGCGGAATACGCAATTCGTACTAGTAATTTGAGAGAACTCTTTGGAAAAAGTAGGAAGCTAGTAGCTGTTACGATTGCAGGAGACCTCACATGTTACGGGACGTATTATTTAAATTCTCTGAATCCAGAAATTCTTCGGATTACGCACAAAGGGATATTACGTCGGCGAGTATCAATCGTGAGAAAATCAAAATAATCAATTATAGAATGATGAATTTAAAAATAAATTTTTAAATATTTTTTGTCTGTAATACACTGAAAGAATTTTTCAAATTTTGAAGAGTGAGGATTCAAAAAAAACAAATCGAAGGATACAAACAGTCTTAAAATTCATGTTTTAAATTTGAAATAAATGAAAACTGATCAGAATGATCATGAATGATTTTTTGCATGAAATTTTCAGAAAAATTCATCAAAAAAAACGAATTAAAAAAAAAAGACCCATATTGCACAATTTTTCATAAAGTTATGGTCATTTCAAAAAGAAAAACCCGAAATTTTAAAAAATTCATATCTCCGAAGTGGCTGGATAAAAAAATTCGAAAAAAATCACAGGAACCTCTCTCGAAGGGTACAAAAAGATGCCCAAGTTTCAGCCAAATTGGAGATGCAAAGGCAATTGGTAGGATGAGTTGGAATTGAATGTGACCCCATATATAAAAAATATAGTAACAAAGAAATTAAATCAACTTCAAGTATAACTAATTTCTATCAAATATAGCTATCAGATAGTAAAATCCTTTCAGTGTAATAATTGCAACTACAGAAAAAAACAAATTATTTGAAGAATTCAGTAGCGAAGTGGTAAAAGGAGTTAAGTCATATAAGATAACCATACATACTTAACTCCCTTTACCACTTCGCTATTGAATTGTTGATAAAAATATATTTCAAAATAAAATATATTCGTTCTCTTCCATTGGTGTACTAAAAAATTCCTAATTAATTACAGAATCCAGATCGATTTCCAAATCTTAAAGAACTAAAGTTGATAAACGCCAATATGATCGAAAACTCGATGAAAGATGAGAAAGATAGCTTGAAGGGACTCGAAAAAATTCATATTGTCCAGTGCTCTATTCCCAAAAATTTCATTCAGAGAATTAGAACCTTCACAAATTTACGAAAGCTCGTTCTCAGCCAGAACATTCGTAGTATAAAGAATGAAGATATTCGCTATATAGCTAGTGAATGTGACAAAATTAAAAAAATTGTCTTGAGCTGTAAGTTATCAATTTTTTTTTCATGGGATATAAAGGTTGAATTAAATACAATCCATTATTTTAGTATTATTATTATTATAATATTATAATAATATTATTATTTTTAGATTCATCTAACATGACAAGTGAGTGTTTTCAATATTTGGGAAAAATGCTGTCGCTTGAGATTCTTTATTTAGAAAATTTTCAAAATGTGAATGGTTGCGATATTTTGAATCTCACAAATGTGTATAGATTATCGCTTCAAGATTGTGAGATCATCGATGATGATGGATTGCTTGAATTAATTGTAAATTCTTTGAATCTCGAAAAGTTGCAGATTCTTCATTCAAAGCAATCTGTTAACAGATCTTTTTTGGAAGGTGTTGGACGAATTTTTCATCGTGGACTGCGTGACAAATATCTTCTTCTTGTAGCATCGGTGATTGGTGATGCTCAAAGTCGTCGTACTTTGCAGATTGAAATCAATCATCCACTATTGGAATTGAGGGTAGATAAACCTTCAAGGATGATTCATCTTTGAAACAAGCAGAAAATTAGGGAAATATCGAAGAAATGTGATTCAATCTTAATATTTTTTTAATTCAAAATGAATCTATTGTTTTTTTTTTGCATATTCTAAAAACTTTATGAATAAAAGAAGTGGAACTATATGTCAATTAGCTTAAAAAATGTGGTTTTGTTACTTTTATTCACTCCTCCATTTTTTCGGTTAATAGAAAATACTTCTTCTTATTGTGTCAAATGCAATAGAAAAATTTCGAAGCTCTCATGTTCCGTAAATGGACAAATGATGTGAAGAAAGGATTTATTTGTTCAGAAGGTGCTAAAATTATTTCCCGAATTTTCATAACATTATATTTTTTATTCAAATATTAAAAAAAATTATCTGTACATGACCTTTTACTGTTTCATTGTATTAGTCTTGATTAAATATTAATTGTCATATATTCCTGACTTTTCTATAATAAGGCCACAATTATCCATTCCTTCGATCTCCTGAAACCAATAAATATACCTAAATATTTCTAAATAGATTCAACTCAAAACAAATCACTAATTAAGTCCCAGAAAATAATTCTAAAAATCCCCAATTCATTATTTCAAGAATATCTCGAAAACCGTGAGGTTTAGAAAGATTCATCACGAAACATTTCACGTAGTTCATTAATAAATTCTCCATGCAAATAATCTCTTGATATTATTGTATAGGAATCATGGGGCGTTGGAAAGAATTGATTTAACAATACTAATTAATTGTCAAATGAACGACATTTCGCCAGCTTAATTGAAGCTTCCTCAGGTTCTTAATATCATTACTATAGGGGAGAGTGGGGCAAAATGGACACTGTAATGAGACGGTTAGAGATGGATTTTCTTTGATGATTCTATTGAAAAGCTGAGGAAATTTTAGCCGGAAAACGAGTGTCAGATGTATTTTTTTTATTTTTTTGAAAATTCGATTTTTTTCGGCATTTTTTAGGGGCAAAGGTCTCTCCTTTTTTGAAAATTTTCAGTTTTTTGCAAATATCTCTGGTTCTATAGGTCGTAGCAACTTGGGGTTGGTCTCAAATGAAAGGAGAGCTCATTTTCCATCGATTTATGGGGTTTTGAATTCAAAAATATCATTTTTTAGGATAGATATAGGCTAAACTGTTTCACAAAACTGTTTCACAAAAATGCCCATAAATATCTTAAAAATCGATATTTTTAAATTGAAAACCCTATGAATCGATGGCAAATGATCTCACCTTTCATCTCCCGTCAGAATTTTTACGCTACGACACATAAAACCGAAGATATTCCCAACAAAGTGAAAATTCTCAAAAAAAGGAAGGATTTCATCCCTCTAAAATGCTCAAAAAAGTCAAAATCGCCAAAAGTTCAAAAAGATTAATTCCAGCACTTGTTTCCCGCCTAAAATTTCCTCAGCTTTCCAATGAAATCGTCAGAAACAATCTACCACCAATATTGCTATTGATTTCAAGAGTTTTCCATAATATTTGCCTAAAAATTTAGATGTGTCCCTTTTACCCCTATCGTCCATTTTGCCCCATCTTGCCCTATAGTTAACATAAAATTAATTATCTCCAATCGGAAATTCAATCCATGCAAATGTATTTGTATTGACATTGTAGTGTGTTGCTCAGTAGTAACCATACTTGTATCAATCTCTTGATTCCTCTAAATTTCACGATTTTCGAGATATTTCCCATTTTCTGTCGATGAATCTCAAACTTCATTATCTTGAAAAATATAAAGTTTTCATAGGAATAAATCTGATTTCATCTTCACTTTTTCGTTGATATCTCGGAATCTAAGTGAGATAGAACGATTTCCATAATAAAATTTTTTTGTAGAGAATTTGCAGGAGCTCAAAGAATATCACCATCAAAACTGCTCTATCTCGCTTAAATTCCAAAACACCCTAAAAAAAAAAAGCAAAGGTGAAATCATCAAGTACATCTTTTTAAAAATTTGAAAAATTCAAAATCATTTATCCAACGATTTTTCACAAAATAACTTACCAATTCCTCAATATTCCTCATCCTAAATCGAGTCGAACCGGCTTCTCCTCCTGGCATAAGCCCCCATACAAGCAAAAAATCCAACAATTCCAATAACAAGTCCTAAAATCAGTGCCAGTGTATCGCCAAAGTCAAAATCATTGTGCGCAGCAGCAGAATTGACAAGAGCCATCAAAAAAGTGGCGAGTAACCAAAACATTGTCACCGATTGTTGTCTCAAATCTCTCAAAATCTCAAAAAATCCAAAATCATTGACAAATTATCACCAAAAGTCACTCAATTCTTCATTTCCTTCCTCTGCAAATCAAAACCTTTGTTATTTTCCTTTTTATTATTAATTATTACACTTTTATTATTGACATTCACTTGTATATGTCAACATTAATCATTAATTAATTAATTAATTAATAAATAAACAGACAGTGCCCTTTATTTATCCTTTTTTTCCCCCAGAAAAAGCAGTTGGCAACACTGGAAGACACGAGCGCCATCTTGTTGAGCTGAAAAATCCCCAGAAAGACACGAGCGCCATCTTGTTGAGCTGAAAATTCCCCAGAAAATGGCGTTTGCCCATTGGCTGACGCTAGCTGACCACAGCCAATGCCAGTACATGTGTCTCTGTGTATTGGTATGTGATTGGTATTAATGCCTCATTCAGTTCATCGATAAACACTCTCGAATTATGGTGGCGTCACTTCGTTTAATGGACGAATGGTACGAAGTATCGACTGAGTAAAAAATTTGTTTTATACACACATCCCATTGTGTGTTTTCATCAAATTGATTGATTAACATCTGGAGACAAAGTAATTAGGTAAGTTAAATATATTCCATTTTTCGCATTTTATTTGGGTGAATTTTAGTACTTTTTTTGGGGGAATTATCAGTTAATCCAACACAGACACACATGATGGCTACTGTGGAGCCATTTTGCTGTCCGTTGATAAATGGAAGGCATTCCCGTACCGACTGGTTAGCCGCTCTTTCTCACTAACAATTCAATTTCAATTGTCTATTTATTTGCCTTTTTTTTTTTTTAGATCTGGTATTGACTACTTTTGGATTTTCATGGACGAAACAGGACAATTTGTGTTGATTTTGATCGGTTAATGCACGTTTTTTAGGGGCAATGAGGGGCAGGAGGGGTATCTGGGACAATCAAACACACACGCTCTTCGTGCTCTCTATTGGCCGCTCTGTGTCTTTTTCAACGATTTTCATGAATTACAATATTTAACCTGACTCCTGGATTTTTAAATGATTTTTTTAAGCTTTTTTTGGGTTATTATCTTTCTGAGGGATTCAATTGTTAATTGATAAGGAAATTGGGGATTTTTTGGGGGGAAAGGGAGGGGCATTGTTTGAGTTTTGGGCGGAAAAAGATGAGCATGAAATTAACAGACATCTGACGATTTTATGGTTTTTTTTAAAATCAATTATTATTTTAAAAAATTTTTTTGAAATATTTGCACTTATTAATTCTTTAATTTTCTGGATGCGCATATTTTTTTTTCTTAAAATTGTCAGATTTCTGCTATTTTTGGGAAATTATCATTGAAAAAAGGCAGTTATTACTGAAGTTTCTATTGGGGCGATGAAACATTCAGTAATTGATGATTTTTATGTATTTTTGATGATAATTTCGTAGATGAATTTTTATTTATTAATTTATTTATTCAAATTTTTTTTTTCTTCGAGATTTTTGAGGTCTAGATGATGGAACTATTGGTTGAGAGTTGGAGCATATTTTACGAAGATTTTTGATCTATTTAGTCTTATTTTTGCAGTTAAAAAGTGGAGAGAAGCAGCTCTGGTCCTTTAGGAAGCTCCATTGATGATTGAGAATGATTTTTCTGAGCTTTATGCAGTAGAACGTGAAAAATTAAAAAATAATTCAGTAGTGATGAGGTGAAAAAAGGATAAATTGACTTATCTTTATGATCATTTTGAAGGAAATATCTCGGAAACTAAGCAAGATAAGGCGATATTACTTATCTTTTTTGGTAAAGAATTTCAAGAGTTACAGAAGAGATTCAGGGCAAAATTGCCCTATCTCGCTTATTTTCTAACGTATTTCCAAATAACTAAATGAGGAAAAAATAGACTTATCTAGTTTTACCTCTTCACTACTGAATTCATTTATTAATTTGGAAATATCTGGAAAACTATGAAGTTTACAATTAAAAATCAAGAGCCCTTTTTTGTAGAGAATTAAATTCTCTACGAAAAAGGTTTCCTCACATTTTTCTCTAAACCCACTCGCCTTAAAGATATTATCAACTGAATATTCACTTCTTCTTGAGTTCTCACCACTCGTTCCCAAAAATCGAATTTAAACTAAACAAATAACTCATTTTTTTTTCTCAATTTTCTTGCAGCAATTAAACAATTATGGAGGTCGAAGAGCTGCAGGCTATTCTCGAAGCCAAAGACACAGTGATGGAGCACGAGGAGGAGGAAGAAATAATATATGCCGAGGAGGAAACAGATCAGATTGAAGAAGAGACAACAGAGGAAATTGTTGAAATAATTGAAGAAATTGTTGTTGTTGAGGGTGAAGACGAGCAAGAAGAGGATTCATCTAAAATTGAGGATGTTATTATACAAGAAGAGCAGGAAATTGTCGAGTCGATGGATTCGCAAGAAGATAGCCACGAGGTACACGAGTACGTGGAAAATATTCAAAATATCCAAAACACCGAAAAGAAGAATAATTACCAAAAAGTCTTGTCTTACGAAGTCGTGGAGGATTGGGAAGAGGACGAAAACGACCCCCTAGACACGAGGGCCCTCAAAAACAGGCTAAAAAGAGACCAAAAGGCCAATAAAAAACCTGCAATCAACGGTAACAACAGTGCTCCAGAAAAACCTGTTGAAGAACAGATCTACGAGCCTCGAAAAGCCACGAAACCTCCAAAACCTCCTATTGAAAACGAAAGAGAAATGAAGATTCCTCGTCATGACGATGACAACAGTCCGCATGAAATCGTCAAGAACGACGAGAATAATCTAATTTACACTGTCCTGAACTCCAAAAAACAGACGGATAATAGCAGGCAGAATCAGCAGGACAAGGTCCATGATTCTCGTTATATCAAGGTAATTATTGAAATTCTCAAAGTCAACCTTTACCTATTGAGCACTCAGAACTGAGGGGACTTAGAGACAAAAGTCAAGTAACCTTTTTTGTAGAGAATTTCGTGAGCTACAAAAAAGGTCTCTTGATAAATTCTCCTAAACCCCATAGTTTTCGAGATCCTTTTGAGAGAAGCTGCACAATGATTTCTTGATTTTCTGTGATGCTTCAAAAAGTTTAATTTTTTTTTATACTGCAATTATTAGTTATTAATTATTTATATATTCGTTTCAATGCACAATTAAATGTAATATTTTCTATATCCTTCAAACTTATTGGCTCCGATAGACATTCTAGCTTGGCGTCTTTTTTTAAAAACATAAAAATTAAATAAACATTGAAGAAACATTAAACACATGATTTTCCAGAACTTTTCCAACGTAAAAAATGAATTAATTATAATTGATATTCATTTTAGATGGAGCGATTGGAGGAGGATACGATACCAGTAGAAGGTACAATTTACTACGAGGGTGACGACATGGGTACCCTCTACGTAGCCCACACCCTAAACGAAGGCGAGCAATTCCAATTAGAAACTGATCCAACTGTCGAGCATGAGGATCAACAAATAGAAGCACAGGATCAGTGGGACGGTTCCAACGAGATTGTAATGGCCGAGCAAGGAGAAGAGGATAATTCCCAGGACCAAATATTCCTGCACGAGGACGAGGACGGTCAATTATTTTTCAAGGACGAGAATGGCGCAATGCAGCCTGTTTACTTGACGGAGGACGGGAATTACGCGATTGCAGGTAGGGATGGGAGCCGAAAAAAAAGATGACGGTCATTTGACCAATCAATTGACCGTCAGTGATCAATTGTCCATACCTGACAATTTTGGTCGAAAAATAATGACCAAATCGTGGATCAGAAAATTGACCAAACATAGTTTTCACGGTCAAATTCCATCTAAATAGACCATAGACCATTTTCTCATTAAAAATATAGGGAAGAGTGGGGCAAAATGGACCTAGGATAAGATGACTTGAGATTTTTTTAAAAAGCAGCGATTGCTCCAAAAAATGTGAAAAAATTTACAAACAATTTAGATATGTTGAAGGATTTTCTCAAATTTTTTCAGATTTTTTTGTCAAGTTCTTCATTCCAAAAAAAATTCCTCAACCATGTTAATGAGGGTCCATTTTGCCCCACTCTCCTATATAATTCCACTAAAAATGAAAAAAAAAAATGACTCGAGAACAAATTGACGGTCATTTTCCATCTACCCTGGCGGATCACTCGATTGGGAGGGGTCGACTTGTGCACTCACCTAATCACTAGTCGAGCATTAGTCGATAGTAATATGAATAACGAGATGACCAGCGATCAGCTAAACATTGGGTTGATAGTCGGCTGATCCCAAGTGGAAACCTCGACTCGACTAACGATCGACCATGAATATTTTTTGAGCACTTTTCGATCATGGATGATAAATGGCTTCATCGATGCGCGTCTGACTATGTATAGAGTCGATCGTTAGTCGAGTCGAGGTTTCCACCTGGGATCGACCGACAGTCGACTCAATTTTCAGCTGATCGCTGGTCATCTCGTTATCCATATTACCATCGACTAATGCTCGACTAATGATCAGGTGAGCGCACAAGCCGACTCCCCCCAATCGAATGGCAATCAAATAGTAATCGATGGACCCGCCAGGGTAATAGTTGGATTTTAATATCGATTTTGATTCTTTATTCTTGAAGTGGGTATTTTAATCGTGGATATTTTACCAAAAATGAGAAATACTGCACGACTTTTGGAAATGCATGATTTCTATAAGTATTTGCATTGAATTTTAAAAAATCATAAAAGTGACCAAAAAAGTGAACGAAAATAAAATTGACCGTCAATTTTCATCTATATAGATGGATTTTGACATTTATTCTTCCTGACTGACCATTTGAATTTTTGACGGTCGATTTCCAACGAAATTTACCGTCAAATTAGAAATGGTCACAAAACGGTCAGTTGACGACTGACCAGACCAATTTCAAAATTGACCGTCTTTTTACATCCCTAATTGCAGGTAACAGCAGTGACGATCAAGAGAGTCAAGAGACGAGGAACAGTCAGAAATTGCATGAAAATGTTCAGGAACTGGAGCCAATGGTTAACAGACAGGCATCGCCTTCCTCGAGTCCAAATCACTCGACCAATCACGATTTGGACAACGAAGACAACACAGTTACCATTTCTTTAATCATTTCTGAGGATGAGAATGGTCTGAAGAGGACCCAGGTCATAATTCCAACGACAGACGTTCTAAAGTGCGAACTCTGTCAGAAGAGCTTTAAAACGCAGTTCCAATTGTTGCGACACAATAGATTGAAACATGCGCGCGAAGAAGACATCACTGTTCGCAATTTTCCATGTGACCTTTGCCCCAAACGGTTTCCAGATCAGAATTCTCTGGCAAGACACAGAAAAGGACACACAGGCGACAGACCATTCCAGTGTCTCGAGTGTCACGAACAGTTTCCAACAGCAAATTCACTTCGTAAACATATGGGAGAGCATAATCCTGATTCTAAACCATTGCCTTGTATCTACTGTGGTAGACGCTTCATTGATAAGCCAACACTACAAAAACACGAACAATCTCATCTTGCTGCTGAAACACAACGTGCACACACTTGTGATATGTGTAATAAGTCATTTGTTAGCTCAACTGATCTGGCATTGCACAAAAAAAATCATGATCCTGATAAGAAATTTGATTGTGAAGTTTGTGGACGGGAATTCAATCGTTTGAATAATTTACAACGTCACATGCTGGTACATCAACAGGTACGTGACAAAACACCGGTAAGTTTCATCGATATTGGATTTAATTTTATTAGAATAATTTATTTTTTTGGAGGATAGTGATGGAAAAATTCAGTGAAGAATTGATTTTTGATTTTTATTCTATATATTTTGATTTTAAGAATCGATTGGAATCGAAAAAATTGATTAATCGATTTTTAGAATCTAATTGAAATTTTAAAAATTGATTAATCAATTGCAAGAATCGATTATAATCGAAAGAATCGATTAATCGATTATAAGAATCGATTAAAAATCGAAAAAATTGATTAATTGATTTTTAGAATCTAATTGAAATTTAGAAAATTGATTAATCTATTGTAAGAATCGATTAGAAGCGAAATAATCGATTGATCGATTATACGAATCGATCATCGACTGCTAGAATCGATTAAAATGAAAAAAAGTGACTAATCGATTTTTAGAATCTATTATTAGAATTTAAAAATTGATTAATCAATTGTAAAAATCGATTATAATCGAAATAATCAATTAATCGATTATAAGAATCGATCATCGACTGCTAAAATCGATCAAAATCGAAAAAAATTGATTAATCGATTTTTAGAATCTATAAAAATTTTGAAAATTGATTAATTAATTGCAAGAATCGATTATAATCGAAATAATCAATTAATCGATTATAAGAATCAAAACATCGACTGCTAGAATCGATTAAAATCGAAAAAATTGATTCATTGATTTTCAGAATCTGTTAAAATTTTGAAAATTGACTAATTAGTTGTAAGAATCGATTAAAAGCGAAATAATCGATTGATCGATTATGAGAATCGATCAATCAACTGCTAGAATCTATTAAAATCGAAAGAATCGATCAATCAGCTGCAAGAATCGATTTAAAATCGAAAATATCGATTGATCAACTTCAAGAATCAATGAAAATCGAAAGAATCGATCAATCGATATTTCTTTCTTTCAAAAATTGCAACTATCGATTGATCATTTTCAAACATCGATCAATCGATACGATATCTTGATCGAGAATTGATTCTTTCGACTTTGAAAATCATAAGCTGATTAATAATCCATTATTTCACCAAAAAAATCGATTTTGAAATAGAACAAAAATTGATTTTTCCATCCCTATTGGAGAATATCTTTGATGCAAGTAGTTTTAGAGAAAAATGTCAAGAAACCTTTTTTATGGAAAATTAAATTTTCCACAAAAAAGGTATCTTCATAAATTCTCCTAACTCTCATAGTTTCCGAGATATTCCCAAAAAAAATGAAGAATTTCTTCCTAAACTCAATTTCTCATGAAAAAATTCAATTTTCAGCAAGGACAAAATCAAGAAATATTATCCTGCGATGTTTGCGGTATAACATACAAATTCATGAGTTCATTGACACGACACATGGTGACATCCCACATGAATCCCGAAAAATTGAGACAACAGGCTGAGGAACAACGTCGTAAACGTGAAAATAATTACAAACGTTATTTGGAAAATCGTAAAATGTATGAGACACAGCATTTACCACCATCATATGGTAAACGTTCATACAGAAATACAGGTAGCAGTGATCCAGATGATGATTTAGCCTGAGATGAGAGCAATGATTCATCGAGTTCATGCTCGTTGAATCGGCAATTAACACCAGCACAATGGTACAGGCGTTACAGAAATTCTTAATGAATTCTTTTGTGACTGGAATTAAAGTGAATATTATGAATGACAAAATAAGATGTGCAAGAGTGAGAAAAAGAGAGAGAGAGAAAGGAAAAAAAGCTGTTGAAATCGTTGTCTTAGAAACAAAGGGGTGTAAGTGCTATGTATAATCATAGCACTTACGCCCCTTTGTTCCCAAGGCGACAAAAGTGTCTGAAATGAAATAAATCAGATAATTCATTCAAACATTTGAAAAAAAAACTATAATTACAATTACACTTCTCCAATATTTAGATTATAAACAATATATTTTAAGACATTCGACGTATTTTATCTTCGAGTTCAATTATTAGATTAATTTCCTCGTGTCACTGAAAAAATTATATAGATTATGTCTATGTAAAATGTGTTGGAGTGTGTGTGTGTGTGACTATTGTAATGAATTTGGATTAATTATTGAATGAACGGTTTGATGCAAAAAAAAAGAAGCAAGAATTCATTAATTAATAAATATAAATGTGGAATATACGAGTTGAATAGAGGAATTATTAAACGAGTGATTCCAGGGCTTTGAAGTAGACCCATTTAATGTCCCACTCCATGTCATACCAAAAATTAACGGCTATACAGCCATGGGATTGTTGCACATGGTGAAACCATAGGGATGGAATGTATAACATGTCTCCAGATTGAACTTTGACTTTTAGACTAGTTGCGTTTTTGTAATCTGGATATCTGAAAATTCGAGAGAAAAAAATTAGGGACAAAAATCCTTCGATTATCGTTAATGGCCCAGTTTCCGACACTTTAAAGCTAATTTCTGACAGTTTAAATTCATGGAAACAAACTTATTAGCTCATTGAATTAATTAATTAATTAATTTAATTATATCGTTATCTTAGAAACAAAAAGGCGCAAGTGCTCTTTTTATATATAGCACTTACGCCTTTTTGTTTCTAACACTTGTATTGCAGTTACGTCTTTTTGTTTCACCTTAGAGATAAAGGGGCGTAAGTGCTATGTATAAGTATGGCACTTACGCCCCTTTGTTTCTAAGGCGAGGATATTAATACATATTTTTTGCGCTAAACGAACTCAGCAAATGAATATTAAACAATATAAATTTGAAATATCATGGGATATTGGAAGGTTTAAATAACTAAATACTAAAAGATTGTCAATTCGCGATGTTTCGCTTATAATTTGAATTTCCGCGGGCTCTGTAAACAGAAAAATTAGAAATCATAAAATTATATTTCAATTTTTATGGATAAAATTAGAAATTATATGTAATTTTTGGTTTACAAAGCCTGGGGAAGCTTAAATTATAAGTGAAATGTCGCGAATTGACAAATTTTTTAGTATTAAGTTAATGAAACCTTCCAATGTCCCATGATACTTTGAATTTATAATTATTAACATGAAAATGAATCAGAGTATTAACTGAACAATATATCGTAGGGGAGGACACCTTTGAACAATTTTTTTTTTTTTCACTGATAATATAATTGTGATTTATTATTTTTTTTCAATTAACAAAAGTGTATTATGAACGTTAAATATTCAAACATTGATTCGAGATGAAAAATATTAATGATTGACTATTTTATTATGTTAAAATTAATTATTAAGAATGCAAAAAGTGTTCAAAGGTGCCTCCCTCTTCTTTACACTTAAATGTAACTGAGAAATTTGAAAAAAGTGTCAGTTACTAGGACAGTGTCAGAAACTGGGGTCTTCCTGGTATTCTATTTACTTGATGTAATCGGGGTTCAGAGGATCAATTGAGATCCAAGGCACTGGGCGATCATCTGCGTTTTCTGAAACACTTTTGTCTAATGGTTCAATTTTCCAAACCGATTCTTTCCTCTTGAAAGCTGCTGGAGGATAGTTTTTGTATGGGATCCAGGGCAAGTCCGTTGGTGGGTGGAGAATGAACTCTTTCTGTCCAGACACTACGCCATATATATTTTCATATGGATCCTTGTGCACTAGAATAGAAATGAAAAGGGTTTTAGGTTTTTTCATTTTGATATTGTTGTGAAAATTGTAAGAAATTAGTGAAAATATTTGAGATAAATGTTTTTTGAGGATTTTATTGGAATTTATTGAGGAAATTTTCAGTGAAAACGTGTATGAATGAATTTCTTCGGATTTTTTTGAAAATTTTTATTTTTTTGGTCAAGATTCGAAAGAAAAGTTAACTTTTTTATAAAATATTCGTGGTTTCATCATTTGTAGCTCAAAAATCTCGAATAGAAGTGGAAGGTGAGATCATTTTCCATCGATTTATTTAGTTTTAACGAAATATTATTGATTTTTAAGGTAGTTATGAAACTTAGTTTTCTAAAAATCAGTTTTCGCACTATAAATACCTTAAAAATCCATATTTTTTCCTCAAAAACCTCATAAATCAATGGCAAATGATCTCATCTTTCCCCTCCATTCAAATTTTTTACGCTAAACACAATAAAACCAGTCATATTTCCAAAAAAACCTCAATTTTCCCAAATCTACTTTGAAGAAAAATAGAATTTTCAAGAAAAATCAGTGAAAAAAACATTTTTTCAACTGTTTTCCTCACAAATTTTCTCAGCTTTTCAACGAAATCATCAAAAAAAATCAATCTTAAACCGTTTCACCAGAATTTCCAATTTTCCCCTTCATTCCCCCTTCATTTCCCCAAATTACTAGAAGTGATTGCGCGTTTATCGCCCATCCAGAAATTAATGGCATCAGGCTCCTTCCCAAAAGTATCCGAGGCCCACGAAGGAACTTCAACATCCCTCCACAATTCATGAAATTCCTCCTCGAAGTTCGAATTCTGCTTTTGAATGTAAAATATCTCGTCATCTATTGGATTATCCAAACTATCCAAAAATTGAGACATTTTTATTCTCCTCTCCTCCGGTGTAACAAAGTACTCTCCCCCACTCTCGTCATCTCGAACTACAGCATCCGCGTATCCATTCGGAGTAACTGCAACATCAACCTCTTTTTCAGGAATTTTCTCCCGAAAATAATCGGAGCTCCACGTGTCAAACGCTGGCCACTTGGCTGCTCCATTTTTTATGAGAACCGGAATATTCTTCGAGACGTACTTTCGATGAAAATCTAAAGGTTTTATTGGTCCATGCTCTGCATCAATTGTATCGATCTTCTCTCGCAGATAGAAGTCTGTGGAAATTATGAATTGGGAGTGAAAAGGTGAAAAAAGATAAATCGATTTATTTTAGGATTTCTAATTTTTTAGAAAAATCGATTTTATTTCATCAATTTTTTGAAAATAATGGTGAATTTAAGGGGGATAAGGCAATTTTTATAATCATCTTTTTTTTTTAGCTCTTAAAAGTCTCTAAAAAAAAGAGTTGCATCATGAAAACTGCTCTATTTCGTTTAAATTCCAAGATATCTTTAAAAGTTTGATGATGAAATAAAATAGATTTTTTATAAAAATTTCGCATTTTATCATCAATTTTTCAAAAATAATGGGCAATTTAAACGAGATAGGGCAATTTTCATGATTACCTTTTTTTGTAACTATCGAAAATCTCTAAAAAAGAGTGACGTCATGAAAACTGCTCTATCTCGTTTAAACTCCAAGATATCTTTCAAAATTTGATGATGAAATAGAATCGATTGAAAAAAAAAAATCGCATTTTTCCATTTTCTCATCAATTTTTTATAAAAATAAATGGGAATTTAAGCGAGATAGGGTAATTTTCATAATTAGCTTTTTTTGTAGCTCTTGAAAGTCTCTAAAAAAGAGTGACATCATGAAAATTGCTCTATCTCGTTTAAACTCCAAGATATCTTAAGAAATTTGATGATAAAATGAAATCGTTTCTTTTTCAAAAAATTCGTATTTTTCCATTTTATTATCAATTTTCCAAAAATAATGGGGAATTTAAAAGAGATAGGGCACTTTTCATAATTACCTTCTTTTTGTAGCTCCCAAAACTCTCTAAAAAAGAGTTACACCATGAAATTTGCTCAATCTTGTTTAAATTCCAAGATATTTGATACTTTACAAATTTGATCATAAAATAAAATCGATTTTTTCTAAAAAAAAATTGCATTTTTCGCGTCTTTATGATCATTCCCAAATGAATTATTTCCAAAAATCATTGAAGATACACCCTTTTTATCCTAATCCTCGTTTGCAAGAACTTCTAAAGGACTAAAAAAAGAGATTCAAGTAAAAAAAAACGGCGTATCTCCATTAATTTCCGACATATTTCTCAAAAAAAGGTAAAAAAACGAAGGAACTTAGTTTTTAGTTTTTCGTTACTAAAATACTAAAATTATCGAACATCAATCGTTTGAGGTTATTAAAGAATTCCTGAAGATAAAATGATAAAATAACGAACCTTTCGCTTCCTGAGACAAGATTCTACTGAAATTTTGTATTTTCCGCTTGTAAATATTCTCCATTTGTTCATAATCCAGAAAAATGGAGGGAATCGAGCGTGTTTTTGAATTTGAATTCAATTTTTAACCGCAAAAAACACGTGTGTTTTCCCGGTGCGCGGAAGGGGGGGGGGGGGAGGGTGATACCAGCGCTGCTTGTGCATCAAATATGAACTAATTCCGCCCTTTCATTGGTCGTCATGGAAACGCGGTAAATTGTCCGCTGTTTTGAAAGCTCATTTGTGCTGAAATTGCGAATAGCCCTGAAAATTGCAGATTTATTGGTTTAGAATTACTTAGATTTGATGAAAAAATTTAGAAAATTGCTTTTTAATCATATTATATTATTAAAAAGAAGAAGAAGCACTCAACAATTCATTTAACATCATTTTGATTTCATCCTCTAGTAGGTATATCTATAAATAAATATTTCTTTTACAATGGATAACTCGAAAATTTTTGTTGAAATACTGAAATACTGATCAGAAAACTGAATAAATTTTTTTTTTTTGATAATAATTAAAAGGAAAAAAAAAGTGAATTAAAGTGTTTTTGATCAGTATTATTAATCTCATTCATTTATTTTTTTTAAATTATTAAATTGCTCTTTTTTTATTGAGACTGGGAGTTATTTCACTGAGGGAGACTTCACTCATCTAATCAATATTATCACTTTCTAAATATTTATAGGGGAAGGTGGGGTAAAATGGATATTTGTTAGTTTTGGTATTTTATATTATGAAAATTATGAGAAATCGATGGAAATATTGGAGATAGGTTTTTTCTGATGATTTCATTGGAAAGCTGAGGAAATTTACCATAGAAATCATATGTCGGAAGTTATTTTTTTGAATTTTTCAAAAATTCCATTTTTTGCGAAAGATTTGAAGGTGAAATCCTTCTATTTTTGAAAAATTTCAGGTTTTCGGGAATATCTCTGGTTCTATTGGTCGTAGCGATCTGGGGTTGATCTTGAATGAAAGGTGAGCTCATTTCCCATCGATTTATGCGGTTCAAAAAAAAAATTATCAATTTTTCAAGTACTTATGGGTCAAAAACTGATTTTCAGAAAATGACCTATAAGTATTTGAAAAATTGATTTACAAAAATTTGAACCACACAAATCAATGAGGAATGAGCTCATCTTTCATTTGAGATCAACCCCAGGTCGCTACGATCAACAGAACCGAAGATATCGCCGAAAAAGTGAATTTTTTCGATTTTCAAAAGGGAAACCCCTTCAAAACTTGACCAAAAAAGTAAAATTTTCAAAAAATTAAATAAAATGAATTTTGACACATGTTTTCCACCTGAAATTTTCTCAGCTTTTCAATGAAATCATCAGAAAATCTCTATCACAAACCGTTCAATTAAAATGCATCCATTTTGCCCCACTCTCCCCTATACATATTATAATATAAATAACGTAATTATATATAATATATATATATATATACATACATTTATGAGCACAACGCGCCAGCCGAAATGTGGCCTCATTGTTTTATTCATTATTTAACTCGAATAATCACAAATTATCATTTTTTTTTCATAGTTTCACACAAAATCATACGTTTTACACTCGTTCATTCATTTTTATCAATTTTTCAGATAATTCCTTACTTTGTTTTTCCTTTTTTTTATTATTTATACGTGGAGGCAGAGTGTTGGATGAATTAATTTATTGAATAATTTAAAAAAGCCATTACTACTTATTTCGTAAAAATAACGCGAATTCAGGAGGGAATGCATTCTTTCGCTGATATCTTTGAAGCAATAAGGTTTAGGCAAAAAAGTCAGGAAACCTTTTTTGTAGAGAATTTAATTTTCTACAAAAAAGGTTTCTTCATAAATTCTCCTAAACTCACTCGCCTAAAAGATATTCTCAAGATAAACTACAAGTACTTTTTTTTTCACTGAAATTCTCTGGGAAAATGCGCTTTTTTCAAAGCTTGAACGAATAAATAATTTAATTGTTTTTTATTACATATCGAATCTAAGTTCTTAATTGACCAATCAAGAGAATATGCTTCAATAATTACTATTCTATTTTTTTTTCCTTTTTTTTTTCTTAATTTCTGCAAGAAAAAAATTCTGATTATCCTGGAAGCTTTGATAATAATTGTTTTACATCGATTGTCTTTAATTAATGTTTCATCACAAAAAAAAAAATTAATTCATTTCTTTATTTATAAAATTCAGAGTACTCAGAATTTTTTAATCATTCACTCTCATATATTTTTTTTCGATTTTAATTTAATAGTGAAGAGGCAAAAAAAAAGATAAGTCTATTTTTTCTCATTTAGTTTTTTAGAAATACGTTAGAAAATAAGCGAGATAAGGCAATTTTGCCCTGAACCTCTTTTGTTATTTTAGAAAATTCTTTATTAAAAAAAGATGGATAAAATCGCCCTATCTCGCTTATTTTCCGATATATTTTCGATATATTTTCTTCAAAATGATCACAAAAATGAATCGATTTATCATATTTTACCTTTTCACTACTGAATTAATTAATTTTATAATGTTCTAGTAAGATTAGCAAACATATTCTATAAAACTAATAATAATTCTGAATTTAATTCTTTAATTATGTGAGGGGATAGGATTTCACGTGCCTATATTTAATTATTACGACAAAAAACTAATTTTTTCGATGAAGATAAAATTTTGATATATTTCCTTTTTTTATATAATTTTTTTTATTTTTTCTATTAAATTAATTAACTAGTGATTGACAACTGAGTTTTAAAAACTGAGGAAAAAAGAGGAGTAATCATTTAATCGTTTTTTTTACACGTTTTTTTTCTTTTTTACCGTTTAATTATCGTGAGGCAGTATGGCATTGAACGATTTATCGGTTTTATTCTCATTTTTTTCAAAAACATTCTTTTTTTTTTTTAATTTCTTCATAATTTACAGTATTAAAGTGTTTATCTATTTTGAATTTTCGTTCCATTTTTTCTTTTTTTTTTTTCTTAAAATTCAAAGATGATAGAAATTATTATGAAATATTTATTGAAGTAATTAATTAATTAAGGATAATTGGGAGGTAAAATCGAAAAAAAGTTAAATTTTCATTTAAAATCTTTAATAACAATTTATAAAAAATTAAATTCTCAAATTCGATTCAGTGAATCTGTAGAGAATGTAATGAGGAATAAAATAAGCCTTGAAAACAAAAAATTAATTGAAAATTAAAAAATTTTCATTATTTTTTACATTTCTTTGAATCTTGAAAAATTTGAAAAAATTTAAAAAATAATGAAAATTTTTCAATTTTCAATTAAATTTTTGTTTCTAAGGCTTATTTTATTCCTCATTAAATTATTCACAGATTCACTTAATCAGATTTGAGAATTGCATCTTTTATAAATTGTTATTAAAGATTTTATACAAAAATTTCACTTTTTTTTTCGATTTTACCTCTCAAGCATCCTTAACAATAATAATTTTCAAAGAAAAAAAAAGTAAACAATAAATCGAGTGATATGAAAAATTCCCTCAAGGAATTTCAATGATTCTACGCAGTCTAATAAATTCCCTTAGCTTTTTTTTTTTCATATTCCTCTAAATTTCTAAAATCTCATATTCTCAACTTTGATAACATTTATTTAATTTACACAACTCCTTTACCTTTTTCCTTTTTTTTCTTCTTTTTTTATACAACGACGATGATTTTTTACCTTTTAATTTGATTCAATTTTTTTCGAAAGTAAAGAGTCTAAAGAAATGCATGATATATATATATCTCGCACTCATTGAATATAAATGCAATTTCCCCTAATCTAACGTTTATAAATTAAAATCAATAACAATAACAATAAATTAAGAGATAAATCTTCGAATTCCACTTTTTCACTTCAATTATTTTCCATCAATTGGAAATTATTTGAAGAGAAATTTCTCAATGAATTGACAATAGAAATTGGAATATTTCTAAAGACACTTTTTTTTTAAACAGTAGCTTATTTTTTAATTAATTATTAAATTACCTAAATTCACTGATTATTTTTCTTTTTCTCTTCTTTCAATTATATAACAAAAAAAAATACATGTTAAAAGACCCTTTTCTACCTAAAATCTAGGATACTTATGTTTTTTGAACATTCTTTCATTGCATCAAAGTCTATTTACCTAATTTATTCATTCATTTTAATTCAATTTATTTAATTTTTCCTAATTGCATTAACAGTTTTTCTTTTTCTTTGCATCAGTTTGATACAGAGCGTTGACAAGACTCTGTTCCCTGTATTTAGAAGATTCATTGAATAATCATTAACAGATTTAGAATTTAATTCAGAAGTGAAGAGATAAAATTTTTTCGAAAATTAAAGATAGAAAAATTTTTTGGAGACCTTTTTTTGTTGGAAAAAATTAGTTACAAAAGAGGTTTCTACGAAAATTTCGCTATTTTTTTTATTTTCAGAGATATTAAAGGGAAGGTGGGGTAAAATGGAGATTTTATATTATTGAAATTATGAGAAATCGATAAAAATATTGGAGATAGGTTTTTTCTGATGATTCCATTGAAAAGCTGAGGAAATTTCCCATGGAAATCATATGTCAGAAGTTATTTTTTTGAATTTTTCAAAAATTCCATTTTTTGCGAAAGATTTGAAGGTGAAATTCTTCTGTTTTTGAAAAATTTCAGGTTTTCGGGAATATCTCTGGTTCTATTCGTCGTAACGATCTGGGGTTGATCTTAAATGAAAGGTGAGCTCATTTTCCATTGATTTATGTGGTTTAAAAAAAAATTATCAATTTTTCAAGTACTTATAGGGCAAAACCTGATTTTCAGAAAATGACCTATAAATATTTTAAAAATTGATTTAAAAAAATTCGAACCACATGAATCGATGAGAAATGAGCTCACCTTTCATTTGAGATCAACCCCAGGTCGCTACGACCAACAGAACCGGAGATATCGTCGAAAAGGTGAATTTTTTCGATTTTCAAAAGGAAAATCCCTTCGAAACTTGATCCAAAAAAGTAAAATTCTTAAAAAATTGAAAAAAAATAATTTCAACGCATGTTTTCTACCTAAAATTTCTTCAGCTTTCCAATGGAATCATCAGAAAATTTATATCTCAAACCGTTCAATTGATATATCCATTTTATCCAACTTCCCTAATATAAAATGATTAAAAATAATTCAATTAATCTTTTTTTATCTCTTTCCCTCTGAATTCAGTAGTGAAGAGGTAAAATAGGATAAGTCGACTTATCTTTGCGATCATTTGAAAGGAAATATCTTGGAAACTAAGCGAGATAAGGTGATATTATTAATCTTTTTTTGTAGAGAATTTCAAGAGTTACAAAAGATTATTTGGGCAAAATTGCTCTATTTCGTTTATTTTCTAAGGTATTTCCAAACAACTAAATGAGAAAAAAGTAGACTTATCTTGTTTTACCTCTTCACTACTGAATTATTAATATTTGCAACAACAAGTGATGCCATTTTATCATTGATTTATCTCTGATTTTTCTTACAATAGTTACAATATTTTTATCCTGCAAAATCGTGGCTGAACACTCTTATTTTTAATCCCTTCATTCTTTTCCATTTTATTTTTATTGTGTTGAAGTTCTGTGTTTTGTTGTATTTTTTTTTTTTTTTTTTAATTACCCTTGGCAACCCTCCATTGAGATGCTCGAATTCACAGCCGCGTATAATTCAGTTTTACAATCAAATTTATTATCAACTAATCAATAAATGTACTCGAGACACACAAATGAGTCGAGTACTATTTTGGCACGTTACTGTTAACTCCATCTCTTCGTTAATGAAAAATTATTTTGTGAATGAAATTTTTGTATGAATGAATAACATGAATTTGAAAAATAGTAAAAATATAATGCACAAATACAATTAACTTAAATGCACAAAAAAAATTTCATTATTTAAATCGAGTTTTTTCTTAAATTGAAGTAAATTCAATTAAAAATAGGGGAGAATGGGGAAAAATGAATTAACAAGATAAAATGATTCGAAATGTTTTTTTAAAAAGCGGCGGTTTCTCTAAAAAATCTGAAAAAATTCACCAACCATGTAGACATGTTGGAGCATCTTCTCAAATCTTTTCAGATTTTTTAACAAAGTCCTTCACCCCGAAAAAAAAAATTCTACATCATTTTTAAGCAAAGGTCCATTTTTCCCTAATTTCCCTCAAATTAAATTAAAATTAAATTAAATTCTTCTTTTTAATTCAATTAGAATTTTTTTTTTTCTGGAATAATGAGTTTACTTAAAAAAAAAACTTAATTAATGCAATCTTTACGTTTATATAATGATTATATGAACATGAATGATAAAATTGATGATTTTATTCAGCAAAAGAGAGACTCATCGTTAATCTGGTCCCAACAATTTGCCCTATTTAATGCTCCAATGGTTTCATCATTCTCCAAAATTGTGTAATCCGGTGGTCTTGATGCACTTTGTAATGTCTGTGATGATTCAACACTACTATTACTTGCTTCATTCATCAATTGTAATGGCACTGGTACAATTTGATGATCTATAGTTGGTAATTCTGATAATGATGATGGTAATAAAGTGTAACACGGTGGTGTTTGAGATGAACTTGTGCATGATGATTGAATTGTCTCTGAATTTGGTGATATTGGTGTCATTTCAACTGGTGAACATATGGGATTAGTGCTCAGTGGAGATCAAAGTTCAGAATCAAACATTGCCAATGAACGTGTGATTACCTCGTCCTGTTGAAAAAAAAAAATTTATATAAAATTTTGATAATTAGTCAATTGATTCTCATCTTAAACTAATAGGATCTCCTAAACTATTGAGTTTAGAGAAAAAAGTCAGAAGACCTTTTTTGTAGAGAATTTTGAGAGCTACAAAAAAGGTCTCTTGACATTTTCCTCTAAAACTCATAGTTTCGGAGATCATAATCATAATCATAATCGTCGATTTTTTTCTCGATCAATTACGGAAAATTTAAGCAAAATGAATTGAGATTTTTTTTTTGTGAAGGACTTTGCCAAAAAATCTGAAAAAATTCAGCAACAAAGTAGATATGTTGCAGAATCTTCTCAAATTTTTTCAGAATTTTTGGCAAAGTCCTTCATGATTAAAAAAATTATTTGATTATTTAACTACCAAAAAAGTCTATTTTTTTCTTCTGATTTTTTGATTAAAAAAATTAACATACTTTAAGGCAACTCTCAATGAATTCTTCAATAGTTATAACACCATCATGATTGAGATCAAGTTTTTCAAAAACTCTGTCCAATTGTTCTCTCGCTTTTTTTTCCTCCTCAACTGGATGTTTTCTTCCCATTAATTCGTGTACAGCAGTAACAACTTCACCCAATTCACTTCTCGTAATACATCCATCTCCATTAATGTCATATAGCTTGAATGTCCATCTTAATTTTTCGTATATACTTCCACGTAAAAGTGTTGATAGAGTTATGAGAAGATCCTGAAATACAAATTTTCCTTAGTAATTTTTTCATTTATATGTATTCATGTTAATTTAATTATTTTGGGAAAATTTACCCTGAAACTGATGGCCCCATTGCAATTAACGTCAAACGCCTTGAACACGTAGTGGGCGTAATAGCTCGAATCTGAAATTAATTATTCATTAATTTCAACATTTATTCCGGCAAAAAATCACAAAATATGGAAATTTTTCGATGATAGTAAAAAGTAGCAGACATTTGACATTCTTTATTATTTCTATTTCTTTAATAAATAAATTATTTTTCATAAAATAAAAAATATGCATTTATAGAAAATTTGAAAAACTTAAAGTGCAATTTTTTTTTATATTTTTTTTTATAGTAATTTATTTCTTTAAATAAATGCAAAAAAATTGTCAAATGTGTAATAATTTTAAAACTCATTTCTAAATAATTCTCATTATTTTTTTTTTTTTTAATAAATAAATTATTCTAAAATAATTAAAAAATATGTCTTTTTAAACAATTCGAAAAACTGCAAGTGCAAATTTTTTCAATATTTTTTTTCGCAATAATTTATTTGTTAAAAAAAAATGTGAAAAGTTGGAAAATGTGTGCCAATTCCATCGAGACAAATTTTTGGAAGGTTTTTTGAAGATATCTTGAAAACTAAGCGAGATAGAGCGTTTTTGCAAGTATTCTTTTTTGTAGCTCCAAAAATTCTGTACAAAAAAGCATTGGAGCAAAATCGCCCTATCTCGCTTAGTTTCCAAGATATCTTCAACCAACAAAAATTAATTACAAGATTAACTCAATTTCTTCGAAAAATTCATATTTTTCAAAAGTCACATGTTTTTTTGATGATATCTAGGAAATCATGGGGCTTAGGAGATTTTTACAAGAAACTTTTTTTCTAGAAAATTTAATTTTCTACAAAAAAGGTTTCTTGATTTTTTCACCTAAACCTACTAATTTCAGAGATATCTTTTAAAGAATGAACAAATAATGAAAAATAGTAGAAATAATCAAAATAAGCAAAATTATCATTGATAACTCACTTCCATGTGGAAAGAACTTTGCGTATATATCCTTGAATGAATCCTCGTGGACGACACCCTCTGGGCACTCCTATGAACAAATACAGTCACATTAATTTCATGCCTATTGACCAATAAAGAAAAATGAATAATTATTAATAGAATAATTGAGATTAAAAATTACACACTACGATATAACTCAATTCTGATCAACTACCTTCATCGATATTCCTAGAATTCTATTAAAAAATTGATATTCATGATTTTTTGTATGTAAAAAATTCTCTACCCACTAATTATAGGAAAAAACCGGGGAAAAATGGACCATCTGGGTAGAATGATTAAAAATTTTTTTTTTGGGAATGAAAGAATTTGCGAAAAAATCTGAAAAAATTCAGGAAGATGCTGCAGCATGCCTACTCTGTTGTGGAATTTTTTCAATTTTTTTTATAAATGCCTTCACTCTCAAAAAAAATTCTCTTTTCTTTTTCCCCACAGGTTCATTTTACTTCGATTTTCTTTATTCTCAAATTCATCCAATAATCAACTAACGTAAAAAAATAATTTAAATTCCTTTTAACTCTTCATCTAATTAGGCAAAAAACTTGAAGAACATGAGAATCCCACAAACAATATCAGAAAACGTCATCAATGCCTACAGGTATGAACAATTTTCAATTTTAACTAAATTTTAATTAAATTTTAATTAATTAGTGAAATTGCGCAAGAAAATTTTTCAATTTTAACTCGCATTAATTCATGATTATCTTTGAAGCGGTTAAATTTAGGAGGAAATATGAAGAAACCTTTTTTGTAGAGAATTGAATTCTCTAAAAAAAAGGTCTCCTGATAAATTCTCCTAAACCTGATAGTTTCGGAGAGCCTCTTCCTTTACGAATTCACCTCCCTATTTACAAAAATTAAACTAAAGAAAGAAAATCTCTCCTTTGAATTTATTGAATTAATTGAATTATCATTAAAAAAATTCATGATTATCTTTGAAGCGGTTGAGTTTAGGAGAAAATGTGAAGAACCCTTTTTTGTAGATAATTGAATTCTCTAAAAAAAAAGTCTCCTGATAAATTCTCCTAAACCTGATAGTTTCGGTGAGCCTCTTCCTCTACGAATTCACCTCTCTATTTACAAAAATTAATCCAAAAAAAGAAAATCTCTCTTTTTCAATTTATTAAATTAATTGAATTATTATTAAAAATACTTTTTTTTTTCTTTTGTATCAGAACAGATGTTCGAGTCAGACATTATCGCAGAATCAAGAAAAAGAACGTAGTATTCGTGCTGAGGATGAGCATTGGGACAAGACACTTGTGCCTGAATTGAAAGCAATTGCACTTGATTCACTGGTGGAAAAATGGTGTAATAATCCAATTCTTGATGAATTGCCAAATCCAGTTGATAGAGACTCACTCTTGAGACTATTACCAACTGATATTCCATTTGATCTAATTATTAAGAAGATTCCGCACGAATATTACTGGTCACGAGCTGCCAAAGACAGGTTGAGATATGATTTATCGGTGTCTTTTTTATTAATTAGAAAATTACGATGTAAATAAATCCCTAATTTGGATGTCGCTGAAGCTAGCTGTGAAAATATCTGTGGAAATATCCGGAGAATTTTCGAGCGTTTTGGGCCTCATGTCAATGATGAGACCCACAGTATTTACTCATTTTCACTGATTTAAGGGTATTTCTCGTAATAAAACCCGTTCATCTCCGTTTTTATTCGAAGAGATTTTATAAAATAGGAAAAACAAGATTGGCTGACGAAAAAATCGAGGTTTTTAGATATCTTCGATTAACGTACTGGAGAGACTGTGAAGGATGAATTTTATAAGTCTGTTCCTATGGCGAATTAAGAGATGATTTTTTTTCCAGTGAAAAGCAAAGGTGTTTGGAAGCCTTCAGAACCGGAAATTTTGGGGACGTCATATTCGGAGGGAAGATGGAATTTCTTTAAGTTTAAAATTTCTCATTTTTTGCATATTTTCTTTAATAAGTCTGGTCCTATGGCGAATTGAGAGACGATTTTTTTAAGAGTGAGAAGCAAAGGTGTTCGAAAGCCCTTAGAACCGGAAATCTAAGGGACGTCATATTTAGAGGGAAGATGGAATTTTTTTAAGTTTAAAATTTCTCATTTTTGGCGTATTTCTTTTTCGTCCCTTAAATTTCCGGTTCCGAGGGCTCCCCAATATCATCGTCTTGCACGACAAAAAAAATAGTCCCTCAATTCGCCATAAGACTGGACTTATTAAAAAAAATATGCAAAAAATGAGGAATTTCAAGCTTAAAAAAATTCCCTCTTCCCTCCAAATATGACGTCCCTTAAATTTCCAGTTCCTAGGGCTTCCAAACACTTTTGCCTTTTACCTCGAAAAAAATCGTCTTTCAATTCGCCATAGGAGCGGACTTATAAAAAAAAATATGCAAAAAATGAGGAATTTCAAGCTTAAAAAAATTCCCTCTTCCCTCCAAATATGACGTCCCTTAAATTTCCAGTTCCTAGGACTTCCAAACACTTCTGCCCTTTACCCTTTAAAAAATCGTCTCTCAATTCGCCATAGGACCGGACTTATTTAAAAAAATATGCAAAAAATGAGGAATTTCAAGCTTAAAAAAATTCCATTTTCCCTCGAAATATGACGTCCCTCAAATTTCTGGTTCCTAGGGCTTCCAAACACTTCTGCCCTTTACCCTGAAAAAATCGTCTCTCAATTCGCCATAGGAACGAACTTATAAAATTAATCTTTCACAGTCTTTCTAGTACGTTAATCTAAGATACAAAAAAACCTCGACTTTTTCGTCAGCCAATCTCGTTTTTCCTATTTTATAAAATCTCTTCGAATAAAAACGGAGAAAAACGGTTTTTATTACGAGAAATACCCTCAAATAAGTGAAAATGAGTAAATACAGTGGGTCTCATCATTGAAATGAGGCCCAAAACGCTCGAAAATTCTCCGAATATTTCTCCAAATATTTTCACGGCTAGCTTCAGCGACATGTGTCTTTTTTTATTGATTAGAAAATTACGATGTAAATGAATCCCTCATTTGATGAATATTCTCATGGATCAGGTGGACCCATAATAACCCAGGTGATCACGGTAATTCCTGGAAACGTCTCTACTGCGAACGTCATCTCAGTGAATTTTTGGAATCTTTGGAAGATACGGAATCTGATAGGGAAGAGTGCGAGGCTTTGTTGGAAATGGTTCAGGATTTCATCTGGACTCTGACCATCCGGTCACTGCAGCCTTCCAAGTAAAGCCCTCGATACAAGGGAATTGGGGTGAAAGAGACACATTTTCGTTTTGATGATTTATGTTCGGGAAATCGCGAGAAATCGATGGAAATATGTGGGATAGATGTTTTTTGATGATTCCATTGGAAAGCTGAGGAAATTTTAGATGAGAATTATATGGCGCAGTCAAAATTTCCAAAAAATCCGATTTTTTGGTCGATTTTTTCCTTTATTTCATTTTTTTGGGGTTTTTTTTTCTGATTCTATTGCTCGAAACGACCTGAGAGCAGTCTCAAATGAAAAATGAGACCATTTCCATCAATTTATATGGTTCTGAAGAGAAAATGATCGATTTTCCGAAGAAATATAGAGCAAAAACCGATTTCCAGGGAATTGTGCTACAAATTATTGAAGAAATTTTTTTTTTTTTAATTTAAAACCACATAAATCGATGAAATATGAGCTCACCTTTCATCTAAGATCAACCCCAGGTCGCTATGATCAATAAAACCGGAGATATCCCCAAAAAAGTGAATTTTTTCGATTTTTTTTCAAATTTCGGCTAAAAAATACGAATTTTCAAAAATTAGAAAAAATCAATTTCGACACATGTTTTCCACCTAAAATTTTCTCAGCTTTTCAATGAAATCATCAGAAAATCTCTATCTTGAACCATTCAATTGGAATCTCCATTTTACCTCACTTGCCTTTAATCTAAGAATTTCTACAAAGAAAACCTCTTTCATAAAAATAATTAAATATTAAAAATATTTCTAAATTCAATTTTTCCAGAATTCTTCCCAACAATTGGTTTGAAGTCGAATCCGAAGAGAATGATCAATGTTCAGCAGATATTCCAGTACACCACATTCCCCTGGACTACATTATCCAAAAATTACCCGAATTACGAGAGCTGCGTTTGAATTTTGGAATGATTTACATGAACGATGGTTTCGAGTGGCGAGATTTCGAGTAAATCATGAATTAATTGAATTATTCCATTAAATTGCCTCTTATCATTGACTATCACCATCTAAATCTCTATTTTTCTCTATTTTTCTCAATTCCATCAAGATTCTCAATCGAAGATTGCTTGTCTCTCGGAAAAGGACTCAAAGACTCAAGAAAAATCGAGAAAATCAGTATTACACGAAGTAATCTTGATCAGCCACGTGTTGCAGCACTGCTCCAAGGAATTGTCTCGAATAACAACGTGAGATATCCATGAATATTCATTGCGAATAATCAAAAACTTTTCTTTTTCATTGCCAATAATTAAAAAAAAAAAAAAAAAACTTGAGGATTAAAAAAAAAAAACTTGAGATTAAATTATCGCTTCTTTTTTCCCTTTTTTTTTTTTAGATTAAAGTACTGAATTTATCGCACTGCAAGCTTGGAGATGCTGGGGCTATTGCAGTTGGTGAGTTTTTGAGGCTTCATGGGAGTCTGGACGAGTTATATTTGACCAACAATAACATTGGAGCTCAGGGAATAGCAGGAATTGTTTTTGGACTACTGCAAGAGTCGTCGACGCCTTTGAAACGTCTCGATTTGCGATTAAATCCACTTAGAGATGAAGGAGGCACTCATGTTGCTGCACGTGAGCATAAATTCTCTGTTTAAATACAGAAATAATGCAAATTTCTTGAAACTAGTGGCAGCGGAGCAAAGATTGGCAAAAAAAAAAATTTGCATTTTTAATTTTTTTAATTTCTGTAATTTCCATCGAAAAAATTTTAATTACTTTCTTGATGAAAAATTTGGATTTTTAAATTTTTCATTAGTTTGAAAATTAATTTTTTTTTTAACAATTTTGATTACTATTGTAATTCAAAATTTGACTGAGGGAATTTCATAATTATTTTCTTTATTAAACTTATTAACATTTTGATTAGTTAAATTGAATTATAAATGTCATATAAGCGTCATTTAGATTGGATTAAATTATAATTTCTTATTTGTGTTAAATTTAGTTAACACTTTCAACTCAAAATTTTTGTCTGAAAGACGTTTATATTTGGGAAGATTAAACATAGTAGCGTTGATTTTATTATAAAATTAATTATTCCAATCAATTAATAAGTAAGAGAGAATCAAAATTTCGAATAAGAAAAAGAATTATAAAATTTCATCAGTCAAATTTTTAATTACAATAGTAATCAAAATTGTTAAAAAAAAAAAATTAATTTTCAAACTAATGAAAAATTTAAAATTCCAAATTTTTCATTAAGAAAGTAATTAAAATTTCTTCGATGGAAATTACAGAAATAAAAAAAATTAAAAAATTGAAAATGCGAATTTTTTTTTGCCGATCTCTGCAGCAGAGAAGACAGAATTTTTCGGATTATTTGATCAATTTATTAAAAATTTGAGGAAATTTCGGGGAAAAAATTCTTGCATATGTGTTTTAATGAGAATTTCCTCAGCTTTTCAATGGAATCATCAAAAAAAATCCATCTCTAGACTCTTCATTAAGATCATTTTAAGGGAAATGGGGGCAAAATGGTCTTGCGGTTCAAAATGATTGAGATTTTTTTTCTGAGGGAAAAACTGGGCCAAAAAAATCTGAAAAAATTTGAGAAAATTGTCTAATATGTCTGCATTATTGGTGAATTTTTTTGATATTTTTCGTTGAGCCCTCGACTCTCAAAAAAAATCCCAGACTATTTTGTCATACAGTTCCATTTTGCCCCAGTCTCTCCTATTTATTCGATTTCTTCAAGTTCTCCTGCGGATTAAAACTTTGGAGAAACTCAACGTGAGTGGATGCTGCTTGAAAACAGCGAGTGGTATGGCATTGGCAGAAGTTATAGCCTCTGGATTTATGAAGATAATATTCCTAGAACTCGACCTCTCGAATAATAACTTCGGTCCAATAGGTAAGAGGAGCATAAGAAGATTCTCCATATTATTCATGATATTTTGTAAAAAATTCAGAAAAAGGCGAATAATGTTTTATGCATCATCTCCAATTGTTTCTTAATTGCAGCTGGCGAAGCTTTGGACATTGCAGTTAAAAGCTGCTTTCAAATAAGCGGTTTGGACGTGAGAATGTGCAATTTCTCGAAGGAATCCGAGTACTTGATAAGCGAGAGTATCACCAGGTGAGAATTTCATCCAAAAAACACCAAAAAATCCCCACAAAAAAGAAAAAAAATGAAAAATTGATAAAAATTTCACAGGAATAAGGAAGAGATGAAGAAAAAAAGGATGAAATCATCTCCTCACCCCCACCAAAAGATCATCCCCTTCACCCCCCCTCAAAGAAACAGTCTCCCCCCTCCACCAGGCTTCGAGGACCTCCAGGAACCTTTTCTCGAGATAGTTGCTGATTTCGGTGAGGAAATTAGCTTTTCATTCCTCCTCACAGACCTTCGTGGTCTGAAATAACTGCTCCTCAAATATTAATACCGCTCAAAAATACATGAAGAACTCCAAACCATTGAGAAGTTTCTCATCAGAAGAAACCAGGGCAAAATGGACCTAAGTAGCAAAATGATTCAGGATTTTTTTTCAGAGTGAAGGAGTTCCCAAAAAAATCTGCAAAAAATTGAGAACATGCTCCAACATATAAACATTGTTCTCGAATTTTTTGGAATGTCTGCGAAAAGTCCTTCACTCTCAAAAAAATTCTGGACGACTTTGATGAAATGGTCCATTTTGGTCCTTTTACCGCTATTAATATATTGTCGCCTTAGAAACAAAGGGGCGTAAGTGCTGTGTATAAATATAGCACTTACGCCCTTTTCTTTTTAAGGCCCTTTTCTTTTTAAGGACCTTCTCAGAAAAGAAAGGGGCGTAAGTGCTATATTTGTACATTTATGTTAACAGGAGCATCGAGTGATGCTGCGTCGTCTGAACCAGAGGATTTGCCATCAGATGCGTAATTTTTTGATCGAAAGCTTCATCCAGAAGCTCCAAAAAATGGTCCAGCAGCTTCCAGCAAAGCCACTGCCGTCAAAATTAAACATACACAGAGAAAAATGTTTTCGTAATTTAAGAATGTGCAGTCACTTAATTTAAGAATGTGCAGGTCACTTAAATTAAGAAAGAAAAAGTCGCTTGATTTAAGTGAGAAAACTCACTTGATTTAAGTGAGAGAAGTCACTTAATTTAAGTGAGTTTTACTTCCTTACATTAAGAAAGAAAAAGTTACTTGATTTAAGTGAGAAAACGCAATTGATTTAAGTGAGTTTTACTTTCTTAAATTAAGTGAGAAAAGTCACTTAATTTAAGTGACTTTTATTTTCTTAAATTAAGACAGAAAAAGTTACTTGATTTAAGTGAGAAAAGACACTTGATTTAAGTGAGAAAAGTCACTTAATTGAAGTGACTTTTACTTTCTTAAATTAAGGAAGAAAAAGTTACTTGATTTAAGTGAGAAAAGACACTTGATTTAAGTGAGAAAACGCAATTGATTTAAGTGAGTTTTACTTTCTTAAATTAAGTGAGAAAAGTCACTTAATTTAAGTGACTTTTATTTTCTTAAATTAAGAAAGAAAAAGTTACTTGATTTAAGTGAGAAAAGACACTTGATTTAAGTGAGAAAAGTCACTCAATTGAAGTGACTTTTACTTTCTTAAATTAAGGAAGAAAAAGTTACTTGATTTAAGTGAGAAAAGACACTTGATTTAAGTGAGAAAACGCAATTGATTTAAGTGAGTTTTACTTTCTTAAATTAAGTGAGAAAAGTCACTTAATTGAAGTGACTTTTACTTTCTTAAATTAAGGAAGAAAAAGTTACTTGATTTAAGTGAGAAAAGACACTTGATTTAAGTGAGAAAACGCACTTGATTTAAGTGACTTTTACTTTCTTAAATTAAGAAAGAAAAAGTCACTTGATTTAAGTGAGAAGACTCACTTAATTTAAGTGACCTGCACATTCTTAAATTAAGTGACTGCACATTCTTAAATTAAGAAAACATTTTCCTCGGTGTAGAAGTTCATTATTTAGTAAAATGATTTCTTGCTCGAAGAAAAACGCAATTAAACTGCAACCGCATTTTAATTAAAAAAATTCAGGGGAATTAACGACTGGATTTATCTCAATTCTGCATGTGTTCCCTCTTTTACGTCATGACCACCCGCTCCGTACTAAAATATCGGCTTCAATGAATGGAGGAAAAGAGAGAAAAAGAGAGTAAAAGAGAGAGAGAGAAAAAAAAGGATGGGAAAAACGTGATGGAGGGTAGAAAAACGTATCATTCTCATCACATCATCCACCCTCAAGAAACCTGCGAGGCTACACAACTGATGACGTCACAGTTTGAGAAGAGGAAATCGATACAGCTCGGGTTGTCCTGACTCTCTCTCTCTTTCTATCTCTATCTCTCTCTTTTTTTCTCTCTATTTCTCTCCCTCTTCAACACTCTCGACCCTTTCCACTTCACTCCCTTTTCCCTTTTACATTCCAACACTATGTGTATATTTCTCTCTCATACGTGCGTTCTATTTTGAGCTTTTTAGCGCTCACGTTTTTCACTATATATATATTTCTCTCTCTTTTTTTTCCTCTTTTTTCTTCATTTTATCTTCTCTCAAGACTCATTTTTCTTCATTGTTTCGAGTGGATTTTCGGTTGAGAAGGATCAGGATCTTGTAGAAGATTTCCTTTATTCTTCTTATTTTTCTTGCACGTACTCTAAAAATCTAATTCTGAAAATAACAGATATCTAACTTTTTTTCGTTTATTTAACAGATAAATTATTATTTAAAAAAATATGCACGTGTAGAAAATTTAAAAAAGTAGAGATGCAATTTTGAAATATTTTTTTTACAGATTAATTATCATTAAAAAAATATGCAAATATGGAAATTTCAAAAAACTATGAGTGCAAATTTTTTTAATATTTTTTTTTTACAGATTAATTATTATGGAAAAAATATGCAAATATGGGAATTTCAAAAAACTATAAGTGCAAATTTCTTTAGTATTTTTTTTTACAGATTAATTATTATTTTAAAAAATATGCACATCTAGAAAATTCAAAGAACTATAAATGCAATTTTTTAATATTTTTTTTACTTATAAATTATTATGAAAAAAATATGCAAATATGGAAAATTCAAAAAAACTAAAAGTGCAAATTTAAAAAATAATTCTTTTTAGTTTTTTCATTAATTTAAAAAAATCAAAAAATCTATTAAATATGTGCTAATTTCATTATCCTGAAAATCTGCAGTTTTAATTGAATTCGTGAAAAGAATTTCGTGTTTTTGGTACTTACGCCCCTTTAACTCTAAGACAACGAAAATGATAATGCAGATAATTAATCGATAAATTACAATTGATAATTGGAAACTTATTCTCATCGGATGTGAAGCTCTCATCCGTGTGTATCTACTGGATTATGCAATTGGGAATAATGTTAATGAATATTTCGAGGATTTATTGAGCTATTAATTTCCCAATAGTAGCAGAGTAGCACATCTGTCTCGTGCACATTGGCAAACAATAATTCATCAATTTACTCTCAGTTGTGCAGTTTGGAAATTCAGAGAAAATTGGTTTTCTCGTTTTGGTGTCCATGTGCTCCAATTTTAGAGGATGAGAAAATTAAATTTCAGGAAAATTGAACACATGGGACTGATTTCGTAATTGTTTCATCAAGGGAATGGACACGATTTGCTTCATTATTTACCAGAAAATAGGAGAGAAGAGAAGAGGAGTAGCTCAACGTTTTACTCTTCGATAAATCGATTTTTAATTCACCTCGTCAGTTGCAATCAACTGATAATTAGCAAAAGCTCTATATGCCCCTTAATTGATTCTCGTGAACTCTTGAATTTTTCTCTGCCACTTTTGAAGGGTTTTAATGGTAGAGAACTAATAACTCCTTGAGGAGTATCGTTGTAAATACGTAATAGTTGGAGCAGGACTAAGGATGAAGAAACGACCACCTGTTTGGACGAGAGGAAATGGAGTCTTACAATAATTTACTTTAATGTTTAGAGTCTAAACCACATGTGGTCATAGAATTCATTGCAATTAAGCCCGCAAGCCTCCAAAATTTTTATTAAAAATTGGAGAAATTAGGGGGAATATTTGCAATAGGAGTTTTTTTGATGATTTCTGATGATTTTATTGGTGTTTTATATTTGCGACAGGTGTTTTCTGATGATTTTATTGAAAAACTGAGGAAATTTCTGATAAAAAAAATATGCTATAATTTTTTTTTTGAATTTTTGAAAAATTAGGTTTTTTAAAGAGTTTTTTTAAGAATTTTTTGAACATCTGATTTTTTTGATTCTTCAAAAATTCAATTTTTTTGGTCAAAATTCGAAGCTGAAACCTCTAGCACATGTATTTTAATTGAAATTTCGAAAGTGAGCTCATTTTCCATTAATTCATATTGTTGCAAAGAAACAATTAAGGATTTATCAAATAAATTTGGGGTAAAAAACTGATTTTTAGAGAATGGAATAAAAATAATTGAAAAATTGATTAAAAAAGATTTAGAAATATATGAATCAATGGAAAATGAGCTCATCTTTCATTTAAGGTCGATCCCAGGTCGCTACGACCAATAGAACCGGAGATATTCCCAAAAACCTGAAATTTTTCGATTTTCGTCAAATTTCGATCGAAAAATTTCGAAATTTTAAAAAATTTCAAAAAATTAATTTCGACACATGTTTTCCCGCTAAAATTTCCTCAGCTTTTCAATGGAATCATCAGAAAACTTCTATTTCGAACCATTTAATTGTCATGACCATCCCCCCTTTTTCTTTGAATGTAACAAATAAATTTATTAATAAATTAATTTTTATTAATAAATTTTTTTTTTTTTTTTTTTTAAGAGAATCAAATTTCGGAATTTCGAGTCGCTTCTCATGTTGACTCTTGCAGACAAGTTAAATTTTGTTTCCCTCAATTCATTGACTCTCCATGTAAAACACTTGATACTCGTTGACATTAACTTGACTTTATTCGTTTTCAATTGAATTCACTACTCGATTACAATCGATGTCGTTTTCCACTCGGGTATTTCATTAGGGACGTGCGAAATGGTGCTAAAAAGAGGGGTAAAGTGGGAGGGAGGAGGGAAAAAAAAGGCAAACGAGGGATTTTTGTCGAACATGCTTTTAGAATTCCCCTGTGACAATTCGCCAATTCAATGTTGAACACTAATTTCTAAATGTCACCGCGTGTTCACGATTTACTAGATGACTCACAAAGGAATTGAATAACAGGGACATTTGATTTTTAAGCTCCAGGAAGTTATATATATATATGTATATATATGCATATACAGGTAGAAAGGAGAAAGATAGGGAGAAAGAGAGAGAGAGAGGGAGAGTGATGCATGAGTGGTTTTGTGTAGCTGTGAATTGGAACCGGGCCAAATTCTATTTATAGCAAAACACGTGTACTCCACCTTAATGCAATTTTTCACGTCTAAATTTTTTTTAACTTTTACGTTGCTATCGATAGAGTAGTAATATAGGGGAAGGTGGGGTAAAAAGGATACACGTGTTAGTTTTGGTATTTTATACTATGGAAATTATGAGAAATTGATGGAAATATTGGAGATAGGTTTTTTCTGATGATTCCATTGGAAAGCTGAGGAAATTTACCATGGAAATCATATGTCGGAAGTTATTTTTTGGAATTTTTCAAAAATTCCATTGTTCAGACTTTTGCATAAAAGTCTGAGGTTTTCTATCAAAGGGATTGAGTGACATCGGGTCAACTCGTCAATCTTCGCGTGGGCCAGCGGTGCTATTCGGCTGTACTGCGAGAGCTCACTTCTCATCACTTCCTACTTGGTTTTTATCCATCAAACGGTGTGCATGGGCCTCTCTTACGGAAAATCAAGATGTAAACGCGTGTGAATTAACGGCTCACGGCCTTTATCTATTGTCTCGGTTCGGTCAATTATCAATCGGTTACTTTATCTATAAATTAACGGCACGGTTCATATCCATATTAATTATCATATGTATTTTATCCAAAGAACAACAGTGCAAATTATATCTATTTTTATATAAATCCGGCTTCTTTTCTTCTATCGATACCTGTCCCATTTTCAGACCAGCGTCGGTGCTATTTTGGGGGCATTTCATCTATTAAAATATACAGTCCACTAAAACCATCAATTTTCGGCTACAACATCTAAGGTAAAACATCAAAACCCAAACATTGGTCCTTCGAGCCGGATCGGCCGGCTCATGAAAAATCCAAAAGGAACGGTGGCCAATTCTCGGACAATTAACATTGGTCCTTCGAGCCGGATAGGCCGGCTCGTAAAATATCTAAAAATCCTGGTGAATAAAAAAGCCACGAGGTGTGGTCTCAGTGCTAGTGAGAAAAATCGGACAAAAAACAATTTATCTAATTAAATTTATCGATTGAAACGGACAGGTATCGCGGTAATTCTGGTTTGTCAATTTTTGTGGATAAAAAATGGTACGGAGTGAAAAATTCAGTATAAATTCATCCATAAAAATCGAAAGGACGCTTCTAGAATAATCGAGTGACGTCAGCGGCTTCGGTTTTGGGTAGCAACAAGGCTATCGAATATTCTAGAATTTTATTCTCTATACTTTATTCGGAAATATCATTTGTCTCAATTTGAGGCAAAAAGTGTAAACGACTCGGCATCACATAAACATTCGGTTTGTTTACATCGGTGGGTCGGTTCAAAATCACGTGCGGTCAGTGTGATACACGAAGTGTTATTCGGATGGCTTCGGATCAGCTCGGCAGAGACAGCTATCTACATCTCTCTCACTCCGGGGTCGGCACGTATCGGCGGACATCGAACAGCTTCGGACTCAGTGGTCTGTCGACACACGCACAGTATCCATCCCCACTCCTACTATCCAGTGGAACGGCCCGGCAGTGCGTTGTGATAGACAGAGGCCACTATAGCAGCAATGAATTGGGTATCCCCTCCCAAAGGGAATAATATATTATCCAGCACATCAATTGAAATGACAGGAAAATCTAGGAGAAGCAGCAACGATTCTCCAAGCATCAGGATTGACGGCAATGGCAGTTCATCTGGAACTTTATTTTCGGTTCCAATTCATTGGGAACTTTATCTTCGGTTCCAATTCATCGAGAACTTATCCATCGGTACCGGTCTATCAGGAAAATCAATCCAGTTTTCGGTTCATCAAAATTTTATTATGGGCTTCGGCTTGGCAGGAATTGCATCATCGGTTCCACTGTATCCAGAAATCCATCGGCCAGGGTATATCATGGGGTGGCACAATGTAGAGAGCAGGAACAAAATTCGGACCACGGAGATCTTCATCATCAACGGATCAGACATCCGACTCAGCGGGGGATAAACCAATCTTAAGTTGAGTATGCCTTAAATAATTATTTATTTATTTATCCAACGGCTACTCAATCGGTTTCCCCTTTCTTCGCAGGTTTATCAAATAACATTGGGCAAGCAAATTATTATCCATACGGAAGAATGGGCAATATCAATTGCATCAACACCAGTTGCCACATTCAGGGCAATATAATCGGCAACGGCCTCTACAATCATCAACATCGGCGGTTCTTCAAGGCCAAGCGGGTCTAACAGCTGGCCATTCTTCATTATCGGCGGTTCTTCAGGGCCAAGCTGGTCATACAGCTGGCTATTCTTCATCATCGGCGATTCTTCAAGGCCAAGCGGGTTTAACAGCTGGCCATTCTTCTTCTACAGCAGTTCTTCAAGGCCAAGCTGGTCTAACAGCTGGCTATTCTTCATCAGCGGTTCCAGGTTATCAACAATTTAGCGGCGGTTCCAGTTCATCCATGATTTATAATTGGTTCCACTCATTCGAATCTTTATCATCGGTTGTCAGGGAACGTGTGGCAACCAGAATGTCTACTCAGGTGCTTTCAGATGCACACGATGAAATTTATGACTTCATTCATGCAGCATCGGAAGGCAAGGCAGGACACGGATTCATCCGGCAAACAGCTGGATGTACATCTTTAGCATCGGCGGCGGCTCTCGAGGGCCAAGCTAATCCAATAGCTGGCTATCTTCTTTATCATTATCAATATCGTCAGGTTCAATAACATCGGAGATGTATAAACCTAAATCAAGATTTATTCAATGAAATGGATTATCAGTCTATCATTATCAAGATGGCTGCGGCGGGTACATCATTAACAATGGCGGCAACTGTCAATCCCACGATAATATCCATGGCAACGGCATCGGTATCAATAACATCGGCTCCAGAATTATGGAATTCAATAATAAAGCATCAATAGATGCGAACTCAGCAAACATCTTCAAGCGCTCATCATCATCAGGCGGAAAAAGAAGCAAAGGTGCTTCTCGGCTCGGAAGATCCAGCAAAACCAGTAGTACTGTTGACAATAGCCAGAGTCCAGGCACAGCAGAAGGTACTACTCAACCACAAGCAAGAGTTCTGATTGATACGAAATCAGAAACTTCTTGCATAATGGAATCATTGGAACGGCGGTTACGGCTTATCAGATCGGCGGCAATCATCAAGATCATTGGCATCGGCGGCAAGACATTCATCCTTATCCAGAGGGATAGCAGGAGTGATACTGCAGTCTCCTCATAATCCAAGACAGGGAGTGAGGATCCAAGCTCACCTACTGTCTGGATTAAAAACACAACTCCTGTCAATGAGTTGTGAGTCAACATCCATTGACACAACCAAAGGACTCGAGCTAGCAGATAGCAACTTCCTCAAACCAAGGCAAATTGACGACATCATCGGATCTGGGAATTATGCCTAAACCGGAGCGGTATCAAAAGGCATCGGCGGAAGAAATTAGTTGGCCAACTAACCATCTTCGGGTGGATTATCTATGGGCCATCAGCTGCATCAACACGGTACACGGTTCTCTCTAACTGCAGCACGAGAGTACAGTACAGATCAGCGGTTGGAAACTACGGAAATTATGGTGCCAGGAGGAAGTAAATCCAAACTCATCACGGAAACAGTTCTTGAATCTAAAAGAACTAGAGCGCAAAGAAACCTATCCAACGGCCCCATCAATGTCTAAAGGTAGACACATGAACGACATCCTCGGAGAAGCGGAAAAAGCTGAAGAATCAAAGGAGATCATCAAAGATTTGCAGGGATTCTGCATGGCGGGCGGCTTCCCATTTCATAAATGGGTATTCAATTATCATCGAGAGGCCTCAATGGCTTGGAAAAATCATTAAATCAACGGTCTACTTCATCCATCAAAAATCCAGCGGACGTGGCTCCAGAAGAGAGACCACAGATATCACAATCATTCCCAAATCATCAACACAATCAACTATCAACAGCATCCAAAAATAATCAGCGGATAGACTCGGGAATTATTCATCGCAATGAAAAGGAAATGGTACATTCGTCCTCGGCGGGCGGCTCAATCATCACACTTCGGCAGCCTACAGCAAGCGGCGGTCAAAAATCAAGATGACAAGTTCATCGCAAGCAGTTCATCCATCCAACATTTAAGTCAGTGGCAAATTATCTTTCAAACAATACGGAAATTCGGGGATGGATGGACAATAGAGTATCTTCAATGACATCAATCAATATCCAGGCGGAAAGAATCATCAAACAGCAATCATGGAGGTTTAATATCCAAAGGAGACTTCATCAAATATGAAGCGGCATCATCAATGACCTTGGCGCAATCATCATGGGACATGATAAAATCAACGGGAGCGATAACGGTTGCAAACGTTATCAAACTCTAGGTGATATCAAGTCATTTAATCATCTATTGAATGTTACAGGTTAATCACATCTCCATTCAAGTATTCGGTCAACAGCTTACTTGGGAGAGATCCGGAATGTATCCATCAGCCAAATCAGAGGCATCATTATCATCATCTAATTAGTTTCGTCAGGTGACGAGGCGGGCGGTATGTTCAGACTTTTGCATAAAAGTCTGAGGTTTTCTATCAAAGGGATTGAGTGACATCGGGTCAACTCGTCAATCTTCGCGTGGGCCAGCGGTGCTATTCGGCTGTACTGCGAGAGCTCACTTCTCATCACTTCCTACTTGGTTTTTATCCATCAAACGGTGTGCATGGGCCTCTCTTACGGAAAATCAAGATGTAAACGCGTGTGAATTAACGGCTCACGGCCTTTATCTATTGTCTCGGTTCGGTCAATTATCAATCGGTTACTTTATCTATAAATTAACGGCACGGTTCATATCCATATTAATTATCATATGTATTTTATCCAAAGAACAACAGTGCAAATTATATCTATTTTTATATAAATCCGGCTTCTTTTCTTCTATCGATACCTGTCCCATTTTCAGACCAGCGTCGGTGCTATTTTGGGGGCATTTCATCTATTAAAATATACAGTCCACTAAAACCATCAATTTTCGGCTACAACATCTAAGGTAAAACATCAAAACCCAAACATCCATTTTTTGCGAAAGATTTGAAGGTGAAATCCTTCTGTTTTTGAAAAATTTCAGGTTTTCGGGAATATCTCTGGTTCTATTGGTCGTAGCGATCTGGGGTTGATCTCAAATGAAAGGTGAGCTCATTTCCCATCGATTTATGTGGTTTAAAAAAAAATTATCAATTTTTCAAGTACTTATAGGGCAAAAACTGATTTTCAGAAAATGACCTATAAGTATTTGAAAAATTGATTAAAAAAAATTTGAACCACATAAATCGATGAGAAATGAGCTCATCTTTCATTTGAAATCAACTCCAGGTCGCTGCGACCAACAGAACCAGAGATATCACCAAAAAAGTGAATTTTTTCGATTTTCAAAAGGTTCACACCTTCAAAACTTGACCCAAAAAAGTAAAATTTTCAAAAAATTGGAAAAAAAATATTTTTTACATGTTTTCCACCCAAAATTTCCTCAGCTTTCCAACGAAATCATCAGAAAATCTCTATCTCGAACAGTTCAGTTAAAATATCCATTTTACCCCACTTTCCCCTATTCTGCATGACTAGATTATTCGTGAATGGGAGATGGGAGGGAGGAAGGGGGGGGGGGGTGAGGTAATTGGCGCACTGGTGCGTTTTATCAGGGTGATGATGAGTTACTGTTAATTGAATTTTGGTAAATCGTTGTCTCCCCACGTATTCCGGAAATTGATGAGTCCACGGGGTGCTGGTATACGTTAGAATTAGAAGAGATTGTGCAACGTGTGAAATTGGTTTCACTTTATTCTATTAGGATTTAATAAGAGTTTATAGAGTCATTTTTGATTTTTTCGGAGGAAATGGAGGAAATTCAGATGATACTGAAAATAAAGACACTTGCAAGTAGTGTCCAGTAGTCGAACGAATAAAACTCGTCAGACACCAGTAATCGAACATGAGAACTTAGATAATTTCTAATATATTTAACATTTTTATAAGATTTTCTTTGAGTTCCTGAACATTATATATTATTGTCTTTCGAAGATTAGAAAAATTAAATTTCGCTGAATTACTAAATTAGTAATTTTCTATGATAAATACGTTAAATTGTTCGAAATCTGATAATTTTAACATTTTTTATTTCCTTTTAACAGAAAAATAATTAAGAAAAATGCAAAAAAAATGCAGAATGTAGGAAATTCAAAAAACTATTAGTGCGGATTTTTCGAATATTTTTTTTTAAATAATTATTTATTTGTTTTTAAAGAAATGTAAAAAATCCTCAGACGTGTGCTAATTTTATTATTTTATTATTATTTAGATGTCATGCTGACTTGTGTCATTGGACATTTGCTTATCACCTGAACTATTTTTTGGTGTTGCGGAAATGTTAAGGTGAGAATAATGTACTGGATTTTATATATCAGGGACAAACCAAGAAATTTAGGTGCATTTGGGGGTGAATAGGCCGTGTTCAAGAGGACAGGTTGAAAATAATCACCACTTTTACCACCCCCAACCCATCGCTATTTTGAAATCGACCGAATACTCAGGGTGAGAGAGAGGAGGGCTCGATGGGGGATAATACAGTTGGGCTCATTTATCTTGATGACCTTTGCACGTTTCATGCCAGAAGAGGATTCACGATTAGAACTATTCATTGGCCTTGACTATTAGTGTTATCAAGTTTTGCGAAAGTGCATCATACTATTAAATTTATTGGGGATTTTTGCGGTAATATCGCAGTGAATTCGAGGAAATTTAATCCTCTTTTTTTTCATGCCATACCAAAGATGCGATTTTTTTGCATTTTTCTGAGGTTTTTCATGATTTTTGTTCGTGCAGTTTATGAGATATGAATTATTAAAGTTACTGAAAATAGGAGTGTTGAGGATGAAACGCCTGAAATCGGATGGAAATATCGAAATTACTAAAAAACCACAGGATTGATCCATTATTTAAAAACAATTGGCGAAGAGAACAGCATTTTAACTAAATAATAGAAGAAAAAAATATTCAATTTACCGTATAGTTATCAGAGATTGGCAAAAAAAAATTCGCATTTTTAATTTTTTAATTTTTTTTGTTTCTGTAATTTCTATCGAAAAAATTTTAATTACTTTCTCAATGAAAAATTTGGATTTTTAAATTTTTCATTAGTTTGAAAATTAATTTTTTTTTTAACAATTTTGATTACTATTGTAATTAAAAATTTGACTGATGAAATTTTATAATTCTTTTTCTTATTCGAAATTTTGATTCTTTCTTACTTATTAATTGATTGGAATAATTAATTTTATAATGAAATCAACGCTACTATGTTTAATCTTCCCAAATATAATCGTTTTTCAGACAAAAATTTTGAGTTGAGAGTGTTAACTAAATGTAACACAAATAAGAACTTATAATTTAATCCAATCTAAATGACGCTTATATGACATTTATAATTCAATTTAACTAATAAAAATGTTAATAAGTTTAATAAAGAAAATAATTATGAAATTCCATCAGTCAAATTTTGAATTACAATAGTAATCAAAATTGTTAAAAAAAAAAAATTAATTTTGAAACTATTGAAAAATTTAAAAATCCAAATTTTTCATTGAGAAAGTAATTGAAATTTTTTCGATGGAAATTACAGAAATAAAAAAAATTAAAAAATTAAAAATGCGAATTTTTTTTCGTCGATCTCTGGTGATAGGAGATTGATGTAAAAAAAATACGAGAAGAAAATAATTATATTCACAAGCTGAAGATATGACTTTCGAATAGTTTAATCACTTTTTTTCGGGTAAATTAAAGCACATTTTTCCCGAATTATCAGCAATTAATTGGAAACTAATCTACAAATCCTCATTTTTTTCTGCTTAAAATTCATGAAATAAAACATTAATTAATGTTTTATTTTATGGATTTTCAAGAAGTTCTTTTGGTAAATTGCATCGCAAGGAAATTGCAATAGGAATGAGTGCTCTTCTTTCAGAAATTCGCTCAATCGTTTCGATTGGGACTGGCGCCTCTTTTTCACATCAATAAAGAATGAATTCAGCAGTGAAAGAACAAGAAAAATAAAAATATCTACATTCTCTTAAAGCGATCTCCAAAACTACAAGACTTAGGAGAATTCTTCAAGATACCTTTTTTGTAGAGAATTTAAATCTCAACAAAAAAGAGTTCCTGCAGTTTTCCTCTAAATCCTCTCTTTCCATAGATATTCTTCAGAGAACCCCAACAGATTCTTCTCCTTGTCTTCTTTCAGCACTTCACTGCAGAATTGGATGTTTGCCCGAATTTTTTTTTGGAGATCCTGAAGTGAATTACCAAAGGAAACATTTGGCAAATTTATATCACAAGGTTTTGTCATGAATTTTCATCTGCCCCAATTTTTTCCCACTGTATAATTCAAATATAATTCACAAGTGAAAAACAATAAAAGAGAAAAATTCTCATTTTATCATTGTTCTTGAAAGAGTATCTCGGAAACTAAGCGAGATAGAGCCCTACAATAAGAACGTTTTTTGTAGCTCTTTTTCTCCTCTACAAAAAAGGTTTCTTCAAAAATCGCCCTATCTCGCTTATTTTCCGAGATATTTCTCGAAAAGTAATAAAAAAATTCTATTTACTTTTTTTTAACATTTTTTTTCTGTTCAATTATTATTTAATAAAAATGGAAACTTGACGATTTTAACAATTTAATAAATGCAAATGCATTTGAAGTATCAATACACAAATGCCGATATTGTCGAACCGTGTAAAAACACTTTGCATGTTAACAGAATGGACACAAATAACAATACTGCGTCTATACAACAATAGCTGAGTTAGATATGTTATCGTGGACTATTGTGTCTCTTCAAAGTTTACAGAGTGAATAGAATCATCGAAGATCATTATGCTTTATGCTATTATCATTATCAGCATTATCATTACTCGCACTGCAAACAATTATCGATAGTTGCTGTACTGATAATGCAAAACTACGTTTACTGGACTGATTTACGCTTTTGCTTCTATGCTATTGCCTTTTGAATACTATTGATTTACGCAGAGGTGTTTGCTGAAATGGAAGTGTACGATAAAATATTTAACATTCAGCTGGATAAAATGGAATACTAACAAATAAAAAAGTACACACGTAACTTCGATAAGTATCTTGCATATATGCAAAATTCATATTTTACCTTGGCTAGAATGCTTTTGCCCTCGTTTAAAAACAACTTACGATGCGGAAAATAGGAAAGATCTGATAGTTTTTATAGTTTATTTCATTTTAACAAATAAATTATTTTGGAAAAAAAATTGTGGGTGGAGAAAATATAAAGAGAATTCAGTGCAATTTTTTAGTTTTTTTTTTATAGTAATTTATTTATTTTAAAAAATTAGGAAAATTGTCAGATTTTTGCTGATTTTGTGAGTTTTTTTTCTTCTTGAGATATAAATTATTTTGGAAAAATTGAAAATATGCAAAAATAGCAAATTCAAAGGATTAAAAGTGAGAATTTTTCAAATATTTCTTTAATAATAATTTATTAATTTTAAAAAATCAAAAAAAATGGCAGATTTGTGCTAATTTCATGAGTTTTTTTTCTTCTTAGAATATGAATTATTTAAAAAAATGAAAAATATGTAAAAATCGAAAATTCAAAAAACTAAAAGGGCAATTTAAAAAAAAAAGTTTAAAATAATAATTTATTTATTTTAAAAAATCCAAAAAATAGGCAAATTTGTGCTAATTTCATGAGTTTTTCTTTTTCTTCACATATAAATTATTCAAAAAAATGAAAAATATGTAAAAATCGAAAATTTCAAGAATTAAAAGGGTAAATTTTTTAAATATTTTTTAAATAATAAATTATTTGTTTAAAAAAATCCAAAAAATGATTGAATATGAGATAATTCCAGATTTTAAAATCTGCGATTTTTTTTCAGTTGGTTAACCGAAATTCTCGCATTTTTCCTACTTTTTCGTTTATTTCGATGAGACATATATATATGTATATATCTATATGTACATGGAGTATCGAAAAGAGAATTGTTGATTTTATTAAATCAATTCCGCGAGGAAATTCCGCGGAAAATTGAGTGAATAAATATTTTTTTTCCATTTTTTTTTTTGTAAATATCTCTAAAATGCCTGAAGCTGCTCATCCAATTCCCGAGAATATGAAAAAATTTCACATTTTTCATTTCGAAATAACTGTTTTCATCGAATTTTTTGCTGCTACTGCTGTGTATATTATGAAAATACATATATGCACAGAGGGAGAGAAGTGTTAAAATAGTTTTTACAATTGCGCACCAACTGACCTTGTCAGTAATGTGTCTAGAATATTGTTGTGTATATTTCCAAATCTATTTTTTACATTTCTGTGATTAAAGATTTTTTTCTGAGATTCGTGAGTGAAGAATGATGAAGAATAAATCCAGAAATTGTGCATTTTTCCTCATATATCTTCGAAATTATTTAATTTTTCGAAGAAAAAAAATCACAAGACACCTTTTTCAGGAGAATTTAATCAATTTGATTAATTTAATTGAGTTTTCTGAAATATTTTCTGACAAATTCTTCTAAATCCGATAATTTCTGAGATTTTTTTTTGGAAAAAAGTAAAAATCACTTCCTTTTTGTCAATATTACAGCAAATTATTTCACGATTTTATAATGTTTCTTTAGTAGAATGGATTTTTTCATTTGAAAAACTGTTTTTTGAGTGTCTAATGACTAAGTAAGTTGATGAGACGAATAATTGCATTAAAAACTCTTTATGAAGCAATTAATTCAGTGAAGATGCTAGTAAATTGTAATAATTTTGTGATAATTCTATTTTGAAATATCTAAAAACTGTTTCTTTGATACCGTTATTACCTTATTGTCTTATTTTTCTTGATTTCTCAATTTTTAATTTTTGAATTTTCATAAAACTTGTCCTAATTCGCAGCAGAATGTATAAAAAAAATTGTAATTTTTTATCAGAAATTGGTAAATTTTTTGGAGAAAAGAATTCTTTTATTGCGAATTTCAACTTCTGTGTAGGAGAAGATGGGGTTAAATGAACATTTTAATTGAATGGTTGAAGATAGGGATTTTCTGATGATTCCATTGGAAAGCTGAGAAAATTTTGAGCGGAAAACATGTGTTAATATTCATTTTTTTGAAAATTTTACTTTTTTGGGCGAGTTTTGAAGGGGTTTCCCTTTTGAAAATCGAAAAAATTCACTTTTTCGGCGATATCTCCGGTTCTGTTGGTCGCAGCGACCTGGGGTTGATCTCAAATAAAAGATGAGCTCATTTTTCATCGATTTATGTGGTTCAAATTTTTTTAAATCAATTTTTCAAATACTTATAGGTCATTTTCTGAAAAGCAGTTTTTGCCCTATAAGTACTTGAAAACTTGATAATTTTTTTTTAAAACCACATAAATCGATGGGAAATGAGCTCACCTTTCATTTAAGATCAACCCCAGATCGTTACGACCAATAGAACCAGAGATATTCCCGAAAACCTGAAATTTTTCAAAAACAGAAAGATTTCACCTTCAAATCTTTCGCAAAAAATGGAATTTTTGAAAAATTCAAAAAAATAACTTCTGACATATGATTTTCATGTGAAATTTCCTCAGCTTTCCAATGGAATCATTAGAAAAAACCTATCTCCAATATTTCCATCAATTTCGAGTAATTCTCATAGTATAAAATACCAAAACCAACACGTGTGTCCGTTTTACCCCACTTCCTTCCATGCAATTAACTTCATTAGCTCCCTTGAGCCCACCAACTACGATTTTCAAGAATAATCATTAACCATCACCTCCTCCTCCTCATTCTCCAAACCAAGAAAACAATATCACCATTAATTCAGTAGCGAAGTGGTAAAGCAAGTTAAGTCAATTTTTTCTGCTCATTTTTTTTTTTAAGAATATCTTGGAAGCTAATGGACATATATGCCTTTTTTATCGTATTCCTTTTGTGTCTAGCTTTTGAAATTATCTACAAAAAAAACTCAGGGAAAAAAGGCGTATCTCCAGTTGTTCCGGAGTTATTCTGTTGGAAATCATCACGAAGATAAAATAAAAATAAATAAAAAAAAGATTATATCGCGGTCTTAGAGTAAAAAATACGTAACAAGATAGGAAAGATGTACAATTTACGCTTTTTTCACTCTAAAACGACGATATAAATATATATTCGGGACTTGGGTCTAACTTTGGTCGAACTTGGGTCGACTTGGCCTGTTTTTACCACTTTACTAGTGAAATCCATATTAATTAATATTCCCTAAAATTAATTAATTCAATAATACCTGTTTGAAGCCCCGATACATCACACGTATTTCCTGTCTTGAAAATTTAGTTTGTCTCAGCAATTCCTCAATTGCAACTGGCCTAGTTGTTTGTGTTCTAACTCTCGTGCTTTCAAATTCAAATAGCGCCTCTTCTGGACCCGGCGAGTCTGGTGGAGTTGCCATTTTTCCCCTATCCCCTTTGAAATAATTGTTTTTTTCTTTTTTTTTTCACTTGAATATTTTGGGTTTCAGGCTCTCGACACCAGAAGCCCAGTCATCCCTTTCTTCATCCTGAAAAGAAGGAAAAAAATTCATAAAAAATTGATAATCATCAAAATTCGAAGATAAATCTTAAAATTTGGGGAATTTAAAGAGAATGAGAAATAACAAGGTTTTGAATGAAAATAAGTGGACAATAGTATTGCTTTCCAACTGACATCGCTTTTTCTGCTGATACTTTAGCAATATGCTTCCGAATGGAAGTGATACAACTTTTTTCAAACCATCATTAAAATATCAAATTTTGAAAAATTCATTAAAACGCCAATAACTCGAGAACTAATCATGCAAATAAGCTCAAAATTGACAGACATCTAACTGATACAACTATCGAGATAATATATGAGTATAGGGGAAGATGGGGCAAAATGGACATCAGGGGTAAAATAGACACATCTAAATTTTTAGACAAATTTTATGGAAAAATCTTGAAATTAATAGAAATATTGACGGTAGATTGTTCTTGATGATTTCATTGGAAAGTTGAGGAAATTTTAGGCGGGAAACAAGTGCCGGAACTAATTTTTTTGAATTCTTGGCAATTTTGACTTTTTTAAGTATTTTAGAGGGATAAACCCATCCTTTTTTGAAAGTTTTCAGTTTTTTGAGAATATCTTCGGTTCTATTTGTCGTAGCGTAAAAATTCCGATGGGAGGTGAAAGATGAGATCATTTGCCATCGATTCATAGGGGTTTCAATTTAAAAATATCGATTTTTAAGGTATTTATGGGCATTTTTGTGGAACAATTTTGTGAAGCACTTTTTGGCCTATAACTATCCCAAATATTAATATTTTTGAATTCAAAACCCCATGAATCAATGGAAAATGAGCTCACCTTCCATTTGAGACCAACCCAAAGCTGCTACGACCTATAGAACCAGAGATATTTGCAAAAAATTGAAAATTTTCAAAAAAAGAAAGGCTTTTCCCCTCGAAAATCCTAAAAAGTATCGAATTTTCAAAAAAATAAAAACAAATACATTTGACACTCGTTTTCCGGCTAAAATTTCCTCAGCTTTTCAATAGAATCATCGAAAAAAATCCATCTCTAACCGTTTCATTATAGTGTCCATTTTGCCCCACTCTTCCCTAAATAACATCAGTTGAATAGTTTCCAGAAATTCTATTAAAAACTGATTTTCGAAAAAATGGACATATCTCAAAAAGTACCGATCGGATTCTCTTCAAATAAAGCTTAAAAAATAGAATTCGTCGAGAGGAAGTTTTCCACAAAATATGAAATTTTTCTATAAAACCGTTTTGCTGTAATTGAGACTTTTATGCACACACAGACATGCCCTAAAAATATCATTTTCTCTCTATTTAGATCATTTTAAGTATCTTCTATTAAAAAAATTACAATCGAAATTTCTGATGATTACATAGCTTCCATTTGGAAGCAAAAAAAAAATAAAAAGAATTATAAAATTCGCCCGACCGTGACCTGCGCCGTCCAGCAGCTTCCTCGATATTGCCAAAGTCGATAAAGTACGACCTGGCTATCTAGACCGAGACAGCATGGATTTAATTTCGAAAACTACTGTGTACGTAAATGGTCAACAGTGATACATTACCACTGTCTCTCTAACTAATATTACATGAATTTTCTATCGATTCGTTGGATTGATGGATTCGTTTATACGAGGACACAAATAAAAAGAGATGAAAAGAGCGAGTTTGAGTTTATTTAAAAGGGATCTCTTAAGATAACGAGTTTAGGAAAAATTATCAGGAAACCTTTTTTGTGGAAAATTAAATTCTCTACAAAAAAGGTTTCTTGATCTTTTTTCTTAATTCCATTATTTACGGAGATCCTTTTAAGAGAACGTGGAAACTTCTCCTTTTTACATTTTTAAAAAAGAGGAGAATTGAGGAAAATTTGAGGGAAAAATTAAGCTCCCGGTGAATTAATTCGCGGATACAAATGCCCATTGTTATGGAGATAACAATGCTCTGAGTCGTCTCGTTATGAGGAATATTATTATTAAGGCTATGCATAAAATTAAGGTTTATTTACTCACCTTCCTCCGAAAGGGAGAATTAATATCGTGAAGAAGACACAGTCTTCAATTATTCATAAATTCGTGGCATTAAAATTGTGTGAATAAAAAGAATTCCGAACAATTTTTACAATTTTTGGAATTTTTGCAATTTTTGTAATTCTTGCAAGTTTTACGATTTTTGTAATTCCTGCAATTTTTGTAATTTTTGTAATTCTTGCAATTTTCGCGATTTTTGCAATTTTTGCAATTCCTGCAATTGATCTTGAATTCTTAATTAATTCATGAATAAAAGGTATCCACTCGACAATTCCTCTTCAAAACCACTGATAATCAGCTCACTTCCTCGATCTTCATAATTTCAATTTCTTTTTTTTTTCTTCAATTTCTCAAAATTCAAAAAAATTAAACAAAATCCGCACTAAATCATGATATGCATAGAACGGCACTCATTAACTCTGATAATCATTCAAAGATTCATATATATACATATATATATATATATTTATCTCCTCGTAGAAATTCATTAAATCCGTTTTCTTCAATGTACTTCGCTCTTTTTTTTTCCCACAAATACAAAAAAAAAATCTCTCGTTAAAAAAAAAAATAGTAAAATTAAACTTGAGGTCAAGGCTAATGTAATTCACTCAGTTATTTAATCAGCATCAAGCACTGGACGGAAAAACTTTTTACAACCTGAATATTTCGGCATAATTTTGCTCTTTCCCATTAAATAAAATAATCAATGATCATTTGAATATTCTCTCAGTCCCGCTCTTTTTTCCACTTGGAAACACGTATATATATGTGTACAGATCATTTCAATTACTTGCAGAATCCCAATCACAATCCACTAATTATCCCAAATAAATCCCCTAAAATACAATAATAATAATAATGATAATAATAATAATGTAAATAATTTAGCGGCAATTCGTGCAGTAAAAAGCACGATTTGAATATCATTCCAGGCGTTTATTTCCCTTTTTCCTCCTTTTTTAAATTAAATAGTACCAAGAATATTGTCGACAGTGATAATAAGAGGCAGTTTGAAGAAGAAAGTCTTTTTCAGACTCAAACATGTGATTTTCCCTCTTTTTTCATATTTTTTCAAAAAATTTCTCTTCTTTTTCGACAAAATATCGAAATTTTTTTCGTCCAAGTCTTTTTTTTTTTCGAATTTTCTTTTATTCGAACTAATTAAAAAATGAATATTTATTGATTGCAGTAATTTTTATTTCACCTGAGGATCCAAATCCAATGGAATGATGCGTTTAATAGGCACATTTAAATCGGGTGTATTAAAAATGCGCGAAAATTTGAATTTAAAATTAAAGAATTAGGGAAAATCCTCATTTTCACTGGTTTTTTCCTCCTTTTTCTTCTTTCTCCTCTTCAACTCCTTCTTCTCCTCCTCCTTTTTCTCTTCAACTCACTTCCACTTCTCCTATCACTCCCCATAAATATATATTATATAATAATAATAATGATATTCACTGTATCCGTCAAATCATTCGTGTATGAAAAAAAACGAGTCCTCGCACACTTTTTCTCTCCCCCTCCCTTCTTTTTTTCCTCTTTTCCCTCCTCTTTTGTGTGAATAGAGCCTAGTGTTTTCACGTATTCTATCATGAATTATTTATCCACTACACTCTTCATTTTTCCACGTTTTTTTCCCACCTCTTTTTTTTCGCTAAATTCCAGACATACACAGACACTTTTCTGTTGCACTTTTTACTTATGGAGTAATTTGATGCAGTTAACACGCAAAAAAAATGAGAAAGATGAGAGAGAGATTGTAATTCTGTTCGGGAAATTACAAAATAGAATTGAAATTACTCTATTTATAGATGCATGTGTTTCTCCCCTTTTTTCTCCTCTTTTTGGAGTTAATTCCGGAGTTAAATTGAGGTTTCACTTGAATTGAAGACCAATACGATAAACCGAAATTATCATTTAATCACTATTTTTTTTTCCTCTTTTCCTTTTTTTTTTTTGGAGTAATTCAGGGTATTTGCTTCATTTTTTCCCTTTTTTCTGAGTTAATTTCGGAGTTAAATTGAGGTTTCACTTGAATTTTTTCTCTTTTTTTTTGGAGTAATTTAAGGTGTTTGCTTCATTTTTCCCTTTTTTTTTTGGAGTCTTTCGGAGTCAAATTGAGGTTTCACTTGAATTGAAGACCAATACGATGAACCAAAATTATCATTTAATCACTGATTTTTTTTTTATTTTTTCCTTTTTTTTTGGAGTGATTTAGGACGTTCAGGACGTTTTCTTCATTTTTAAAATTTTGTTTTTATTCGAAAAATAAACGTAAATAAATAACGTAACTTAAAAAATGCGTAGCCCTGTGACTCCACCCGTAGCGACAGACGGCCGGCACTACACTGTCATTCCCGGGTTACTGGGGGTGGCTCATCTATCTCTCTCTCTCTCTCTCTCTCCCTCTCTCCCACTTTCCTTCTCTCTTTCGAGAAATAATATGGAAGGCACTGGATACTAACAGAACTATTGCAAGCTTAGAAATTAAAAACATCTTTTTTTTTGTATCATTTTTATTTGTACAACATAATGTACAGGAATAAAACCAATCAAATCAAAAATCTCTCTCTCTCTCTCACTCTCTTCGCTTCTGCTTTTGCCTTTTCGCCTAATTCTACGCTTCTCTCATTCTCTAGAGCCACTGTATGTTTCCTCTTTGTAGATAGAAACTCTGAACTATTTTGTACACTATTTCGCTAATATGCAAATGCATATCTTCATCTTGGGAGTAAAAGGGCGTAAGTGCTGAGATTAAACCGGGCACTTACGCCCCTTTGCTTCTAAGGTAACATCATTTCAGAGCTAATTACGACTTTTATTTTATTTTTATTTTATTTTATGGTTTTTTTTGTGGAGTTTTTTTTATTGATTAGACACATTTAAATGGATTTTTTTAAAGAATTGATAATGTTGGAGGAATTTTATTCATTTATTTATTTATTTATTTATCTATTGTTAAATACCGAAGTTCTTTTCCCGCCATATGAGTGGCCCCTATCTATAAAAAGATCATCTCGTTTGTTCATTCAAGCGTAACTGCTTCAGGTTGTTGAGGCACTATTATCTTCTTTTTATTTTTTTTTTCATTTTTTTTTTCTTCTTCAATGTGTGTATTCATTTTCATTATAAAATTGCCTCTTTTTTGTGGTTTAACGATTTTATTATATATTGATTTTTTAAAAATCGATTCTTCATTTAATTCGTTTTCATCATTTTTTCGTTTTTTTTTAAAGGGTGAATTTTGATTGCTGATATCTTTGGAGCAAGTCGGTTTAGAGAAAAATGCCAAGAGACCTTTTTTATGGGAAATTTAATTTTCTACAAAAAAGATATCTTGATAAATTCGTCTAAACTGCACCGCTTCTGAGATATTTTGAAAAGAATGAATAGAAAATTTTTGGAGCTTTTTTTTCTTTTTTTTTTCTATCTATTTTTTTATTTTACTATCAGACTCGTTGATTGAATTTCAGGTGAATGTGAATATTTTTTTATTGTCGCAAAAAAGACAATAAAAAATTAATTTTCAACGATTTTTTTCTATATTTATAATCCAACAATGCTAGACACTTTGAAAAATTCAGCGCATGCGCAGTGAGAACTGATGCCATATATATATTGTTGTCTGTATATATATATATATATCTGTTATATACATATATATACATGTATATCAAGAAGTGACAGTGGGAATGTTTCTGAATAAAATGGATTTGCCATTGTTGAGGCATAAATTTCGTGGTTGTATGTTGGGTGCCTTAACTGGTGACTGTTTGGGAAGTCCTTATGAAGGTCAGGAGCCATTGTCACCTGGAGAAAGAGTTGTTCTTCAAAAATCATTTGATAAGCTCGAGGGAGCGGAATTTAAAGGTTAGAATTCGAATTAATTGATAAATTGATTTTAAAAAATACCTGCAGACTTGTTCTGTAAATATCTTTGACGCGAGTAGATTTAGAGAAAAATGTCAAGAAACCTTTTTTGTAGAGAATTGAATTCTCTAAAAAAAAGGTCTCTTGACATTTTTTTCTAAATCCACTCGTTTCTAAGATCCTTTTAAAATAAGGAAATTTCTTTTTTCATAATTTTATTCATAAATTAAAAAAAAATAAAAATAATTAATAAAATAAATAATCATGTTTTAATTTCAATTGTTACAGCACCTGTCATACAATTTACCGATGATTCTGCAATGACAAGGAGTTTAGCACAATCATTAGTTGAGAATTCAAATTTGGATGTTGTTGATTTAGCAAAGAAATTTGTTAAAAGTTACTATCAAGAACCAAATCGTGGGTATGGACCTGGTGTTGTTAATGTTAGTTTCAACAAGTGGATAATAGTATTGCTTTCCAACTGATATAGCTTTTTCTGCTAATACTTTAGCAATATGCTTCCGAATGGAAGTGATACAACTTTTTTCGAACCATCATTAAAATATCAAATTTTGAAAAATTCATTAAAACGCCAATAACTCGAGAACTAATCATGCAAATAAGCTCAAAATTGACAGGCATCTAACTGATACAATTCTCGAGATAATATATGAGTATAGGGGAAGATGGGGCAAAATGGACATCAGGGGTAAAATGGACACATCTAAATTTTTAGACAAATATTATGGAAAAATCTTGAAATTAATAGAAATATTGACGGTAGATTGTTCTTGATGATTTCATTGGATAGTTGAGGAAATTTTAGGCGGGAAACAAGTGCCGGAGCTAATTTTTTTAGATTTTTGGCGATTTTGACTTTTTTTAAGTATTTTAGAGGGGTAAAACCCATCCTTTTATGAAAGTTTTCAGTTTTTTGAGAATATCTTCGGTTCTATTTGTCGTAACGTGAAAATTCTGACGGGAGGTGAAAGATGAGATCATTTGCCATCGATTCATAGGGTTTTCAATTTAAAAATATCGATTTTTAAGGTATTTATGGGCATTTTTGTGGAACAATTTTGTGAAACACTTTTTGGCCTATAACTATCCCAAAAATTAATGTTTTTGAATTCAAAACCCCATGAATCAATGAAAAATGAGCTCACCTTTCATTTGAGACCAACCCCAAGTTGCTACGACCTATAGAACCAGAGATATTTACAAAAAACTGAAAATTTTCAAAAGAAGAAAGACTTACCCCTCAAAAATCCCAAAAAATATCGAATTTTTGAAAAAATAAAAAAAACACATCTGACACTCGTTTTCCGGCTAAAATTTCCTCAGCTTTTCAATAAAATCATCGAAAAAAATCCATCTCTAACCGTTTCATTATAATGTCCATTTTGCACCACCCTAAATAATATCAGTTGAATAGTTTCCAGAAATTCGATTAAAAACTGATTTTCTAAAAAATGGACATATCTCAAAAAGTACCGATCGGATTCTCTTCAAATAAAGCTCAAAAAATAGACTTCGTCGAGAGGAAGTTTTCCACAAAATATGAAATTTTTCTATAAAACTGTTTTGCTGTAATTGAGACTTTCATGCACACACAGACATGCCCTAAAAATATCATTTTCTCTCTACTTAGATCATTTTAAGTATCTTCTATTTTAAAAAATTACAATCGAAAATTTGGATGATTGCATAGCTTCTATTCGGAAGCAGTAGAAGATAATTTTAGTGAGAGAATGTTCTCGCAAGGTCTTTTATTTAGTTGCTGATTAAGAAGGAATGAATTACTGCGTATTTCAGGTGTTTCAGAAGCTCAGGGGAAACAAATTCACTGAAGTTTTTGCTCCAGCGAGTCAACAATTCAATGGACAAGGCTCGATGGGCAATGGTGGAGCCATGAGAATAGCACCAATTGCATTATTTTCTTATAATAATTACGAAGAACTGATTAATTTAGCGAGGAAAGAAACACAATTGACTCACACGAATAAATTGGGTGTGAATGGAGCAATTCTGCAGGTAAATCGAGGAGTCGCGGTTATCTTAATAGTATCTCGGTAAATATAAAGTTAAGGAGAATTTATAAAGAAACCTTTCTTGTGGAGAATTTTATTCTCTACAAAAAAGGTCTCTTGTGTTTTTTCTTTAAACTCAATTGTTTCGAAGATATTCATTTAAAAAGAGGGAATCAGAGATTTTTTAGATTTTTTTTGAAAAATTCAGTTCTGAGGTTTTTTGTTGTTGTTGCAGGCAATTGCTATAGCAAAGAGCATTGGAATGGATCCTAATGAAACTCTCAATCCTTTAGAATTCGTCGATGACTTGATAGAGAAGATTGATAAGCTTGAACAGGACGAGGAGGAATTGTAAGACAAAAACGAAGTTTTAAGGATGATTGGTAGGTAAAATCGGAAAAAAAGTTAAATTTTTGTATAAAATCTTTAATAACAATTTATACAAGATGAAATTCTCAAATCTGATTCAGTGAATCTGTAAAGAATGCAATGAGGAATAAAATAAGCCCTAGAAACAAAAAATCAATTGAAAATTAGCAAATTTTTATTATTTTTTACACTTCTTCAACTTTTTCAAGATTTAAAGAAATGTAAAAAATAATGAAAATTTTTCAATTTTCAATTAATTTTTTGTTTCTAGAGCTTATTTTATTCCTCATTACATTCTGCATAGATTCACTGAATCAGATTTAAGAATTTCATCTCGTATAAATTGTTATTAACGATTTTATACAAAAATTTAACTTTTTTTTCCGATTGTACCTCCCAATCATCATTAAGGATGTATTGTCGCGTATTAGTCTCCTTCCATCATTTTTTGAACATTTCTTACAAACAATTGATTTGATTGATGCTTAAAAATATGATATTTTTTGGTGATATCATTATTTACTGAATCCCTAGATTTCATTAGCATGCACCCATTTTTCTGCTTTTTTTTGCACTTTTCCATAAAAAATCACAGAACTTTGCAGAAAACATGAAAAATAATGTCACTGAAAAACGTTATATTTTTATGCATCAATCTAATTCAGTAGCGAAGAGGTAAAACGAGATAAGTCCATTTTTTGCTCCTTCAGTTATTTGGAAAGACGTTAGAAAATAATCGATATGGAACAATGTTGTTCTGAAACTCTTTTGTAACTCTTGAAATTCTCTACCAAAAAAGATAGGTAATATCGTCTTATCTCGCTTAATTTCCAAGATATTTCCTTCAAAATAATCATAAAGATAAGTCGATTTATCCTGTTTTACCTCTTCACTACTGAATTAATAGTTTGTGAGAAATATTTTGAAAAAAGATTATAAATAACTAAAAGTGCCAGTACATTCTCAAATGTTCCAGTAACTTCAATATTCAAATTAACTGATAAAAAACAAATTTCAGCTTGGAACTGGACCAATCAGAAGTGCAGCCATACAAAACGCAGTTGATTCTCCTGAAGGACATGATAAAAGAGTCATTGAAGAATCCACACGGTCTCTACACCGAAAATGTCATAAAAAATCTGGGAAATGATGTTACAGCTTTGCACTCAGTGCCTACAGCAATTTTCTGTTTTTTACATGCACAGAATCCGATCAAGGGTATCAACACAGAGAATTCGTGGAGGAGAGCCATACAATACGCGGTAATCTGCGATTTCCTACTATTCTTTTTATTAAAATTCCATTTAATTATTCATATTCATTCGAATTTGCTCAATTTTTACGTAGATAACTCTTGGCGGCGATACTGATACGATAGCGAGCATGGCTGGAGCTATAGCAGGTGCATATTACGGTGACGAAGTGATTAGTCCTAATCTTCTTCAGCACTGTGAAAGTTCCAATGAATTCGCTGAACTTGGGGATAAACTGTTCGATATTGTAAATAAAAAGTGATTTTTACTTTTTTTAAAACGAGTATTTCTCTTGTTGAAAGAATTTTATTCCAAATATGGAAGATCATGTCCCAAATATCTCTAGACCAAGTGGGTTTGGAGGAAAATGTCAAGAAATTACTATGTGATTGAGATGTTGTTACGTCCTAGGGGCAATAGATCCATTATTTACTACAAAATAGAATCAAGAATTTTTTACACGTGGTTCACGAATTATGAATAAAGTTTCACCTTCCGAAAAGATTTTAAGCTATGATAACACATGAATGTTGTGCTCATAAATTTTTATCATTTCAGTAAAAAAAAAAAAGATTCTAACTGCTCAAAACATGGAATTATTCGAAGTTGAAAAGATAGAATTATCCAAATTATTCGAATATTCAATTTAGTAACGAAAATTTTGTAGAGAATTTCATGTACAATTGAGAAAAATTAAGGCAAATTTGCACATCTCACTTAGTTTACGAGACATCTAAAAAAAATATTGAAAAGAAAAAACTGACTCATTTAGTTTTAATTTTTCGCTACTGGATTTATTTTCAAATTGCACTATTCGAAATAAATCCATAGTTATTAATCTGCAAATTTCGAATATTTATACATTCTTAATCAGGGACTCAGACATATACCCCTTTGCTACTAAGGGTAAATAATGAAAAATATCAAAAACTATTGGAATCGAAAAAAAAAACTTAGGCATGATCGTTGATAAAAAAAAAAGTTCCTTCTATTCCCTCATTTTAACTATAGATAAACATGTATAAGAATGTTCACTGAAAAATTGCTGTTGGAATTACTCGGTGGAATGGAGAAACACGACGTGTGTAATCTTGGAACAAATATTCTTATCATTGTTGGGACATTCTGAGTGATATAAGTCCCTGTTAATGGATAAATTTCATGACTGACTGTTGAATTTTTTTGCCCGAAATCATATGTAATTTATCATTTCCGTGAAAATTGGTGATAAATGAAGCAGTATATAAAGTATGAGTTTCGTCAAGAGAATTAGTATTCAAAACGAGTGAAAAATTTCAAACTACAGAACGTTAAGACCTCCTTCTGGATAATCATATTAATATAACTATTTATCCCATAATTTTCCTCATAATTAAAAGGAAAAATGTTTAGAAGACTATTTTTTATAGTTATCATCATTAATATACATACTTCATTATGCAGCATTGATTACCTATATGAAGCAGGTAATAGCAATGATATTAATTTATTGATATAGATTATGGATATGTGAATATTTAAAACTTTGAATAATTGATGGTTAATTAAAATCGGTTAACTTTGGAAAGTGATAAATTCAATAGTGGTTCAATAAAACAGGAAAAATCCACTTATTTTTGTGCTCATTCTCAGCAGAATATCTCGGAAAATGATGGAGATACACCCTTTCTATTCTGATCTTTTGATGTCGAAAATTTCAAAAGCTAGAATAAATAATCAGGACAAAATCGCTCTATCGCGCTTAGTTTCCGAGATGTTTTCAAAAGAATTACACAAAAAAATGGACTCATCCGGTTTGACATATTTGCTACTGATTCAAACCACATTTTCAGGCCGAAAAGTATGGAAATTGTACACGATTATAGATGACAGAGGATTGAGTATCTCGCACGATGCCGAGGCTACCGAGCACCTAAGTGATAACTCGACAATTCAAGCTTTGGAAAAACAAATGAATAAAATTAATGAAAACTTGCATGAGATGGAAAAGTTTATGGGTCCTAAAAAAATTAAGAATGCATTCAAATTGTGGCAACTCCACGCACTGATAATTCGAGATCTTGATAGGATTGAAATATTCGTTCAACTGATTGATGAACATTTCAAAAGATTTCATGGATATAGAAATGGAAAATATGGTTCTGATGTCTCATTTGAAGTTCTCAGGAGCGAGATTTTTCAGGATCTGCCGGATAAAATTAGAATTCTACGAAAGTCTGCTTACGAAGATGCACAAAAAAATCATTACGAAGATGTCATAGCTGCAATTGCTGGTTTCGCAAAGGTAAAAATGAATTGTCAATACTTTACATTTTTTTTCGAGCCATTGCCGTAGTTAACGCGCAATTCAATAGTGAACATGCAAAGTAGCATAAGCCGTTTTATTCACTCATTATTTTTTGTGCATCTCTCGGAAAAAGAACAAGATAGCACAATCTTGCATCAAGGGGTTTGGGGAGTAAACGCTAAACGAGTGAATCACCAAACTTTAAAGCTAGGTACTACTGGTGATTCACCAAGATCAGTCACCAAGAAGAAAATCCTTATTAAAGTGATTTCGCGATCGACATACCTTAACCCATTGCCGGACCAAGCTCACGAGAAGTATCGGTAAGCGTGGAGAGGGGGACTAACCAACGACAGTGCGAGACATCACTGTGTGTGGCTGTGGCCGTGTGTTGGTGTGTGCGTGTAGCTCCCACCTCACCGCACGCCAGGGCTGCGTTTGCTGTGTTGCTTTTGTTTTGATCAGAAAATGTAGATACAACCAGAACCCTCATTCTTCCCGACCCATCAAGAACGAACCAAATAGATGAATCGCAATAGAAAAATAATTGAAGCGATTATTCCCGCTCATTCCTTTATAAGTTGAAACACTTAAAATTTTTGAATAAGACCAAGACGCGTACGGCCCTGAACGCGCCATCCCCACTCTCGCCACTCAATGCCTAGCTGCTAAGTAGGGATTCACGATGATCCGGCAATGGGTTAAAGGATAACGTGAAAGAAATAGCAACTAACGCAGCGACGAACGTCTGCTTGTTTGTTTCAGTCTCGTAGTGCAGAGATATGTGGGACTCCTGAAATCATCTCAGATATATTGATGAAGCTGTTAAAAATGTTAATAATAGCTGAACTGAAAACAAGTACCATGTTAGCTTATGAGAATATGTATGACTGTATCATGAACAACAGTAAGTTCTTATAAGGGATGGGGACCGTATCGAATGGGGAATATTCGTGAATAATTTTTTCTGAATTTTTGAGGCTAATGGAAGAATAACAATGATTCTATGTGATTCGTTCTGCCCCATTCTTCCTCTAAATTAGTAGGGATTTAAGAATCCATATATTTTTTTATACAGAAGATCAACAAGAATGTCAAACGACAAATTCATTGGCAAGGCAAATGTTTGAGAAACAATTAGCAATTTACATAAATATATTTTCATTGAATGTAGCAGTGGTAGATGGACTATATCAAAGAGCTTGCGATCCTCTTTTTGGCAATTGGACCCGAGGTATTTTCATTATCCTGAATATGATCAAGTGAATGAAATTGGAAAATATTATTTTAGTGATATAAAAGCTGAATTATCCTGTTTTATATCTTCGTTATGAATGACTATCTTCACATATTTATTCATACTCTTACACATTCATACACATTTATATTCTTTGCATATTCATTTTGATAGTAGAATAATTTACAGATGAGTCCTTCTATGAGCTAGAAAAAACCGTTGAGCCATTTTTGTTTGGCTATAATTCCTTTGAGTGTAAATTCGACACTTGTTACAATATGATGGTCGGAAATATTAAACGATGTGACATAACAATTTACAATAGACCTTCCGGACTAAGGCCCGACTATGCTGTTGGTGAATGTGCCTTCTTGGGCCTTATAGAAGCTTGTCTATTGGTAAAGGAATATTTCTTCAAATTTTCTAACGAAATATTCAGATTCAGCCAGTGAGTAATACATTATTCATATCTTCACTCAAAACAGGATAGTGGTCCCTACAAATATCAGTATGTCAAGTCAACAGTATTAGATTTTTGTGGGAGGAATTCTTCATGTCCAAAAGATAATGGTCAAGTAATTGAAACTAAGCCAACGCCGATTAATAACTATGCTGCTTGTGAATGCAATGTTTGGAGCAGTCAGAATGAGATTAGTGTCTTGGCAGTAACAAGTGACGTGTCCTCCAACCGGTTAGTTCATTAATCATATAGGGCTCCGTGAAACTATCGAATCGCCCTTCTTTTTCTGAGCATATCTTGGAAACTAAGTGTGTTCCGAGATATTCTTGAAAACATTTACCACAATATCACTCTCAATAATGGCATGAATATGAATTTATCATTGGATTGAAGGGTTATCACAGGCTTACGATTCGTACGCAAAAACAAAGTTCTTTCCATTGAAATAAGAGAAGGAGAATTGGGGCCCAATGGTTATATTGATGAATCTTCACGGAGCTGGATTAATGCTTCGAGGAATTGGAAACTCCGGGCAACTGAACGGATAAATGAAGAGAACAGAGTATTTTTTCTTGATGATTTAATTTTACCATCAGGATTCGTTTTAACAGGTATTTTTGATGAGTCTTTATGGATTAGTAGAAAGTAGATATGAAAGACTCATTTTCATCGGGATAAAAATTATTTCAGGAGTTAAATTCAACAAAGTACAGAGAGAAGATGTGACAGGATTTAGCCTGGAAATATTTGGTAGACCATTTGATTATAAAACTGGTAAACTAAAATCCATTGAAGGATGGCGATGGTGGCAAGGATCGAACAAAGTGTCTGGGTAAGCAGGGCTAATTAGTCAAATTTATTGAAATAATTATTATTTTTATGAAAATTGATAAATTGGAGAGACTATTCAGTAGTGACGGGGTGAAATCGAATGAATCAATCTTTCTGGTACTCATTTTTTGAGAACATTTTGAAAAACTAAGCGAAATAGTTAAAATTTCAGCATGAACCTCTGTTGTAGTTCTTAAATTTGCTACAAAAAGGGATCGAACCAAAATTGCTCTATTTCCTTTCGTTTTCGGGACATTCACCAAAAGCCGATGACTGAAATAAATCCACTTTTGCCCCATCCTTTTTCTCTTCACTACTGAATTTTTGAAATTGCAATTTTCATCATTTTTTTTAATTCATAGGACGCCTTTGTCATTCACATCAGTGAGTTCAATCTTTACAACATTGCCACATACAGTTACTTCGTCAGATATAAAATACGTTTCACTTGAACCATCAAGGCTAAATGAGGATTTTGGACAGTCAACACTACCACTATTTGATGCTGTTCCAATAGAATTTAGTGTCCCGTCAGCATTAACTGGAGTTGGAATTTTCCATAAAGGCGTTGAGGGTTACGCTGGATTGATATCACTCAGAGTTTATGGAATTAAATATTTAGAATATTTCAATAATTTTAAATTGTCTCATATGATTAATGATAGAGTAATATTCAACTCTTCTGAGAAATTTCATTGAATGTAGACATGGAAATTGAATAACTTCGAGTCAAGAGGATATAACTACCAATGTGTAGTGTGAAAAGGGCGTTTTTTGAGCACATTTGTCATTCTGTTAATAATTTTATTGTAATTTTTTGAGAGGACTCTGAATAAATCAGGAAAAAACTGAAACTTGGTCTTTTCGAATTCGAAATCATTAATAAAAATCGGAAGAGTAGAGTTTCTGATTTTTCCTATAAATAACTTCTAATTTCTTGATTCACCATACAATTAATTAAAAAAAAAAGAGTCGTCAAAACTAAGCTTGTTCTAGGATGAATGAAGCTTAGAGCGAATGGGAGCCGAAAAGTGCGGCCGAATCTTTCCACGACGAGTCGGATTTTTGAGCCGCACGGCAAGTCAATTTTATTTGAATTTTTCTTGATAAATTACATCGATATTTACGATGAAAAAAGACTGTTTGATGCCCTATCTGGCAGCCGTTATGAGTAACACTGTTCAAGTGTAGAACTCAATGATGACATAATAGTCCGTTTACTGAAGAGTTGAATTTTTGCCTAGCTTCAATCCAGCTCAGATACGGCTTGGGCCTTCCAGAAAAAGTAATCCTTTCAATAATCTTATTTATCGCGTTTATGATGTCAATAGTCTAATACTTTATGAGTGGTGTGTTTCCTCGCGGTAAAGTAGCTTCGTTTCGAACAGTCCTTTTTTTATAGAGCTCGAAATTCTTTACTCAATAGAATGAGGTCGAAATTGCCCTATCTCCAGCAGTTTTCAAGATATTCTTGGAGAAATGTACCGCGATATTCGATTTGCATCGTCGATGCAAAAAATAGTATACACACCACGGACGGAAAGAAGCCAACCTTTTCCAGTATTCAGAAGAATTTCTTCTATCGCATACTCACTGGAAGTACCCTTTTTCAGATACACCCTGTATATTCAATAAATCGAAACGATTTACAGTAGAAGGATTGAATTCACATTCAAGATCGCCAGAAATTAACTACAAAACAGAATTCAAGAATCTATTCTACGTGGCTCACGAATTATGAATAAAGTTTTACCTTTCAGAAATATTTTAAATGATGATACCACATGAATGTTATGCTTATAAATTTTTATAATCTCTGTACAAAGAAATTACTCCAAGTGCTCAACACATGGAATTATTTGAAGTTGAAAAATTTGAATTATTCGAATATTCATTTCATTGACGAAAATTTTGTCGAGAATTTCATGAGCAATTAAGAAAAATTAGAGCAAATTCGTACATCTCACTCGGTTTACAAGAGATCTAAAAAAAAACATTGAACAGAAAAAATTGACTCATTCAGTTTCACCTTTTTTGCTACTGAATTTGTTTCCGGATTGCACTATTCGAAAAGAATCCGCAGTGATTAATCTTCAAATTCCGAATATTCATACATTTTCAATCAAGAATTCAGAAATACGCCCCTCTGCTACTAAGATAAAATTATGAAAATCATCAAAAACAGATAGAATTGGAAGGAAAAAAAACTTGGGCGTGATCATTGATAAAAAAAAAATTACTTCCCTTTTTTTAACTCTAGATAAACATATATAAGTATGTTCACTGAAAAATTGCTGTTAGAATTGTTCGATGGAATGGAGGAACACGTCGTGTGTAATATTATAACGAATATTCCTATCATTGTTGAAACATTCTGAGTGATAAACGTTTCTACTGATAGATAAATTTTATAACTGACTGTTGACTTTTCTTGCCCAATGACTTCTCTTGTAAATGAAGCAGTATATAAAGTATGATTTTCGTCAAGAAAATTAGTATTCAAAACGATTAGAAAATTTCAAACTACAGAACGTTAAGATCTCCTTCTGGAGAATCATATTGATATAACTATTCAACCTATAATTTTTCTCATAATTAGAAGGGAAAATGTTTAGGAGATTATTTTTTATAGTTATCATCATTAATATACATACTTCATTATGCAGCATTGATTACGTATATGAAGCAGGTAAAAGTAATGATATTAATTTATTGATATAGATTATAGATGTGCAAATATTTAAAACTTTGAATAATTGACGGTTAATTGGAAACGGTTAACTTTGGAAAGTGATAAATTCAATAGTAGGTCGATAAAAAAGAGAAAATTCACTTATTTTTGTGTTAATTCTCAGTAAAATATCTCGGAAAATGATGGAGATACGCCCTCTCTATCCTGATCTTTGATTGTAGAAAATTTCGAAAGCTAAAACAAAAGATTAGGACAGAATCGCCCTATTGCACTTAGTTTCCGAGATGTTCATTCTGTTTTACCTCTTTGCTACTGATTCAAACCACATTTTCAGGCCGAAAAGTATGGAAATTGTACATGATGATAGATAACAGGGGATTGAGTATCTCGCACGATACTGAGGCTACCGAGCACCTAACTCATGACTCGACAATTCGAGCGTTGGAAAAACAAATGAATGAAATTCATCAAAACTTGCAAGAGTTGGAAAAGTTCATGGGTCCTAAAAAAATTAAGAATGCATTTATATTATGGCAACTCAATGCATGGATAATTCGAGATCTCGATAAAATTGAAATATTCGTTCAACTGATTGATGATTATTATAAAAGATTTCATAGATATAGGAATGGAAACTATGGTTCTGATGTCTCATTTGAAAGTGTCAGAAGCGAGATTCTTCAGGATCTGCCGGATGAAATTAAAGTTCTACGAAAGTCTGCTTACGAAGATGCACAAAAAAATAATTATGAAAATGTCATAGCTGCAATTGCTGGTTTCGCAAGGGTAAGATGAATTATAAAAAATTTACATTTTTTTTCCGAGCCATTGCCGTAGTTGATGCGCAATTCAATAGTGAACATGCAAAGTAGCATAAGCCATTTTATTTACTCATTATTTTTTGTGCATCTCTCGGAAAAAGAACAAGATACCACAATCTTGCCTCACGGGGTTCAGGAAGCAAACACTTAATGACGGATAAAAGTTGATTTTTTGAACAGGGATGAAACAAATTTTTCTGAATCACCTTAAATTTTTTTCAAACTTTTCATATAATCGGTTTTAAAGTAATTGACGATCATAATTGCGTCTTCTACATGGGTTCTTATGCATCAAATACAATGTGTGTGCGTCTGTCTGTACGGCTCTATGATTCTCTATGACTCGAAAACGGTGAAAGATGAAAATTGGACATTCTGGCCAGACATCAGTTTTGATGAAGTGTATGTTCCATAAAAATTTCAGCAAGATCGATCGAATGGTTTCTGAGATATCGCAATTCTGTAAAAATCGTTTTTTCCAAATTTCTCAATTTGCATGAGACGAATTTCGTTCAAAATTTTACACAAGATTTGCAACCATAATATCTAACTTTTGATAAATTTTTATGAATTGAATATCATTATTCGGTTAGTTATTAATTTTTCGTGCTTTTCTTCAAAAACTCGGTCTGTCCACGATAACTCACCGAACAATTGACTTGAAGACTTCAAATTTTTTCTGTATATGTAGTTTCTGATAAAGATGGTTCGGATTGGACCTGAGGCATGTTGGCTGAACGGTTCTCGAGATATTTTGAATTGACGTTTTTCCGAAAATACGCTGTATTTTCCAAACTACTCATCTGATTTCATCGGATCAAAGCTCAAAAGATTTGTCTTCATGAGCTGAACAAACCATCAATTTTTGGAATTTTTAGATATAGTTCTCCGCTTATTACATTAAAAAACGTATTTTTTTCTCAATATTTAAAAAAAAAATCCAAAAAATCCCATTTTTCTCGACTTTTTTGAATAAACACCCTTATTTTCATTCGATTTCCTAAAAGAACACATTTTTCTCTTTCAAATAAGCCCCAACTCACCTTCGTAAGACAATGAGAAGCTGTGCCCAAACGAGAACATTAAAAGTGAAAAAGTGATTTTTTTAAATATAAAATTTAGTATAATTTGAAAATAATTGAATTTAATAAATCCAAATAGTTTTATTCTATATTTTAATGCGTTATAACACGAAAAAAAAACTTTTTAGACTGCAACAATCTAATCGATATCTACATTATCGACGGGTATTAGATTAGGCATAAAATTTTTGGGAAGAAAAAAAAATAGGTAATAAAATAGGTTATTCATGCGATATGCAATATAATTTCGTTTCGAGAGAGATGATGGAAAAAATTTAGGGAGAACCATTCGGAAGCTTCCTGCAGAAATTGAAAGGAAGAAATAGCGATTGAGAGGATAACGTAAAAGAAAAAAAGCAACTAACGCAGTGACGAACGCCTGCTTGTTTGTTTCAGTCTCGTAGTGCAGAGATATGTGGGACTCCACAAATCATCTCAGATATCTTGATGAAGCTGTTGAAAATGTTAATAATAGCTGAACTGAAAACAAGTACCATGTTAGCTTATGAGAATATGTATGACTGTATCATGAACAACAGTAAGTTCTTATAAGGGATGGGGACCGTATCAAATGGGGAATATTCCTGAATAATTTTTTCTGAATTTTTGAGGCGAATGGAAGAATAACAATGATTCTATGTGATCCGTTCCGCCCCATTCTTCCTCTAAATTAGTAGGGATTTAAGAATCCATATATTTTTTTATACAGAAGATCAACAAGAATGTCAGACGACAAATTCATTGGCAAGGCAAATGTTTGAGAAACAATTAGCAATTTATATAAATGTATTTTCATTGAGTGTAGCAATGGTAGATGGACTATATCAAAGAGCTTGTGATCCTCTTTTTGGCAATTGGACCCGAGGTATTTTCATTATCCTGAATATGATCAAGTGAATGAAATTGGAAAATATTATTTTAGTGATATAAAAATTGAATTATCCTGTTTTATATCTTCATTATGAATGAATATCTTCACATATTCATTCATATTCTTCGCACATTCATTTTGATAGTAGAATAATTTACAGATGAGTCCTTCTATGAACTAGAAAGAACCGTTGAGCCATCTTTGTTTGGCTATAATTCCTTTGAGTGTGAATTCGACACTTGTTACAATATGATGGTCGGAAATATTAGACGATGTGACATAACACTTTACAATAGACCCTCCGGACTAAGGCCCGACTATACTGTTGGTGAATGTGCCTTCTTGGGGCATATAGAAGCTTGTCTATTGGTAAAGGAATACTTCTTCAAATTTTTAAACGAAATATTTAGATTCAACCAGTGAGTAATACATTATTTCTATGTTCAATAAAAACAGAATAGTGGTCCCTACAGATATCAATATGTCAAGTCAGCAGTATTAGATTTTTCTGGGAAAAATTCTTCATGTCCAGAAGATAATGGTCAAGTAATTAGAACTCAGCTAAAGCCGATTGATAATTATGCTGCCTGTGAATGCAATGTTTGGAGCAGTCAGAATAGTGTCAGTCTCTTGGCAGTAACAAGTGACGTGTCCTCCAACCGGTTAGTTTATGGATCACATAGGGCTCCGTGAAACTATCGAATCGCCCTTCTTTTTGAAGAATATCTAGGGAACTAAGTGTGTTCCGAGATATTCTTGAAAAAATTTACCACAGTATTACTCTCAATAATGGAATGAATATCAATTTATCATTGGATTGAAGGGTTATCACAGGCTTACGATTCGTACGCAAAAACAAAGTTCTTTCCATTCAAATAAGAGAAGGAGAATTGGGTCCCAATGGTTATATTGATGAATCTTCACGGAGCTGGATTAACGCTTCAGAGAATTGGAATCCTTGGGCAACTGAACCGATAAATAAAGAGAACAGAGTATTTTTTCTTGACGATTTAATTTTACCATCGGGATTTGTTTTAACAGGTATTTCTGATGAGACTTTATGGATTATTAGGAAATAGATATAGAAAACTTGTTTTTATCAGGATAAAAGTTATTTCAGGAGTTAAATTCAACAAAGTAAGGAGGAAAGATGTAACAGGATTTAGCCTGGAAATATTTGGTAGACCATTTGATTATAAAACTGGTAAACTAAAATCCATTGAAGGATGGCGATGGTGGCAAGGATCGAACAAAGTGTCGGGGTAAGCAGGGCTAATTAGTCAAATTTATTGAAATAATTATTATTTTTATGAATATTGATAAATTGGAGAGACTATTCAGTAGTGACGGGGTGAAATCGAATGAATCAATCTTTCTGGTACTCATTTTTTGAGAACATTTTGAAAAACTAAGCGAAATAGTTAAAATTTCAGCATGAACCTCTGTTGTAGTTCTTAAATTTGCTACAAAAAGCGATCGAACCAAAATTGCTCTATTTCCTTTCGTTTTCGGGATATTCACCAAAAGCCGATGACTGAAATAAATCCACTTTTGCTTAATCCTTTTTCCCTTTACTACTGAATTTTTGAAATCGCAATTTTTATCAGTTTTTTTTTATTCATAGGACGCCTTTGTCATTCACATCAGTGAGTTCAATCTTTACAACATTGCCACATACAGTTACTTCGCCAGATATAAAATATGTTTCACTTGAACCATCAAGGCTAAATGAAGATTTTGGACAGTCAACACTACCACTATTTGATGCGGTTCCAATAGAATTTAGTGTCCCATCAGCATTAACTGGAGTTGGAATGTTTCATAAAGGCGTTGAGGGTTACGCTGGATTGATTTCACTTAGAGTTTATGGAATTAAATATTTAGAATATTTCAATGATTTTAAATTGTCTCATATGATTAATGATAGAGTATTATTCAACTCTTCTGGAATTTCATAGAATATTGATCGGGAATATTGAATAACTTTAGTGTCAAGAGTACATAACTACTAATAAGTAAAATAAAAAGGGCATATGTTGAGCACATTTGCCATTCTGTTAATGATTTTATTGTAATTTTTCAAGATGACTCTGAATAAATTCGGAATAATCTGAAACTTGGTCTTTTTGAATTCAAAATTATTGATGAAAATCGGAAAAGGAAAGTTTCTGATTTTTGCACTATTCGATTTGAATCCGTAGTGATTAATTTGCAAATTTCGAATATTCATACATTTTTAATCAAGAATTCAGACACACACCCCTGCTACTACGCTAAAATTATAAAAATCATCAAGATTAGATAGGATTGGAAGGAAAAAAAACTTAGGCGTGATCATTGATATGAAAAGAAATTACTTCTCTCATTTCAACTCTAGATAAACACATATAAGTATGTTCACTAAAAAAATTGCTGTTAGAATTGCTCGGCAGAATGGGAGAACGTGACGTGCATTATCTGAGAACAAATATTCGTATCATTTTTGGGACATTCTGAGCGTTATAAATTTCTATTAATAGATAAATTTTATGACTGACTGTTGACTTTTCTTGTCCAAAATTATATGTAATTTATCATTTCCGTGCAAATTGGTGGTAAATGGAGCAGTATATAAAGTATGAATTTCGTCAAGAGAATTATTATTCAAAACGATTAGAAAGTTTCAAACTACAGAACGTTAAGATCTCCCTCTGGAGAACCATATTAATATAACTATTCAACCTATAATTTTTCTCATAATTAGAAGGAAAAATGTTTAGGAGACTATTTTTTATAGTTATCATCATTAATATACATACTTCATTATGCAGCATTGATTACCTATATGAAGCAGGTAAAAGTAATGATATTAATCTATTGGTATAGATTATAGATGTGTGGATATTTAAAACTTTGAATAATTGACGGTTGATTGAAAACGGTTAACTTTGGAAAGTGATAAATTCAATAGTAGGTCGATAAAAAAGAGAAAATTCACTTATTTTTGTGTTAATTCTCAGTAAAATATCTCGGAAAATGATGGAGATACGCCCTCTCTATCCTGATCTTTGATTGTAGAAAATTTCGAAAGCTAAAACAAAAGATTAGGACAGAATCGCCCTATTGCACTTAGTTTCCGAGATGTTCATCCTGCTTTACCTCTTTGCTACTGATTCAAACTACATTTTCAGGCCGAAAAGTATGGAAATTGCACACGATGATAGATAACAGGGGACTGAGTATCTCGCACGATACTGAGGCTACCGAGCACCTAACTCATGACTCGACAATTCGAGCGTTGGAAAAACAAATTAATGGAATTCATCAAAACTTGCAAGAGTTGGAAAAGTTCATGGGTCCTAAAAAAATTAAGAATGCATTTACATTATGGCAACTCAATGCATGGATAATTCGAGATCTCGATAAGATTGAAATATTTGTTCAACTGATTGATGACTATTATAAAAGATTTAATAGATATAGGAATGGACATTATGGTTCTGATGTCTCATTTGAAAGTCTCAGAAGTGAGATTTTTCAGGATCTGCCGGATAAAATTAAAATTCTACGAAAGTCTGCTTACAAAGATGCACACGAAAATAATTATGAAAATGTCATAGCTGCAATTGCTGGTTTCGCAAAGGTAAGATGATTTGTAAATAATTTACATTTTTTTCGAGTAATTCAATGGTGAACATGCAAAAGTAGCATAAGCCATTTTATTCACTCATTTTTTGTGCATTTCTCGGAAAAAGAACAGGATAGCATAATCTTGCCTCAAGGGGTTTTAGGAGTAAACGCTAAACGACGGGAAAAAGTTGATTCTTTAAACCGGGATGAAACAAATTGTTTTGAATCACCTCAAATTTTTTTCCGAATTTTTCATCTAATTGGTTTTTAAGTAATTGACGATCAAAATTGCTTATACATGGGCTCTCATGAATCAAATCTGTATTAGCACGTAACTTGTGTTACCGATTGAGTTGGTAACAAAAATCCGTGCTAAGACAGGTTTCATGGATGGGAGGTGGAGAAAAAAGATGTGAGAATCAAAATTCGAAGGTAAATATAGTAATTCGCAATAGCTAAGTGGTCAGAGCACCTGACATGTAATCAGAGGGTCGTGGGTTCAAATCCTGCTTGCGCATTACATATTTTTTCCGAAATTTAATTCTCTTAAAAAAATTTATTAATAAAAATTAATTTATTGATGAATTTATTTGTTTAATGGCGCCCATGTATAAGACGCAATTTTGATCCTCAATTACTTCAAAACCGATTACATGAAAAATTTGAAAAAATTTGAGGTGATTCAAAATAATCTGTTTCATCATCGTTTGAAAAATCCACTCATCACCGTCGTTTAGTGTTTACTCCCCGAATCCTTTAATTCTTCTAGATAAGAGTGAAATCTTTCTTTCTTGCTTAATTACCGAGATATTCCCGAGAAGAGCTTAGCAAAAAATTAACTTGTACATTCTTACATCTTAACTGCTGAATTTTTTCATGAAGATAATGAACATTTCTTTAATCATTTGATTTAATCTTGATTGAAACTAACACAATACTCGGAGGCACATTTTCGGTAGAATGATAGGTTTTTGCTTTCGAATGGAAGCTTTGCTTTCGCAATTTTTTTTCTAAATGCCAATTTTTTTTGGAAACTACTCAAAATGATCCAAAACGTCGAGAAATCATAATCATAATGAGAAAAAAAGTAGAGACATGTCTGTGTGTGCGTCTTTCTGTAGGACCCTATGACTCTCTATTACTCGAGAACAGTGAGAGATAAAAATCTAATATTTTGGCAAGATATCAGTTTTGATGAAGTGTATGTTCCACAAAAATTTCAGCATAATCGGCTGAATGGTTTCTGAGATATAACAATTTTGTAAAAATTCTTTTTTCAAAATTTCTCAATTTGCGTAAGACAAATTTCGCTCAAAATTCCACACAAGATTCGCAACCATAACATCTAAGTTTTGGCGAATTTTTATGAATTTAATCCCATTATTCCATGAGTTATTAATTTTTTGTGCTTTTTCTCAAAAACTCGGTCTGTCCACGATAACTCAATGAATAATTGACTGAAAGACTTCAAATTTTTTCGTTATATGTAGTTTCTGATAAAGACGGTTCCGATTGGACCTGAGGCATATCGGCTGAACGGTTCTCGAGATATTTTTAATTGAAGTTTTTCCGAAAATAGGCTGTATCTTCCAAACTGCTCGTCCGATTTCATTGGGACAAAGCTCAAAAGATTCGTCTTCATGAGCTGAACAAACCGTCAATTTTGGGGATTTTCAGATGAAGTTCTCCATTTATTACATTAAAAAATGTATTTTTTTCTCAATATTTTCAAAAAAAGTCCAAAAAATCCCATTTTTTCCAACTTTTTTGAAGGATCACCCATATTTTTTATTTGGTTTTCTGGAAGAGCACATTTTTCTCTTCAAAATAAGCCCCTACTCATCTTCATAGGACAATCAGAAACGGTACCCAAGAGGGAACATTAAAAGTGAAGAAGTGATTTGCTTTATGAGAAATTTAGCATAATTTGAAAATAATTGAATTGAATAAATCCCAATCATTTTATACTATATTTTAATGCATTATGACACGAGAAGGAGACTTTTGAAACTGCAACAATCTAATCTATATCTACATTATCGACAGGCATCAGATTAGGCATTAAATTTTTGGAAAGAAAAAAAAATCGTAGTGAAATAGTTTATTCATGCACTATGCAATATAATTGTAATGTTTGTGGATCAGTAGGGAACAGAACATTGAGTAATTAACAATAGCATTGATTAATATGCAACGAAATACTTTCATTATTCATTGACGCGTGTCATTCGTCTCGCTTGCATAGTGAAGCTAAGGTCGAGGCTTCGTTGCTATGTCTTATATTATATTGATTGATGATAGATGTCACCATCATTCAGTCCATCAATTATACATATCTTGCGATATGTAAGCATATATCAGTAACGAAGTGGTAAAGGGAGTTAAGTCATATAGGATAACCATATATATTGACATGTATGTATAAATCTCATACATCACAATAATTTTTTTCCGAGAGAGATGATAAGGAAAATTCAGGAAGAACCATTCGGCAGCATCCTGCTAATTCATGAGCTGAAATTGAAAGGAAGAAATAGCGATCTAAAGGATAACGTAGAAGAAATAGCAACTAACGCAGTGACGAACGCCCACTTGTTTGTTTCAGTCTCGGAGTGCAGAAATATGTGGGACTCCACAAATCATCTCGGATATCTTGATGAAGCTGTTGAAAATGTTAATAATAGCTGAACTGAAAACAAGTACCATGTTAGCTTATGAGAATATGTATGACTGTATCATGAACAACAGTAAGTTCTTATAGGGGATGGGGACCGTATCGAATGGGGAATATTCCTAAATAATTTTTTCTGAATTTTTGAGGCGAATGGAAGAATAACAATGATTCTATGTGATCCGTTCCGCCCCATTCTTCCTCTAAATTAGTAGGGATTTAAGAATCAATATATTTTTTTATACAGAAGATCAACAAGAATGTCAGACGACAAATTCATTGGCAAGCCAAATGTTTGAGAAACAATTAGCAATTTACATAAATATATTTTCATTGAATGTAGCAGTGGTAGATGGACTATATCAAAGAGCTTGTGATCCTCGTTTTGGCAAGTGGATCCGAGGTATTTCCATTATCCTGAATATGATCAAGTGGATCAAATTGGAAAATATTATTTGAGTGATATAAAAAATGAATTATCCTGTTTCATATCTTCATCATGAATAAATATCTCCACGTATTCATTCATATGCTTACACATTCATATTCTTTGCATATTCATTCTGATAGTAGGATAATTTACAGATGAGTCCTTCTACGAACTAGAAAAAACCGCTGAGCCATTTTCGTTTGGCTATAATTCTTTTGAGTGTGAATTCGACACTTGTTACAATATGATGATCGGAAATAGTAGACGATGTGACATAACACTTCACAATAGACCTTCCGGACTGAGGCCCGACTATGCTGTTGGTGAATGTACCTTCTTGGGGCATATAGAAGCTTGTCTATTGGTAAAGGGATATTCCTTCAAATTTTTTAACGAAATATTCAGATTCAGCCAGTGAGTAATACATTATTTATATGTTCAATAAAAACAGTATAGTGGTCCCTACAAATATCAGTATGTCAAGTCAACAGCATTAGATTTTTGTGGGAGGAATTCTTCATGTCCAAAAGGTAATGGTCAAGTAATTAGAACTAAGCCAACGTCGATTAATAACTATGCTGCCTGTGAATGCAATGTTTGGAGCAGTCAGAATAACATTAGTCTCTTGGCAGTAATAAGTGACGTGTCCTCCAACCGGTAAGTTCATGAATCATAAAGGGCTTCGTGAAACTATCGAATCACCCTTCTTTTTAGGAGAATATCTTGGAAACTAAGTGTGTTCCGAGATATTCTTGGAAACATTTACCGTAATATCACTCTCAATAATGGAATGAATATCAATTCATCATTGGATTGAAGGGTTATTACAGGCTTACGATTCGTACGCAAAAACAAAGTTCTTTCCATTCAAATAAGACAAGGAGAATTGGGGCCCAATGGTTATATTAATGAATCTTCACGGAACTGGATACATACTTCGGAGAGTTGGAATCCTTGGGCAACTGAAACGATAAATAAAGAGAACAGAGTATTTTTTCTTGACGATTCAATTTTACCATCGGGATTTGTTTTAACAGGTATTTCCAATGAGACTTTATGGATTATTAGGAAATGGATATAAAAAACTTATGATTATTGAAATAAAAATTATTTCAGGAGTTAAATTCAACAAAGTCAGGAGAAAAAATGTGACAGGATTTAGCCTGGAAATATTTGGTAGCCCATTTGATTATAAAACTGGTAAACTGATATCCGTTAAAGGATGGCGATGGTGGCAAGGATCGAACAAAGTGTCTGGGTAAGCAGGGCTAATTAATGAAATTTATTGAATCAATTATTATTTTTATAAATATTAATAAATTGAAGAGACTATTCAGTAGTGATGAGGTGAAATCGAATGAATCAATCTTTCTGGTACTCATTTTTTGAGAAGATTTTGGAAAACTAAGCGAAATAGTGAAAATTTCAGCATGAATCTCGGTTGTAGTTCTTAAATTCAGTATGAAGAAGGATCGAACCAAAATTGCTCTATTTTCTTTCGTTTTCGGGATATTGACCAAGAGCCAATGACTGAAATAAATCCACTTTTGCCCCATCCTTTTTTTCTTCACTACTGAATTTCTGAAATTGCAATTTTCATCATTTTTTTTAATTCATAGGACGCCTTTGTCATTCACATCAGTGAGTTCAATCTTTACAACATTGCCACATACAGTTACTTCGTCAGATATAAAATACGTTTCACTTGAACCATCAAGGCTAAATGAGGATTTTGGACAGTCAACACTACCACTAATTGATGCTGTTCCAATAGAATTTAGTGTCCCATCAGCATTAACTGGAGTTGGAATTTTCCATAAAGGCGTTGAGGGTTACGCTGGATTGATTTCACTTAGAGTTTATGGAATTAAATATTTAGAAGATTTCAATAATTTTAAATTGTCTCATATGTTTAATGATAGAGTATTATTCAACTCTTCTGGAATTTCATCGAATATAGATCTGGAAATTGAATAACTTCAGAATCAAGAGGACATAACTACTAATAAGTAGAGTAAAACGGCGTATGTTGAGCACATTTGCCATTCTGTTGATAATTTTATTGTAATTTTTTAAGAGGACTCTAAATAAATCAGGAATAATGTGAAGCTTGGTCTTCTTGAATTCAAAATCAACGTGTGTAATCTCAAAACAAATATTCCTATCATTGCTGGAACATTCTGAGTGATATAAGTTTATATTAATAGATAAGTTTTATGACTGACTGTTGACTTTTTTGCCCGAAATCATATGTAATTTATCATTTCCGTGCAAATTGGTGGTAAATGAAGCAGTATATAAAGAATGAGTTTCGCCAAGAGATTTAGTATTCAAAACGATTAAGAAGTTTCAAACTACAGAACGTTAAGATCTCCGGAGAACCATATTGATATAACTATAATTTTTCAACCTATAATTTTTTTTATAATTAGAAGGAAAAATGTTTAGGAGACTATTTCTTATAGTTATCATCATTAATATACATACTTCATTATGCAGCATTGATTACCTATATGAAGCAGGTAAAAGTAATGATATTAATTGACTGATATAGATTATCGATGTGTGAATATTTAAAACTTTGAATAATTGATGGTTAATCAAAAACGGTTAACTTTGGAAAGTGATAAATTCAATAGTGGTTCAATAAAACAGGAAAAATCCACTTATTTTTGTGCTCATTCTCAGTAGAATATCTCGGAAAATAATGGAGATACGCCCTTTCTATTCTGATCTTTTGATGTCGGAAATTTCAAAAGCTAGAATAAATAATCAGGACAAAATCGCTCTATCGCGCTTAGTTTCCGAGATGTTTTCAGAAAAATTACACAAAAAAATGGACTCATCCAGTTTTACCTATTTGCTACTGATTCAAACCACATTTTCAGGCCGAAAAGTATGGAAATTGTACACGATAATAGATGACAGAGGATTGAGTATCTCGCACGATGCCGAGGCTCCCGAGCACATAAGTGATAACTCGACAATTCAAGCTTTGGAAAAACAAATGAATAAAATTAATGAGAACTTGCATGAGGTGGAAAAGTTTATGGGTCCTAAAAAAATCAAGAATGCATTTAGATTATGGCAACTCAATGCATGGATAATTCGAGATCTTGATAAAATTGAAATATTCGTTCAACTGATTGATGAATATTTCAAAAGATTTCATGAATATAGGAATGGAAAATATGGTTCTGATGTCTCATTTGAAAATGTCAGAAGCGAGATTCTTCAGGCTCTGCCGGATAAAATTGAAGTTCTACGAAATTCTGCTTACGAAGATGCACAAAAAAATAATTACGAAGATGTCATAGCTGCAATTGCTGGTTTCGCAAAGGTAAAAATGAATTGTCAATAATTTAGATTTTTTTTCGAGCCATTGCCGTAGTTGATGCACAGTTCAATAGTGAACGCGCAAATTAGCATAAGCCATTTTATTCACTCATGATTATTTATCGAATGAATAAACGACGGAAAAAATTGATTTTTCAAACAGGAATAAAAGAAATTGTTCTGAATCGAAACAAATTTTTTCAAATTTTCATCTAATCGGTTTTAAAGTGATTAACGATCAAAATTGTGCCTTAAACATGGGCTCTTATGCATCAAATCTGTCTTAGCACCGATTTTTGTTAGCAGCTCAGTCAGTAACACAGATTACGTGCAGAAATTTGTTGAGAGAGTGTATGCTTTTACGAATATCTCTAGAATGGGTATAGATTCCTATATTAAAAATTCCTATATTAAAAAGGAGAAGAGGAGTTAGGCTATCGATATATATCGAATATATCGAAAATGCGTAAGACCGAAACCGACGCGACATCTGGTGTCATTTATACCATTGGATGAAAAAGCGCGTGCGCAGCACGCGCGGACGCTCTCGTTTAGAGAAAAACGAAGGGAAATCTTTTTTGTATAGAATTCAATTCTCTCCAAAAATGCTTTCTTGATCATTCCTCTTAAATATCAACGTTTCCGAGATATCTTTGAATAAATGAACGCATCATATTCAAATCGTGCATGGTGAGAAATTTGCACGATAGGTGACGCTGCAGGACCCAAATGTTGACGTCACTCAAGACATTTTGAATTGAAGTTTTTCCGAAAATAGGCTGTATCTTCCAAACTACTCATCCGATTTCTTCGGGACAAAGCTCAAAAGATTTGTCGTCATGAGCTCAACAGATCGTCAGTTTTTTTGAATTTTTAGATGAAGTTCTCCGCTTATTACATTGAAAAATGTATTTTTTTCTCAATATTTTCAAAAAAAAATCCAAAAACATGCCATTTTTCTTGACTTTTTTTGAATAAACACATGTTTTTTATTTGGTTTTCTGAAAGAACAAATATTTCTTTCCAAAATAAGCCCCTACTCACCTTCATAGGACAATCAGAAACGGTACCCAAAAGCGAACATTAAAGGTGAAAAAGTGACTTTTTTATGGTAAAATTCGGTATCATTTGAAAATAATCGAATTTAATGAATCCCAATCATTGTATCCTATATTTCAATTCATTATAACACGAAAAGAAAACTACATTATCGACAAGCATTAGATTCGACATAAAATTTTTGGAAAGAGAAAAAAAATCGTGATAAACCAGTTTATCCATGCAATATGCAATATAATTTTTTTTCGAGAGAAATGATAGGTAAAATTCAGGAAAAACCATTCGGAAGCATCCTCCTAATTCATGAGCTGAAATCAAAAGGAAGAAATAGCGATCTAAAGGATAACGTAGAAGAAATAGCAACTAACGCAGTGACGAATGCCCGCTTGTTTGTTTCAGTCTCGGAGTGCAGAAATATGTGGGACTCCACAAATCATCTCAGATATCTTGATGAAGCTGTTGAAAATGTTAATAATAGCTGAACTGAAAACAAGTACCATGTTAGCTTATGAGAATATGTATGACTGTATCATGAACAACAGTAAGTTCTTATAGGGGATGGGGACCGTATCGAATGGGGAATATTCCTGAATAATTTTTTCTGAATTTTTGAGGTGAATGGAAGAATAACAATGATTCTATGTGATCCGTTCCGCCCCATTCTTCCTCTAAATTAGTAGGGATTTAAGAATCCATATATTTTTTTATACAGAAGATCAACAAGAATGTCAGACGACAAATTCATTGGCAAGCCAAATGTTTGAGAAACAATTAGCAATTTACATAAATATATTTTCATTGAATGTAGCAGTGGTAGATGGACTATATCAAAGAGCTTGTGATCCTCGTTTTGGCAATTGGATCCGAGGTATTTTCATTATTCTGAATATGATCGAGTGAATGAAATTGTAAAATATTATTTTGATGATATAAAACTTGAATTATTCTGTTTTATATCTTCATTATGAATATTCTTCGTATGTTGAATTTGATAGTAAAATAATTCACAGATGAGTCCTTCTATGAACTAGAACAAACCGTTGAGCCATCTTTGTTAATCTATGATTTCTTCAAGTGTAAATCGGTTTCTTGTTACAATATGATGTTTGAAGATGTAAACGGATGTGAAATAATACTTCACGACAATCCTCCCAGACTGAGGTCCAACGCTGCTGTTGGTGGATGTGCCTTCTTGGGCCTTATAGAAGCTTGTCTATTGGTAAAGGAATATTTCTTCAAATTTTTAAATGAAATATTCAGATTCAGCCAGTGAGTAATACATTATTTATATCTTCACTCAAAACAGAATAGTGGTCCCTACAGATATCAGTATGTCAATTCAACAGTATTAGATTTTTGTGGGAGGAATTCTTCATGTCCAGAAAATAATGGTCAAGTAATTAAGCCAACGCCAATTGGTAACTATGGTGCCTGTGAATGCAATGTTTGGAGCAGTCAGAATAGTATCAGTCTGTTGGCAATAACAAGTGACGTGTCCTCCAACCGGTTAGTTTATGGATCATATAGGGCTACGTGAAACTATCGAATCGCCCTTATTTTTTGGAGAATATCTTGGAAACTAAGTGTGTTCCAAGATATTCTTGAAAACATCTACCGTAATATCACTCTCAATAATGGAATGAATATCAATTTATCATTGAATTCAAGGGTTATCACAGGCTTACGATTTGTACGCAAAAACAAAGTTCTTTCTATTCAAATAAGACAAGGAGAATTGGGGCCCAATGGTTATATTAATGAATCTTCACGGAGCTGGATACATGCTTCGAAGAATTGGAAACCCCTGGCAACTGAACAGATAAATAAAGAGAACAGAGTATTTTTTCTTGATGATTTAATTTTACCATCAGGATTCGTTTTAACAGGTATTTTTGATGAGACTTTATGGATTAGTAGGAATTAGATATAAAAGACTTATTTTTATCGGGATAAAAATTATTTCAGGAGTTAAATTCAAAAAAGTACGGAGAAACAATGTGACAGGATTTAGCCTGGAAATATTTGGTAGACCATTTGATTATAAAACTGGTAAACTAAAATCCATTGAAGGATGGCGATGGTGGCAAGGATCGAACCAAGTGTCTGGGTAAGCAGGGCTAATTAATCAAATCTATTGAAATAATTATTATTTTCATGAATATTGATAAATTGGAGAGACTATTCAGTAGTGATGAGGTGAAATCGAATGAATCAATCTTTCTGGTACTCATTTTTCGAGAACATTTTGGAAAACTAAGCGAAATAGTGAAAATTTCAGCATGAACCTCTGTTGTAGTTCTTAAATTCGCTATAAAAAAGGATCGAACCAAAATTGCTCTATTTCCTTTCGTTTCCGGGATATTCACCAAAAGCCAATGACTGAAATAAATCCACTTTTGCCCCATCCTTTTTTTCTTTACTACTGAATTCTTAAAATCGCAATTTTCATCAGTTTTTTTTATTCATAGGACGCCTTTGTCATTCACATCAGTGAGTTCAATCTTTACAACATTGCCACATACAGTTACTTCGTCAGATATAAAATACGTTTCACTTGAACCATCAAGGCTGAAAGAGGATTTTGGACAGTCAACACTACCACTATTTGATGCTGTTCCAATAGAATTTAGTGTCCCGTCAGCATTAACTGGAGTTGGAATTTTCCATAAAGGCGTTGAGGGTTACGCTGGATTGATATCACTTAGAGTTTATGGAATTAAATATTTAGAATATTTCAATAATTTTAAATTGTCTCATATGATTAATGATAGAGTATTATTCAACTCTTCTGGAATTTCATCGAATATAGATCTGGAAATTGAATGACTTCAGAATCAAGAGGACATAACTACTAATAAGTAGAGTAAAAAGGCGAATGTAGAGCACATTTGCCATTCTGTTAATAATTTCATTGTAATTTTTTAAGAGGACTCTAAATAAATCAGGAAAAATGTGAAACTTGGTCTTCTCGAATTCGAAATTATTGATGAAAATCGGAAGAGGTGAGTTTCTGATTTTTCCTACGAATAACTTCTAATTTCTTGATTCACCATGCAATTAGTTACTCTGCCCAACAATCGATTGTAATAAACTTATAATAAAGAATAAATTAACGGAGTTAATTATTTCATCCAAAACCAATAATAGTTATTACTTTATCATCCGATTACAATATCGATATGAAATTTTCCCCGCTCCCATATTCGTTGCTCCAAATTGAGCTCAGACAAATAATTTTTGAGATACGAATATTGCGTATGATATGGAAGCACTGAAATACTGACATGGAAGAAATTTAATGAGTATTTATCATGAGCTGATTATTGCCCGAGGATCTTTTGTTCGTTTCTGTTTTCAGTATATTTTGTCAGGAAGGATGAACGTGCACTTGTGGGGAATGAAACTTAGAAAATCGGTTTAAATGAAAGTAGATTTAATTGAATGAAAAGAAATTGAAGGACAGTATTGCAAAATAAGAACTGAAAGAATTTATTGCTCGATTGACTTGAAAATCGGCATTTGAAAAAAAATTCCAATAATATTTTAAATTATGATGCCACATGAATAATATGGTCATGAATTTTCATAATCTCACTGCAAAAAGATTATTTCAATTGCTCAACACATGAAATTATTCGAAGTTAAAAAATTTGAATTATCCAAATTATTCGAATATTCAATATAGTAACAGAAAGATCATTACTTAGGAATATCTTGGAATTTAAGCGAGATAGAGCGATTTCGCATCATTGCGTTTTCGTAGATAATTTGCATATGTTTGAATTCACTATTAGAAATAAATCGGCAGTGATTTTTCTGTAAATTTGCAATATTCATAAACTTTTAATCAAGTTCTCAGACATACGCCCTTTTGCTACTAAGGTAAAAATTATGAAAATCATCAAGAACAAATAGAATTGGAAGAAACAAACTTAAGCATGATCGTTGATAAAAAAAAGTTACTTCTATTTCCTCCTTTTAAGTCTAGACTAGATAAACATATATAAGAGTGTTCACTGAGAAATTGCTGTTAGAATTGCTCGGTGGAATGGAAAAAACACGACGTACGTAATCTTAAAACAAATATTCCTATCATTTTTGGGACATTCTGAGTGATATAAGTTTTTATTAATAAATGAATTTTATGACTGACTGTTCACATTTCTCGCCCAAAATCATATGTCATTTATCATTTCCGTGAAAATTGGTGATAAATGAAACAGTATATAAGGAATGAGTTTCACCAAGAGAATTAGTATTCAAAACAATTAATAAGTTTCAAACTACAGAGCGTTAAGATCTCCCTCTGGAAAACAATATTAATATAACTATTCAACCTATAATTTTTCTCATAATTAGAAGGAAAAATGTTTAAAAGACTATTTTCTATAGTTATCATCATTAATGTACATACTTCATTATGCAGCATCGATGAACTATATGAAGCAGGTAATAATAATGATATTAATTTATTGATATAGATTATGTGTTTGTGTATGGATATTTGAAACTTTGAATGATTGACGCTTAATCAAAAACGGTTAACTTTGGAAAGTGATAAATTTAATAGTGGTTCGATAAAACAGGAAAAATCCACTTATTTTTGTGCTCATTCTCAGTAGAATATCTCGAAAAATGATGGAGATACGCCCTTTCTAGTCTGATTTTTCGTTGCAGAAAATTACAAAAGCTGAAATAAAAGATTAGGGCAAACTTGCCCTATTGCGCTTAGTTTCCGAGATATTTTCAAAAAAATTACAGAAAATAAATGGACTCATCCTGTTTTACACTGAGGGGAAAAAATATTTTCTAGGCATAAAAATAATTTTGAGCCAAAACTCCTTCTTTATTATATTTGAATTTAATTGAGAGAAATAAATATTTATTTCTCTCAATCTCAATTTTTTTCATTTCGAAATTACATCAGATCATTACTCATTTTTCGTTGCTAAATTTCACAAATTGATGATGATAAATAAACAATTATTTGTCCAAATCTCCTCCTGAATTGATTCAATCTTGATTATAATTGCCATTAATATTTTCTCGTGATGTTTTTGTCAAATAATAATGTATTTGAACGAAACATGAATTTTTAGTCCAAATATAGTCCAGTTTGACTCAAAACCGCAATGTATTGTTCGGAAATTATTCCCTAAAAAACTTATCGTATTTTTAATGTGAATGTATTGGAATTCATCCCGAATAAATACAAGATTCGTCTAAGACATAAATTGTTTAAACAGAAAAAAACCACTGGCAATCAAATTCTCGATTGACATGAACTATATAACGTTCCTAGTAAATATTTTTTTCCCTCAGTGTACCTATTTGATACTGATTCAAACCATATTTTCAGGCCAAAACGTATGGAAATTGTACACGATTATAGATATCAGGAGATTGAGTATCTTGCACGATGCCGAAACTGATAACTCGACAATTCGAGCGTTGGAAAAACAAATGAATAAAATTCATGAGAGCTTGCATGAGATGGAAAAGTTTATGGGTCCTAAAAAAATTAAGAATGCATTTAGATTATGGCAATTCAACGCATGGATAATTCGAGATCTTGATAAGATTGAAATATTCGTTCAAGTGATTGATGAATATTTCAAAAGATTTCATGGTTATGGGAATGGAAAATATGGTTCTGATGTCTCATTTGAAAGTGTCAGAAGCGAGATTTTTCAGAATTTGCCGGATAAAATCAAAGTTCTACGAAACTCTGCTTACGAAGATGAACAAAAAAATAATTACGAAGATGTCATAGCTGCAATTGCTGGTTTCGCAAGGGTAAAAATTAATTATAAATAATTTACATTTTTTTTCAAGCCATTGCCGTCTTAGTTATTGCGCAATTCAGTAGTGAACATGCAAAAAGTAGCATAAGCCATTTTATTCGATATAATTTTTCGTGAATACCTTGGAAAAAGAACGAGATAGTGCAATTTTGTCTCAATTCTTTTTTACAGCTCTTAAGATTCGCTACAAAAAAAAAAGATAAGAGCGAAATCTTTCTTTCTCGTTTAATTACCTAGATATTCTCGAAAATAGTTTAGCAGAAAATTCACTTGTACATTTCTAAATCTTAACTGATGAATTTTTTCATCATGATAATGAACATTTTTTTACTCATTTGATTTAATCTTGATTGAAGCTACCGCAATACTTGGAGGCACATTTTTTGATAGAATGATGGTTTTTTTCTTTTCAGTCTCGTAGTGCAGAGATATGTGGGACACCTCAAATCATCTCAGATATCTTAATGAAGCTATTCAAAATGTTGATAATAGCTGAACTGAAAACAAATACCATGTTAGCTTATCAGTATATGTATGACTGTATCATAAAGAACAGTAAGTTTTTATAGGGGATAGAAGACAGTATCGAATGGAGAATATTCCTGAATTTTTTTTGAATTAGTTTTTCGGTCCGTTTTGCCCCATCTTCCTCTAAATCAGTAGTCATATAAGAATCGAATATATTTTTTATACAGATCAACAAGAATGTCAGAGGATAAATTCATTTCCAAGGCAAATGTTTGAGAAACAATTAGCAATTTACATAAATATATTTTCATTAAATGTGGCAGTGGTAGACGTAATATATCAGAGAGCTTGTGATCCTCCTGGTGGCTATTGGATTCGAGGTATTTTCATTATTTCTGAACATGATTAAGTGAATGAAATTGGAAAATATAATTTTGGTGATATAAACGTTGAATAATCCTGTTTTATATCTCCATTATGGATATTCTTCGTATGTTGATTTTGATAGTAGAATAATTTACAGATGAGTCCTTCTATGAACTAGAAAAAACCGTTGAGCCATCTTTGTTTGGCTATAATGCCCATAGGTGTCAATTCGACTCTTGTTACAATATGATGTTTGGAGATGTAAATCGATGTGAAATAACACTTTACGATAATCCTTCCGGACCGATGCCCGACTCTGCTGTTGGTGAATGTGCCTATTTGGGTCGTATAGAAGCTTGTCTATTGGTAAAAGAATATTTCTTGAAATTTTTAAACGGAATATTCAGATTCCGCCAGCGAATACTACATCATTTATATGTCCAATAAAAACAGAATAGTGGTCCCTACAGATATCAGTATGTCAAATCAGCAGTATTAGATTTTTGTGGGAGAAATTCTTCATGTCCAGAAGATAATGGTCAAGTAATTAGAACTGAGCCAACGCCAATTGATAATTATGCTGCCTGTGAATGCAATATTTGGAGCAGTCAGAATTACATTAATCTCTTGCCGATAACAAGTGACATGTACTCCAACCGGTTAGTTTATGGATCATATAGGGCTTCGTGAAACTATCGAATCGCCCTTTTTTTTTTGGAGAATATCTTGAAAACTAAGTGTGTTTCGAGATATTCTTGAAAACATTTACCGCGATATCACTCTCAATAATGGAATGAATATCAATTTATCATTGGATTGAAGGGTTATCACAGGCTTACGATTCGTACGCAGAAACAAAGTTCTCTCTATTCAAATAAGAGAAGGAGAATTGGGGCCCAATGGTTATATTAATGGATCTTCACAGAGTTGGACACGTGTTTCGGAGAATGTGACTTCTCCGGCAACTGCACCGATAAATAAAGAGAACAGAGTATTTTTTCTAGATGATTTAATTTTTCCATCAGGATTCGTTTTAACAGGTATTTTTGAAAAGACTTTATGGATTATCGGGAAATAGACATGAAAAAGTTATTTTTATTGGGGTTAACATTATTTCAGGAGTCAAATTCAGCAGAACAACGAGAGAACGTGTGACGGGATTTGCCCTAAATATACTTGGTAAACCCTTTGATTATAAAACTGGTAAACTGGTATCCGTTAAAGGATGGCAATGGTGGCAAGGATCGGACGAAGTGGCTGGGTAAGCAGAGCTAATTAATCAAATTCATTGAATTAATCATTATTTTTATGAATATTAATAAATTGGAGGGACTATCCAGTAAGTGACGAGGTGAAATCGAATTAATCAATCTTTCTGGTATTCTTTTTTTGAGAATATTTTGGAAAGCTAAGTGAAATAGTGAAAATTTTAGTATGAACCTCTGTTGTAGTTCTTAAATTTTCTACAAAAAAGGATCAAACTCAAATCGCTCTATCCCCTTTCTTTTCCAAAATAAGACATTCTCTACGAATCAATAACTGAAAAAAAATCCACTTTTGCCCCATCTTTTTTTTTACTACTGAATTCTCAAAATCGCATTCTTTCATCAATTTTTTTATCCATAGAAACGCAGAATTTTAATCCGGTTTTTTTTTAATTTATAGGAGACCTTTGTTATTCACATCAGTGAATTCAATTTTTACAACGTTGCCACACACAGTTACTTCGTCAGATATAAAATACATTTCACTTCAACCATCAAGGCTAAATGAGGATTTTGGACAATCAACACTACCACTATTTGATGCTGTCCCAATAGAATTTAGTGTCCCATCAGCATTAACTGGAGTTGGAATTTTCCACAAAGGCGTTGAGGGTTATGCTGGATTGATTTCACTTAGAGTTTATGGAATTCAATATTTAGAATATTTCAATAATTTCAAATTGTCTCATATGATTAATGATAGACTATTATTCAACTCTTCTGGAATTTCATAGAATATAGATCGGGAAATTGAATAAATTTATAGTCAAGAGGACATAACTACTAATAAGTAGAGTAAAAAAGGCGTATGTTGAGCGCATTTGCCATTCTGTTAATAATTTTATTGTAATTTTTTTAAGATGACTCTAAATAAATCAAGAAAAATCTGAAACTTGGTCTTTCCGAATTCGAAATCATTCGATGAAAATCGGAAAAGCTGAGTTTCTGATTTTTCCTACGAATAATTTCTAATTTATTGATTCACCATGCAATTAATTAAGAAAAAAGAGTCGTAAAAACGTTTGACACGATAAAAATATACGTTCTAACAACAATTTTTTCCTCTATTATACAATTCATTCAAAAAAAGAAGCTGCTTCTTTTGACGGAGGTGTATGAAAATTCCAGTTTCTGAAAATGCCAGGCCGGAAAAATTTATTATTTCAACCTTTCTACGTTCAATAACACCTGTGATTAATTTTACCAAACATTTTATCGTTCTGCAATGAAACGTATGTGTTACAGAGCTAATTGATGTAAAGTTTACTAAATTTAAATGTTTTTATTCCTCAATAAAATTTAAAAATTACCAAGTGCACTTTGGAGAGATAGTATCATGGATGTGTCTCACAGGAAAGGGCGGGGCTGGGGCCCTTTCCAATTTTGTATTGTTCTTCATTATTGAACAAAATTCTACTGTTCACTACAATAAAACTTTTGACGCGTCAGTTTGCCGCTACATTTTTTTCAGTGGCGGGAAATTCAAAATAGGGTCATGTGACTCAGAAAGACACTTGACGCTGGAAAGAGGGGTCAAGTGTCTGCATAGAGTCGCATTTTTACCAACTGAGTTGTACTCCACCATATAGTTCATTGGCGTACCACTCCGGAATTCCCCGAAGCTGACCCGAAGCTGAAATTCACGTGTTATAGCATAGAAACCGACTATTTCCGAAGATTTCTCCTTGGTTCAGTACGAAAAAAACTGTAGTCCTCCTCAGCTGATTGACAGATTGAAACAATAGTGATTTTTTCCATTCAATAACAATATATATATGTATACTAATTACGCCCCTATTTATTGATAATGTGTTTTATCTGAGATATATTCGAAAAAAAGCTTTTTATCTAGTTTCTTATCCTCTGAGAATGATTCATACTATATATAATATATATAGTATTTAATTGACTGAATTTACGTACAGGTAAATATCTAAATTTGCACATGTATTATGGATTTTAATCGCAGCTATATATATGCAAAGAAAATTTTTTTTTAATATTCCAATTTATCTCAAAATTTTGAGAATTTTAAGAAATATTGATTTTTTTAGGCAAAAACATCTCATTACATTTATATTTTTCTTATTTTCATCAAGAAGCATTTTTATTTTTCAATATTGTTAAAAAATCAACAATTGTGTCAATGACTTTTGGCTAATTATCGCTATTCCTATTAAAAATCCCTATTCCCAATAAAAAATCATCTAAAAACATTGAAAATTCATGAAAAAAAACTTTGAATTTAAGTTGAAAAATTGGAATTGAACGAAATTAATTTCCTGTATTTAATTGAATTTATTTCCTAGCATTTAGATAATGGCTGAAAATGGAGATGTTATTGAGGGATTTATATGTCCAATTTGTATGACTGATTTAAAATCACCGAATCAATTGATAAAGCATTTTGAAGAAGTACATAATGATGATCCTGAAATTCTAAAATCGTTAAAAGGTAAATATTTAAAATTAAAAATATTTTCCGATTGTTTTTTGAGGATATCTTGGAAATTAAGCGAGATAGAGCAATGTTGATGATGATGTTTTTTGTAGAGAATTCCAAGAGCTACAAAAAAGGTCTCTTTGAAAATTGCTCTATCTCGCTTAGATTCCGAGATATCCTCAAAAAACTGATGATAAAATAGAATTTATTTAAAATTTGAAATATCAATGTTTTAATTTTTAGATCTTTTTGGAAAAGCGAAGAAGAAGATTTTGAAGCAAGATGAAATTAATGAGAGTTTGCCTGATAATGTATCGATCAGTGAGAGGAGAAGAAGTGCAGAGATCAATTGGGGTCCACAAGAAATTGGTAAATAATTAATTTAATGAATAAATGAATTTTTTGAAACTGAAAATAACAGAAATCTGACAATTTTCAGTTTTAATTTGAGTTTCTCGATGAATAAATGATAGAAAAAAATGAAAAATATGCACATGTAGAAGATTTTGAGAAGGACAAGTACTATTTTTAAAAACATTCTTCATAAAATAGGGAAAAGTGGGACAAAATGGACCTCCATGGCAGTATATATTTAATATATAATCCAGGCATAAAATATATGATCCAGGATTTTTTTTTCTGATTAAAGGACTTTATGAAAAAATCTGAAAAAATTTGAGAAAATGCTCCAATATGTCGAGATTGATGTTGAATTTTTTGAAATTTTTTTGTTGACCCCTTCCCTCTGAAGAAAAATCTCCAATCATTTTAATTCGCAGGTCCTTTTTATCCCACTTTTCCCTAATTTATTTTTGTTTAGAAAAAATCCAAAAAATGGACAGATTTGTGCTAATTTCGTTATTATTACATTTTTTATGACTTATTAATCCTATTTTACAGGTGCCATCACCTCTTACACAGTTTACTTCAAAGAAATCAGGAACAACAGACTGGAGAGGTACTCAGCAGAGACTAATAAGCTGCTGATAAGACTGGACAAATTATTAAATAATTTACCCTCAGATCCAATTGATAGGAAAGGTAAAAAAGAGTTCTGAAGTGCAAAAAAAATCATTTTAAACTCTGTGTCCTTTCTTTAATTCTGTTTTTTTGCTGTTTTTCAGTGCATGAGAAGAGCATAGTGCCTTGGATCGATGATAAGGACGTTAAATTGTGTCCTAATTGTGCAAGAAGCTTTCATTTGACGAGGAGAAAGCATCATTGCCGATTATGTGGTGCAGTCATGTGCCATGACTGCACAATGTTCTTATCTCTTTTAGATGCTAGTAAGTTCGCTTAATTTTATCTCGTTTTAATTAAAGAATGATTGGGAGGTACAACCGGAAAAAAGTAAAATTTTTGAATAAAATCGTTATTAACAATTTATACAAATTGAAATTCTCAAATCTGACTCAGTGAATCTGTAAAGAATGCAATGAGAAATGAAATAAGCCCTAGAAACAAAAAATTAATTGAAAATTGAAAAATTTTCATTATTTTTTACATTTCTTCAAATCTTGAAAAATTCGAAAAAATGCAAAAAATAATGAAAATTTTTCAATTTTCAATTAATTTTTCGTTTCTAGGGCTTATTTTATTCCTCATTGTATTTTTTACAGATTCACTGAATCAGATTTAAAAATTTCAATTCGTCTAAATTATTATTAAAGATTTTACACAAAAAATCAACTTTTTTTCCTCCCAATAATCCTTAATTGAGCACAAATTCGTTTTTTTGGCATATCTCGGAAAATAAAAGAGATAGGCGATTTTCATAGAAACCTTTTTTGAAGCTCTTCTCCCTCTCTACAAAAAAGAGCTCTACACTTTTTTTCGTATCTTTTTTCGTTTACGAGATATTGTCAAAAAAGTAACGACAATATAAAGTGCACTTTTAAAAATTAATTTTTCATTTTTTTTCATTTTTATTTTTTTTTTTAAATTTTTATTCATCAATTTAGTGATTGCTTGAATAATAAGTCTGTTTCTATATTGTCAAAAGGAAAAATGATAAGTCCAGTTTCTGTCCAAGACGATTCGGCAGTATCTCCAACAGCAACAGACTCACATTTAACAGGTAGAATACTTCGAGCTGGAATTGGTTTTACAAAACTTGCACGTTCACCATCAAATGGTAGTTTAAACAGTGTTTTATCGTTGATGAATGATCCAGCAAGCGGGGAACAGTACTTCCGGCTGTGTATCCACTGTAAAAATCTATTGGATGCAAGAGAGAGACTGGAGGCGAGACAATTTACAAAGCCAATTGTTGCTAAATTCTATGAAACTATGAGAACTTATATGGAGGAGGCAACGAGATTCATGACAATGTATCAGAAAATGTGGGAATCATTGAGGTGAATCCATGATTTTTCTTTTTTTTTTTAAATAAACAGCAATGAAGGGGCAAGATGGACTCCAACGTAAGATGGACCACTTTCAGAGTAAAATGATGTAGAATTTTTTTTTCAAAGTGAAGGACTTTTCAAAAAAATCTGAAAAAATTCCAAAAATTGGGGCAACATGTCTTCAATGTTGCATAATTTTTTCAAATTTTTACGTGGAAGCCTTTTACTCCAAAAAAAAAAATTCCTACTTCATTTTACCTCATAGGCCCATTTTGCTCCGATCTCTTATAAAATTTATATAAAATTGTCAATAACAATTTATATAAGATGAAATTCTCAAATCTGATTCAGTGAATCTGTGAAAAACTTAATGAAAAATGAAATAAGCCCTAGAAACAAAAAATTAATTGAAAATTGAAGAATTTTCATTATTTTTTACATTTTTTCAAATTTTTCAAGATTCAAAAAAAAGTAAAAAGTAATGAAAATTTTTCAATTTTCAATTAATTTTTCGTTTCTAGAGCTTATTTTATTCCTCATTAAATTCTCCACAGATTAACTGAATCAGATTTGAAAATTTCATCTTGTACAAATTGTTATTATGGATTTTACACGAAAAAATTTACTTTTTTCTCTTATTGTATCTCCCAATAATCCTCAATCCTCTCCAAAAAAAAGGCATCTCCCCAATTTCCCCTAAATTCCCTCATCTCAAAGACATTTTCCAAAAAAATAACGATTTTCTAATTTTCAGTGAAGGAGAAACGACCTACGATCTCCGAGATGCGCAGATTCTCCGCGTGAAAATCGCGAAAATTGGGGAAAACGTCGACAACATTAGCAAAAGAATTTTGGCAATTGGAACAGCTGACGTTGATCATCCTCCCCAAGGGCAGACTCTTCGTCTCCACCAAATGGTTCGAGCATCAGCGATGATATTTTTAAAAGAGCACTTGTTGACAATCCCTTCATTACCAAGTGAAGAAGAGTATCTCGAGATTCAGGCAAGACGTCAGAGAAAAATTGAGGAACGCATAGCTTACGAGAGACAGTTAGAGGTCGAAGAAGCTCTGAGAGAAAGGCGAAAAGAGCAAAGAATCGACAGTAAAAATTCGCAGAGTGGTACATCAACAAAGAATCTGGAGCACTTGGTGGAGAAATCTGAGGGCTGGGGTCCATCAAGTGCAGCTGTGATGCTGCCATCCTCCACTATGGACCCAATTATCGAACAAATGAGTAATTTAAGGTCCTACATAAAACAGGCAAGAGCCGAATGCAAATACGACGAGGTAGCTACGTTAGAAAGTAACTTGAAGGAACTGCAAAGTGCATATTTCGCTATGAAACAAACTACTGATGGCTGAACTTCAAAGAAACTCCTTTTTTTACATAAAAATATAGGAAAAACTGGAAAAAAAATGGACTTTTACGTTTACAAAATTACTCGGGATTTTTTTTTAGTGTGAAGGGGTCTACAAAAAAATTTGAAAAAATTCACCAACAATGTTCACATATTAAAGTATTTTCTCAAATTTTTTCAGATTTTTTTATGAACTTCTTCACTGCCAAAAAAAAAAATCGTAGATCATAATGTTGCAAAAGTCCATTTTGCCCCACTCTTTTCCCTAATAAATGCAACTTTAATAATTAATTGTCATGTATGTGAAGCTGTCTAATTTTCTTTATTGTAAAAAAATAAGTCCACTTTGTAAATATCTTCAATAGCAGATTATTATCATTATTATTATTATTATTAATTTAATTATGGAAATAAATTCAGCATTTGCATCTCTATATAATTAATTAAATTCGCTTACAAATGCGCATCTAACTTTTTAAATGAATACTCATTATAAATAAATGAAGTGATGAATTCCGGTGGATCTAGTCTATTAACAAGATCATGGAATAAATCATAGGCAGTGATAAATTTCTCAATTTCTCGCGGTTTATTCTCATAATTCGCAGAAATTTCCTGTAAAATTGCTTGAGATCGGTATTTAATGAGGTTTCTCGTCACGATTTCTTCACTGTCTTCAATTTCAGCTGCATGCCTGATCCACTGCCATATTTGGGACCTCGAAATTTCTGCAGTAGCCGAATCTTCAACACTGTTGTCAAGCACAAAGTGTCCTCTTCCATTTAGCCAGTTCCAGATAAAGAGAATTGAGACTCGGATGTTGTGGTCCAGACCTTGAAGAGTAACACCGCCTTTAGGCAAACTCAGCAGATCCTCAGCTGTTATTTGGGAGGAGGAGGCTCCAGGATAAGTGATCCTGTTCTGCAGAGGTCCTCCAAACTCCCTCCAAAGCGAATTCATGTACTGCACCAATTTGCAGTCATAAACCATGAATCCATCGACTCCACAGTGAATCTCGATGAGCTTAGCTTCGGAAATTTGACTGAGAACACTGGAGAACTCTTGGGAATTGATGTTTTTAGGGAGGAGACGTGCTGCCATGCCTCCAGTGGCATGAGCCCCTCTTTTGTGGCAAGTTGCAACGACTAGTTCCATGTATTTCTTCAAAAATCTGCGGTTCATGTTGACGTATTTGTTTCTGTCTGGGAGAAGAAAGGATTTTTCGGTGCCGAATTTGGAGATTATTGAGGCTGAATAGTCCCAGATGCCGCAGTTGAGGCCCAATGAGTGTTCTCGAAGCTCGTAAAGGATGTTTTCCATCTCGAAACTGGCGAGGATGTTCTCGATGAGGACACAAGCCTTTATTGAAGCATGTGGCAATCGCAGCCTCCTTTCGGTCCAGGAGAAAATGTCGTTCCACAGTTTGGCTTCGTTTGAGCTTTCGAGCTTGGATAAATAAAAGGCGGGGCCCGATGCGAGATCCTGGAGGATGCTGCCGTTGTGGAAGATGAGGAGGGAGAAGTCGAAAAGAGGTCCTGGGATCTGGCGACCGTTGATACTCATGTTGGACTCGATCATGTTCCAGGCGCGGGGACGCAGCATGAGAATCGGACACTTGCTGATGCTTTTGATGAGGGGAAGACGGTTGTGAACTGCGAGGAGGACGTTGTGGAGACCAGATATTTGATTGGACCAGGTCGGACAGTGGCCATCGTCGAAGTCCACTTGGATACCTTGGACATCGGACTGGAGGGCTGAGGTGAAGTGGGAAATACTGCTGGGACTCACGTCACCGAGGTCCAAATGACGATTCTTCAAACGATCACCTAGAAATAATTTTAGGAGATTTAGTTTGTTTTTTGAGAGTATTTGGGTGAATATTGGGTTTTGGGGAATTTATCAAGAGATGTTTTTTGGAGAGAATTGGATTCTGTACGGAAAAGTGCTCTTGCGAATTTTCTTTGAAGGTAGTGGTTTCAAAGATATTGAGGGGAAGAGATATAATTTTTGGAAAATTCTCTGATAACTTCATTTTTGAGGGAATTGGGGTAAAAAGAATATATCTTAGTTTTGATGTTTTATGTTATGAAAATTACTAGAAATCAATGGAAATATTGGAGATATGTTTTTTCTGATGATTCCATTGGAAAGCTGAGGAAATTTCACATAGGAATCATATGTCAGAAGTTATTTTTTTGAATTTTTCAAAAATTCCATTTTTTGCGAAAGATTTGAAGGTGAAATCCTTCTGTTTTTGAAAAATTTCAGATTTTCGGGAATATCTCTGGTTCTATTAATCGTAGCGACTTGGGGTTCATCTTAAATGGAAGGTGAGCTCATTTCCCATCGATTCATGTGGTTTAAAAAATAAATTATCAATTTTTCAAGTACTTATAGGGCAAAAACTGATTTTCAGAAAATGACCTATAAATATTTGAAAAATTGATTTAAAAAAATTTGAACCACATGAATCGATGGGAAATGAGCTCACCTTTCATTTGAGATCAACCCCAGCTCGCTACGACCAATAGAACCAGAGATATCGTCGAAAAAGTGAATTTTTTCGATTTTCAAAAGACCCGCCTCTTCAAAACTTGACCCGAAAAAGTAAAATTTTCAAAAAAATTAATTTCGATACATGTTTTCCATCCAAAATTTCCTCAGCTTTCCAATGGAATCATCAGAAAATCTCTATCTCGAACCGTTCAATCGAAATATCCATTTTACCCCACTTTCCCTTAAAGTTTTGACATAAACTTACAAACTGGTGAAATCTTCCAATCTCCCTCTATTCCCTCCACCTTTTTAAATCTCGGTAGAGTTGGATTATTCTTGAACTCTGCCTTTTTCCTCAGTCTCTCATTATAAAGTCCCTCAATTCTCTTCTCAAAGTGAATAACCAATTCAACCATAAATTCAATCGCATTTTTCGTGAATAATTCATCGAATTCCTTTTTTAGTCCTTTTGGAGCAGTATTGATAAACACATTTCCTTTGAATTTACAATTTTCATCACCATAAATTCTAGCAACACTGCTTTCCAACGAAATCACAGAGGAAAAATTGTCATTCATCGTTTGCACGAGATTTTTCATGAACTGACGAGTAAATTACTTTGTTTTTACACTTTGACCTCCGATATGGCAGAGTGATGATAATGAGCCATGATTGGCTTAAGCTCAACATCACAAACATTTGCGATGACGTTTTGAGATACTGAAATCATTGAATTATCAGTAAAAAAGATATCTTCTTACTGTCTCCTTTTTTTTATCACAACTGTGAGAAAATGAATGAATAATTTTAGTGTTAAATATGAGCGATAAATTCTTGATTTTTCTCACATTCTCCGCAATTATCGGATTCATTTCCCTTTTTTTTTACGTTTTGATATTATAATTATTCATAGAAATATTGGAAAAGTTATTAAAAACTTCAAATTATTTTTATCGAAAGGATTTATCATATTATAAATCAGTTTTAGTTTGAATTATTTGAAATTAAACAGAAATCTGCAAATTTTTAGATTTCGAAATTATCGGAAATTTTCCGAAATTTTTGGTAAATTTAATATTTTCCCGAATTTTTTTCTCGAAATTTCTGGTGAATTCAATATTTTTCCGAAATTTCTGGTAAATTCGATATTTCTCCGAAATTTTTCCTCGAAATTTCTAATAAATTCAATATTTTTCGAAATTTTTTGAAATTTCTGGTAAATTCAATATTTTTCAGAAATTTTTCCTCGAATTTTCTAATAAATTCAATATTTTTCGAAATTTCTGGTAAATTCAATATTTTTCCCAAATTTTTCCTCGAAATTTCTAATAAATTCAATATTTTTCGGAATTTTTTGAAATTTCTGGTATATTCAATATTTTTTCGAAATTTCCGGTAAATTCAATATTTTTCAGAAATTTTTCCTCGAAATTTCTAATAAATTCAATATTTTTCGAAATTTCTGGTAAATTCAATATTTTCCCGAAATTTTTCCTCGAAATTTCTGGTAAATTCAATACTTTTCCCAAATTTTTCCTCGAAATTTCTAATAAATTCAATATTTTTCCCAAATTTTTCCTCAAAATTTCTGGTAAATTCAATATTTTTCCCAAATTTTTCCTCGAAATTTCTAATAAATTCAATATTTTTCGGAATTTTTTGAAATTTCTGGTATATTCAATATTTTTTCGAAATTTCCGGTAAATTCAATATTTTCTCGAAATTTTTCCTCGAAATTTCTAATAAATTCAATATTTTTCCGAAATTTCTGGTAAATTCAATATTTTCTCGAAATTTTTCCTCGAAATTTCTAATAAATTCAATATTTTTCCGAAATTTTCCCTCGAAATTTCTAATAAATTCAATATTTTACCGAAATTTTTTCTCGAAATTTCTCCTAAAATATAATATTGTCTTGAAAAAATCATAATTTGACAATAATTCAATGTTGTTAATAACTTTTCCACCATTTCCATAAACAATTACAATATTTTTCGCAATTATCACAGCCATTTCGACAAGTCTTTGGCATTTTCCTGGCTTTTCGCTATTCTCGAGCCGAATTGAAAGGCTCTTTTTGGAAATGTTGACGTGACTCTGAGGCCGATTTTGAAGGCGCAGAGCCGGAGAAGTAATTTGTCGCCTAAACCTGGAGGCATTTCCGGTACTGGACAGCATCTTTCCCAAGCCTTGAGACTCCTGACGTATTGGACAAAATTCTCATCGAGATAAGGCAGTCGCGACTGTTTTCCATGATCGGAAACGACTCTATCGTCTCTTCCTAAGTTTCTTTCTGAAATTCTGAGAAGTTCTTCGTCAAGTTCTCGAGATAGTGCAGCCCAGCCACTGCGTTTTAGGGTATTTCGGTGTCTTGTGTAACCGCCGAACAATTCATCGGCTCCCATTCCCAAAAGGAGGATTCTGGAAGGAGATTCGTAGGCTGCACCTGTGCTGAAGAGATTTCCAACTCCTCGAGCTGCGAACCAAAGCGCACAGCCGAGACTCTCGTCCAGGATTGTTCGAAGAGGAAAAATGACGTGACAGATGAATTTTTGACGACATTCGTCGAGTTCTCTCTGAGTTATGTTGGCCTAAAAACATAAAAATCAGTGGTAAAATGAATAATTTGAATAATTTTGAAATTTTCAGAGAAATTGATCCTATTTTATCATTAGTGTTTCAAAAATTAAGAGAGATGAAGCAGAGATCGGCTGAAAATTCGCATTTTTAATTTTTTAATTTTTTTTATTTCTGTAATTTCCATCGAAAAAATTTTTATTACTTTCTTAATGAAAAATTTGAATTTTTAAATTTTTCATTAGTTTGAAAATTAATTTTTTTTTTTTTAACAATTTTGATTACTATTGTAATTCAAAATTTGACTGATGGAATTTCATAATTATTTTCTTTATTTAACTTATCAACATTTTTATTAGTTAAATTGAATTATAAATGTCATATAAGCGTCATTTAGATTGGATTAAATTATAAGTTCTTATTTGTGTTACATTTAGTTAAACACTCTCAACTCAAAATTTTTGTCTGAAAGACGGTTGTATTTGGGAAGATTGAACATAGTAGCGTTGATTTTATTATAAAATTAGATATTCCAATTAATTAATAAGTAAGAAAGAATCAAAATTTCGAATAGGAAAAAGAATTATAAAATTTCATTGGTCAAATTTTTAATTACAATAGTAATCAAAATTGTTAAAAAAAAAAATTAATTTTCAAACTAATGAAAAATTTAAAAATCCAAATTTTTTATTAAGAAAGTAATTAAATTTTTTTCGATGGAAATTACAGAAATAAAAAAATTGAAAAATTAAATATGCGAATTTTTTTTTTGCAATCTCTGAGATGGAGCGATTTCGCTCGAATCTTCCTTTTGTAGCTCTTGAAATTCTCTAGAAAAATGGTTAACGATAAAATCGCTTTATCTCAATTAGTTTCCGCGATAAAAAAAAAGGTTGATTCAATCAAATCAATTTTTCTAAAAATTTAATATTCTTGAATTTCGTGATGAATTTCGAAAAATATCTTCTAAATGCGTGGATTCAGGAGAAATTATGAGAGAAATTCATCCTTTACAAGAAAGGACTCTTCATAATTTCGCCTAAACCCCCAAATTTCAAGGACATGAGCCAATAAATCTTCGCCTCATCCAAAATTTTCCTTGATTTTCAAATTCTGAATTAATCACCTCTACCAAATTCCATATTCTATTAGGATAAAGTGTCCTAAGTTCCTCCAACGCTCTTCTCCCCGTTTTCCTATCAGGCACTTGAAATTCCTCCTCTTCATTCCTCCCCCCTCCCTTCAAATCCGTTTCCTTCCTCACCCTCTCAAAAGCGACATTAATAAGATCAATGCTCTCGTCCTCCTCCACAAATTCATTGGCAATAGCCGCTAAGATCGTAGAATCCAGTCCTCCGGAGAATAGAACCCCTATTTTCGAGTGCGAGCATCTAAAAGGCCCTAACTCCCTCAAATTAATGCAATTCTTGCAGTAATTCGGTTTTTTCTGGATTCTGACCCTCACAGCCTCCCTCAGGAGCCCCAAAATATTATTCACCCGATTCGAAACGATCGGATCTTCCAGGAGAAGCGTCATCCCCCCCTCGACACTCGTCGTGCCCATTATCTCCGAATAAGGCAATTCTTCCGGCATTGCAAAGCCTCTTTCTTCCATTTCCGGCCCTAAAATTGCGTTTTTAACGTTAATATCAACCGCCAGGGCCTTCCTGAACCTATCAACAACTCCCCCCCTTTCCCTCCATGGAAAAAGACTCAAATTAAGCTTTTCCTCGTTAAGATCAACCCGAAAAATCCCAAAAGCTGGTACCTCAACAAAACCCTCAAGATTTCTACTAGCAACTGAAGAAATTATAAGGGATTCCCCTATTTTCATAAGCAAACTGTGTCGCCCAATCAAATCTCTCCCAAAATACAAGAAATTCGTTGATTTTTGGAGGTAAACGAAGCTGAAGGGTCCCTTAATCGCTTTAAGAACGCTCAGAACATCGTTTGTTGTTTCTAGAGCAGAAAAGAGCCTTTCTGTATCAGAAACTTGGGAGTCTGCTAAGGGTCCAGAGAATATGTCTCCATTCCACAACAAAATGTTTCCAGTATTTCCTAAAACTGGTTGGCCGATCATTTCTGGGCCTTGGGTCCACAAAACGTAGCCCCGAAATTTTCCGATCCATTTCTCATTGATCTCAAGATCACACAAGAGGGGGGATGGGGTGTCTGGACCTCTTCGGCTGTTGTTTGATGTGCAATTGGCGAAATCAATGAGTTTTTCACTGGCAATGTGGGTTTCGGGTTGTTGGGACACTCGCTCGAGACAACAGAATATTCCGCACATATTCTCATGGGGTTTTAAGGGTTTTTTCTTCTTTAATTTGCACTTTTGGGGGTGAGAGATGAGGGAAGACACGTGATTCTAACCGTTCTAACCAAGAAGAGAGTGATGAATACACAGTCGCATTGGACACAATGAAGGATCTTCGGAAATATTCGGCTCCAATGCTGTAACATGTGAGTTTCATCTTCGGGTCGAGATAGGAGAATTACGCTTCGGTTCGGTCGATGATAGAGCGTTCACACTAGAACGATACACAAGCGCTTGAAACATAGGCGAAATGGAATGAAATTGAGGAAAAAAGGGATTTATCGAGAACAGCGGTTGACGATGGCAGCACATAACTGTTGCTCATTATCTTTGAGGAGCGACGTATCTTTATCAGATCATATGATCTGCTAAATATACTATTTTTTAATTAATAATCAATAAAATGTATCATTATAATTTTATAATGATACATTCGATTGATTATTAATTAAAAAATAAATGGTTTTCAAATTTTCTTTTTGCTTCCCAATACGTTATCCAAATTATTCTGCATTTAACGATGCAAAGTAATTTAAATAATATTTCTGCCAAGTATAGACCCTATTGATTTTGATTAAATATTGAATAATATATGGTTTTCTCATTTCTAAAAAGTATTTCCCAAATGGGCCCAAATGATTTCCAAAATATTCAAAAAGTCCCTTTGCAATTTCTTTTTTTTTATCTGCTAAATATACGTTGCTAATTTTTTGGAGGAGTATGAAAATGCCAGTTTCTGAAAATGCCAGGCCGGAGATGGGTATAGAAGATATGAGTAGCGTCATCTTTGGGCGCCATATGGGAATAATTTTGATTCAAACCAACAGATGGCAGAAGTATAGGAAAAAATTATTTCTATATGGCATCCAAAGATGACCCTACTCATTTCTTCTGTACCCATTTCCGGCGTGGCATTTTCAGGAGTGCGATTGACGTCCATTTCGCTCTATCTCGCTTATTCACCGAAATAATCGTAAAGAACTGTAAAACTCCCTGCTGATCCCAAATTACTGTCCACTTCGCTTTATCTCGCTTATTCACCGAATTAATCGTAAAAAACTCCCTGGTGATCCCAAATTACCGTCCATTTCACTCTATCTCGCTTATTCATCGAGATCGTCATAGAAAAACTGTAAAACTCCCTGCTGATCACAAATTACTGTCCATTTCGCTTTATCTCGCTTATTCACCGAGATCGTCATAGAAAAACTGTAAAACTCCCTACTGATCCCAAATTACTGTCCATTTCGCTTTATCTCGCTTATTCACCGAATTAATCGTAAAAAACTCCCTGGTGATCCCAAATTACCGTCCATTTCGCTTTATCTCGCTTATTCACCGAATTAATCTTAAAAAACTGTAAAACTCCCTGGTAATCCTAAATTAGCCTGAATTTCGCTCTATCTCGCTTATTCACCGAATTAATCGTAAAAAACTGCAGAACTCCCTGGTGATCCCAAATTACCGTCCATTTCGCTCTATCTCGCTTATTCACCGAAATAATCGTGGAAAACTGTGAAACTCCCCGGTGATTTCAGATTACCGTCCATTTCGCTCTATCTCGCTTATTCACCGAGATCTTCGTAAAAAATTGTAAAAGTCCCTGGTGATCCCAAATTACCGTCCATTTCGCTCTATCTCGCTTATTCACCGAATTAATCGTAAAGAACTGTAAAACTCCCTGATGATCCCAAATTACCGTCCATTTCGCTCTATCTCGCTTATTCACCGAAATAATCGCAAGAACCTGTAAAACTCCCAGGTAATCCCAAATCAACCTAAATTTCGCTTTATCTCGCTTATTCACCGAGATAATATCGAAAACCTATCACAAAAATATTTTCTTGTGAGAAGAGAGGGGGGCCAGCCAATCACGAGCGTCTGTATCACTGTAGCAGTGCATGACGTCACAATGGCAATCCCCACTCTCTCGACAGTGCAGGTACGAACCTGTCCTCAGTAAGAGTTGGGGCTCCACCGAGTCCAGACGTGTTTGTGTTAACATCAGGAAAATTCTTATATTTTCCAATTTTTATTGAATAATTAATGCAATATCAATATTAATAAGTGATTTGAATCAATAATAATAGAATTTAATCATAACTATTGATTTTATTCGTACTTGGGGGCCCCGAAGAAGGATCGTACGTCATTACCTTACCGGCTTTTGTCCCGCCTTCTTCTGTCTTTGACAACTGTGAAAGTGACTTTTAAAGTGTTTGACAGTGTTGAAATACTTGTTTTTATACAGTGAAAGTGACAGATACACTGAGAACACTGGGAAATTTTTTATTTGTGACTTTTTATTTGTGTGTGCATTATTGCGGATTACTCGGCGTTTATGTCATCGAAATGAGTAAGTAAATTCGAGTTTTTTTCACGCATTTCGTTTCCTCAATTTCCTCAATTCAGTAGTGAAGAGGTAAAACAAGATAAGTCTCTTTTTTTCTCATCAAGTTTTTTGAAAATACCTTAAAAAATAACCGAGAAAGAGCAATTTTGCCCTCAAACTCTTTTGGAACTCTTGAAATTCTTTACAAAAACAGATAAATAATAACACCTCATCTCACTTAGTTTCCGAGATATTTCCTTCGAAATGACCTCAAAGATAAGTCGATTTATCCTGTTTTACCTCTTCACTACTCAATTATTGTGGATCAATTTTTATTTCACCATTTTCCATTAATTATTCTGCTGAAAAAAATCAATTAAAAATGGAAGGGGGGAGGGGGGAGGCTATAATGATTATTACTTCTTTTTTTATTCGTGTCCATAGAAAAAATCCTCTTTTTTTTCCCTTAAATTTATTCGTGAAAGTTTATTCAGAGAAATGTGGGGCAAAATGGACATTGTCATGGAACACAGTGGGAGATAGATTTTTTTTAATGATTCCATTGGAAAACTGAGAACATTTTAGTTCAAAAACATGTGCCAGAATTGATTTTTTTCAATTTTTTGAGAATTCGATTTTTTCTGGGATTTTTGAGGGGTAAAAGCCTTTCGATTTCTGAGCAAATTCAGTTTTTTGGTAATATCTTTGGTTCTATTAGTCGTAGCGACCTGGGAATGATTTTAAATGAAAAGTGAGATCATTTCTCGTCGATTTATGGGGTTTTGAATTTAAAAATATCGATTTGGAGAAAATATGAGAAAATGTCGAAGGACAATAATCTGTCGGTGTCGAGTGGATTTTCTGAATATTTCAACGTATTTTCGGTTTAATTCATTTATTTTGATTTCAATAAACGGAATTTAGTAAATATGGAGAATGGGGGCCTTTTTTATAAGATTTGAATAATTATCAAAGTCAAATCTTCGGAAAAAAATATGGAATGCGCAAGCAGGATTTGAACCCACGACCCTCTGATTACATGTCAGGTGCTCTGACCACTGAGCTATTGCGAGTTCCTATACTTTCCTTCAAATTTTTGACCAAGATATATTACATCATCTTCGCCACCTCCCTTCCTGAGGTAATTTAAATTAATTTTGAATTAATTTTATTTGGAAAGGCCGCTATACTACATATTTACCCGGAATTTCTCAACGGTCAAGGCACTGCTCACTCCCCCTCCCTGCCCCTTGTCGGCTCTTAGAAATCACTGCGTCTTGAAGCAGTTATTGTCGAAAATAAAATATATTTTAGTATAATATAATTTTTATTTTTCATTTTTTTTTCCTTGGACCTTGATAATTATTAGAGCGTTGTTCAATCAAATAAATTGTCGATAACTGAAGAGTAAATGGATAGATTTTTTGTGAAATAATTGAAATAGAAGTTGACAAAGCATTAGTTTTTTATATTAGAAGAAATAATAATAACAATGGAAAAAATAAAGAGCCCATGAAAAATTATCAAGAACCAAGGAGAAAAAATAAATTTTTATTTTTGGAGAGACAATGCCATGGATGTGTCTCACAGGAAAGAGCGGGGTTGGGGCTCTTTCTAATTCTATAAAATTCTTTGTTATCGCGGGAAATTCGAGTTGTATTTCTTTCAATAAATTTAACAATTAGTATTTTTTAGAGGGAAAATCTCTGTTCTTCATCAGTCTACGGTTCTGATGATGTTGAGCTTTTATCTCGAGTATTTGATAAGTGCAATTGCCTTTATTTTCTCAAATCAATTTAATCATTAGTATTTTTGAGAGGGAAAGTCTCTGTTCTTTGTCAGTCTACGGTTCTGATGGAGTTGAGCTTTTTCCTCGAGTATTTGATAAGTGCAATTGCCTTTATTTTCTTAAATCAATTTAATCATTAGTATTTTTGAGAGGGAAAGTCTCTGTTCTTCGTCAGTCTACGGTTCTGATGATGTTGAGCTTTTTTCTCGAGTATTTGATAAGTGCAATTGCCTTAATTTTCTTAGATTAATTTAATCATTAGTATTTATAAGGGGGGGGGGGAATTATATATGTATATCTTTGTCCTTCATTAGTGTAAATAAATTTTCATTTTTGGAGAGACAATTCCATGGATGTGTCTCACAGGAAAGAACGGGGTTGGGGCTCTTTCTAATTCTGTATTGTTCTTCGTTATCGCGGGGAATTCAAGTTGTATTTCTCTCAATCAATTCAACAATTAGTATTTTTTAGAGGGGAAATCTCTGTTCTTCGTCAGTCTACGGTTCTGATGATGTTGAGCTTTTTTCTCGCTTATTCGATAAATGCAATTGCCTTTATTTTCTTAAATCAATTTAATCATTAGTATTTTTGAGAGGGAAAGTCTCTGTTCTTTGTCAGTCTACGGTTCTGATGGAGTTGAGCTTTTTCCTCGAGTATTTGATAAGTGCAATTGCCTTTATTTTCTTAAATCAATTTAATCATTAGTATTTTTGAGAGGGAAAGTCTCTGTTCTTTGTCAGTCTACGGTTCTGATGGAGTTGAGCTTTTTCCTCGAGTATTTGATAAGTGCAATTGCCTTTATTTTCTTAAATCAATTTAATCATTAGTATTTTTGAGAGGGAAAGTCTCTGTTCTTCGTCAGTCTACGGTTCTGATGATGTTGAGCTTTTTTCTCGAGTATTTGATAAGTGCAATTGCCTTAATTTTCTTAGATTAATTTAATCATTAGTATTTATAAGGGGGGGGGGGGAATTATATATGTATATCTTTGTCCTTCATTAGTGTAAATAAATTTTCATTTTTGGAGAGACAATTCCATGGATGTGTCTCACAGGAAAGAACGGGGTTGGGGCTCTTTCTAATTCTGTATTGTTCTTCGTTATCGCGGGGAATTCAAGTTGTATTTCTCTCAATCAATTCAACAATTAGTATTTTTTAGAGGGGAAATCTCTGTTCTTCGTCAGTCTACGGTTCTGATGATGTTGAGCTTTTTTCTCGCTTATTCGATAAATGCAATTGCCTTTATTTTCTTAAATCAATTTAATCATTAGTATTTTTGAGAGGGAAAGTCTCTGTTCTTTGTCAGTCTACGGTTCTGATGGAGTTGAGCTTTTTCCTCGAGTATTTGATAAGTGCAATTGCCTTTATTTTCTTAAATCAATTTAATCATTAGTATTTTTGAGAGGGAAAGTCTCTGTTCTTTGTCAGTCTACGGTTCTGATGGAGTTGAGCTTTTTCCTCGAGTATTTGATAAGTGCAATTGCCTTTATTTTCTTAAATTCATTTAATCATTAGTATTTTTGAGAGGGAAAGTCTCTGTTCTTTGTCAGTCTACGGTTCTGATGGAGTTGAGCTTTTTCCTCGAGTATTTGATGAGTGCAATTGCCTTTATTTTCTTAAATTCATTTAATCATTAGTATTTTTGAGAGGGAAAGTCTCTGTTCTTTGTCAGTCTACGGTTCTGATGGAGTTGAGCTTTTTCCTCGAGTATTTGATGAGTGCAATTGCCTTTATTTTCTTAAATTCATTTAATCATTAGTATTTTTGAGAGGGAAAGTCTCTGTTCTTTGTCAGTCTACGGTTCTGATGGAGTTGAGCTTTTTCCTCGAGTATTTGATAAGTTCAATTGCCTTAATTTTCTTAGATTAATTTAATCATTAGTATTTATAAGGGGGGGGGGGGGAATTATATATGTATATCTTTGTTCTTCATTAGTGTAAATAAATTTTCATTTTTGGAGAGACAATTCCATGGATGTGTCTCGCAGTAAAGAGCGGGGTTGGGGCTCTTTCTAATTGTGTATTGTTCTTCGTTATCGCGGCGAATTCAAGTTGTATTTCTCTCAATCAATTCAACAATTAGTATTTTTTAGAGGGGAAATCTCTGTTCTTCGTCAGTCTACGGTTCTGATGATGTTGAGCTTTTTTCTCGAGTATTTGATAAGTGCAATTGCCTTTATTTTCTTAAATTAATTTAATCATTAGTATTTTTGAGAGGGAAAGTCTCTGTTCTTTGTCAGTCTACGGTTCTGATGGAGTTAAGCTTTTTCCTCGAGTATTTGATAAGTGCGATTGCCTTTATTTTCTTAAATCAATTTAATCATTAGTATTTTTGAGAGGGAAAGTCTCTGTTCTTCGTCAGTCTACGGTTCTGATGATGTTGAGCTTTTTTCTCGAGTATTTGATAAGTGCAATTGCCTTTATTTTCTTAAATTAATTTAATCATTAGTATTTTTGAGAGGGAAAGTCTCTGTTCTTTGTCAGTCTACGGTTCTGATGGAGTTGAGCTTTTTCCTCGAGTATTTGATAAGTGCAATTGCCTTTATTTTCTTAAATCAATTTAATCATTAGTATTTTTGAGAGGGAAAGTCTCTGTTCTTTGTCAGTCTACGGTTCTGATGGAGTTGAGCTTTTTCCTCGAGTATTTGATAAGTGCAATTGCCTTTATTTTCTTAAATTCATTTAATCATCAGTATTTTTGAGAGGGAAAGTCTCTGTTCTTTGTCAGTCTACGGTTCTGATGGAGTTGAGCTTTTTCCTCGAGTATTTGATAAGTGCAATTGCCTTTATTTTCTTAAATTCATTTAATCATTAGTATTTTTGAGAGGGAAAGTCTCTGTTCTTTGTCAGTCTACGGTTCTGATGGAGTTGAGCTTTTTCCTCGAGTATTTGATAAGTGCAATTGCCTTTATTTTCTTAAATTCATTTAATCATTAGTATTTTTGAGAGGGAAAGTCTCTGTTCTTTGTCAGTCTACGGTTCTGATGGAGTTGAGCTTTTTCCTCGAGTATTTGATAAGTGCAATTGCCTTTATTTTCTTAAATTCATTTAATCATTAGTATTTTTGAGAGGGAAAGTCTCTGTTCTTTGTCAGTCTACGGTTCTGATGGAGTTGAGCTTTTTCCTCGAGTATTTGATAAGTGCAATTGCCTTTATTTTCTTAAATTCATTTAATCATTAGTATTTTTGAGAGGGAAAGTCTCTGTTCTTTGTCAGTCTACGGTTCTGATGGAGTTGAGCTTTTTCCTCGAGTATTTGATGAGTGCAATTGCCTTTATTTTCTTAAATTCATTTAATCATTAGTATTTATAAGGGGGGGGGGAATTATATATGTATATCTTTGTCCTTCATTAGTGTAAATAAATTTTCATTTTTGGAGAGACAATTCCATGGATGTGTCTCACAGGAAAGAGCGGGGTTGGGGCTCTTTCTAATTCTGTATTGTTCTTCGTTATCGCGGGGAATTCAAGTTGTATTTCTCTCAATCAATTCAACAATTAGTATTTTTTAGAGGGGAAATCTCTGTTCTTCGTCAGTCTACGGTTCTGATGATGTTGAGCTTTTTTCTCGCTTATTCGATAAATGCAATTGCCTTTATTTTCTTAAATTCATTTAATCATTAGTATTTTTGAGAGAGAAAGTCTCTGTTCTTTGTCAGTCTACGGTTCTGATGGAGTTGAGCTTTTTCCTCGAGTATTTGATAAGTGCAATTGCCTTTATTTTCTTAAATTAATTTAATCATTAGTATTTTTGAGAGGGAAAGTCTCTGTTCTTTGTCAGTCTACGGTTCTGATGGAGTTGAGCTTTTTCCTCGAGTATTTGATAAGTGCAATTGCCTTTATTTTCTTAAATTCATTTAATCATCAGTATTTTTGAGAGGGAAAGTCTCTGTTCTTTGTCAGTCTACGGTTCTGATGGAGTTGAGCTTTTTCCTCGAGTATTTGATAAGTGCAATTGCCTTTATTTTCTTAAATTAATTTAATCATTAGTATTTTTGAGAGGGAAAGTCTCTGTTCTTTGTCAGTCTACGGTTCTGATGGAGTTGAGCTTTTTCCTCGAGTATTTGATAAGTGCAATTGCCTTTATTTTCTTAAATCAATTTAATCATTAGTATTTTTGAGAGGGAAAGTCTCTGTTCTTTGTCAGTCTACGGTTCTGATGGAGTTGAGCTTTTTCCTCGAGTATTTGATAAGTGCAATTGCCTTTATTTTCTTAAATTCATTTAATCATCAGTATTTTTGAGAGAGAAAGTCTCTGTTCTTTGTCAGTCTACGGTTCTGATGGAGTTGAGCTTTTTCCTCGAGTATTTGATAAGTGCAATTGCCTTTATTTTCTTAAATTAATTTAATCATTAGTATTTTTGAGAGGGAAAGTCTCTGTTCTTTGTCAGTCTACGGTTCTGATGGAGTTGAGCTTTTTCCTCGAGTATTTGATAAGTGCAATTGCCTTTATTTTCTTAAATTCATTTAATCATTAGTATTTTTGAGAGGGAAAGTCTCTGTTCTTTGTCAGTCTACGGTTCTGATGGAGTTGAGCTTTTTCCTCGAGTATTTGATAAGTGCAATTGCCTTTATTTTCTTAAATTCATTTAATCATCAGTATTTTTGAGAGGGAAAGTCTCTGTTCTTTGTCAGTCTACGGTTCTGATGGAGTTGAGCTTTTTCCTCGAGTATTTGATAAGTGCAATTGCCTTTATTTTCTTAAATCAATTTAATCATTAGTATTTTTGAGAGGGAAAGTCTCTGTTCTTTGTCAGTCTACGGTTCTGATGGAGTTGAGCTTTTTCCTCGAGTATTTGATAAGTGCAATTGCCTTTATTTTCTTAAATTCATTTAATCATTAGTATTTATAAGGGGGGGGGGGGAATTATATATGTATATCTTTGTCCTTCATTAGTGTAAATAAATTTTCATTTTTGGAGAGACAATTCCATGGATGTGTCTCACAGGAAAGAGCGGGGTTGGGGCTCTTTCTAATTCTGTATTGTTCTTCGTTATCGCGGGGAATTCAAGTTGTATTTCTCTCAATCAATTCAACAATTAGTATTTTTTAGAGGGGAAATCTCTGTTCTTCGTCAGTCTACGGTTCTGATGATGTTGAGCTTTTTTCTCGCTTATTCGATAAATGCAATTGCCTTTATTTTCTTAAATCAATTTAATCATTAGTATTTTTGAGAGGGAAAGTCTCTGTTCTTTGTCAGTCTACGGTTCTGATGGAGTTGAGCTTTTTCCTCGAGTATTTGATAAGTGCAATTGCCTTTATTTTCTTAAATCAATTTAATCATTAGTATTTTTGAGAGGGAAAGTCTCTGTTCTTTGTCAGTCTACGGTTCTGATGGAGTTGAGCTTTTTCCTCGAGTATTTGATAAGTGCAATTGCCTTTATTTTCTTAAATTCATTTAATCATCAGTATTTTTGAGAGGGAAAGTCTCTGTTCTTTGTCAGTCTACGGTTCTGATGGAGTTGAGCTTTTTCCTCGAGTATTTGATAAGTGCAATTGCCTTTATTTTCTTAAATTAATTTAATCATTAGTATTTTTGAGAGGGAAAGTCTCTGTTCTTTGTCAGTCTACGGTTCTGATGGAGTTGAGCTTTTTCCTCGAGTATTTGATAAGTGCAATTGCCTTTATTTTCTTAAATTCATTTAATCATTAGTATTTTTGAGAGGGAAAGTCTCTGTTCTTTGTCAGTGTACGGTTCTGATGGAGTTGAGCTTTTTCCTCGAGTATTTGATAAGTGCAATTGCCTTTATTTTCTTAAATCAATTTAATCATTAGTATTTGTGAGAGGGAAAGTCTCTGTTCTTTGTCAGTCTACGGTTCTGATGGAGTTGAGCTTTTTCCTCGAGTATTTGATAAGTGCAATTGCCTTTATTTTCTTAAATTAATTTAATCATTAGTATTTTTGAGAGGGAAAGTCTCTGTTCTTTGTCAGTCTACGGTTCTGATGGAGTTGAGCTTTTTCCTCGAGTATTTGATAAGTGCAATTGCCTTTATTTTCTTAAATTAATTTAATCATTAGTATTTTTGAGAGGGAAAGTCTCTGTTCTTTGTCAGTCTACGGTTCTGCTGGAGTTGAGCTTTTTCCTCGAGTATTTGATAAGTGCAATTGCCTTTATTTTCTTAAATCAATTTAATCATTAGTATTTTTGAGAGGGAAAGTCTCTGTTCTTTGTCAGTCTACGGTTCTGATGGAGTTGAGCTTTTTCCTCGAGTATTTGATAAGTGCAATTGCCTTTATTTTCTTAAATCAATTTAATCATTAGTATTTTTGAGAGGGAAAGTCTCTGTTCTTTGTCAGTCTACGGTTCTGATGGAGTTGAGCTTTTTCCTCGAGTATTTGATAAGTGCAATTGCCTTTATTTTCTTAAATTCATTTAATCATTAGTATTTTTGAGAGGGAAAGTCTCTGTTCTTTGTCAGTCTACGGTTCTGCTGGAGTTGAGCTTTTTCCTCGAGTATTTGATAAGTGCAATTGCCTTTATTTTCTTAAATTAATTCATTCATTAGTATTTTTGAGAGGGAAAGTCTCTGTTCTTTGTCAGTCTACGGTTCTGATGGAGTTGAGCTTTTTCCTCGAGTATTTGATGAGTGCAATTGCCTTTATTTTCTTAAATTCATTTAATCATTAGTATTTTTGAGAGGGAAAGTCTCTGTTCTTTGTCAGTCTACGGTTCTGATGGAGTTGAGCTTTTTCCTCGAGTATTTGATAAGTGCAATTGCCTTTATTTTCTTAAATTCATTTAATCATCAGTATTTTTGAGAGGGAAAGTCTCTGTTCTTTGTCAGTCTACGGTTCTGATGGAGTTGAGCTTTTTCCTCGAGTATTTGATAAGTGCAATTGCCTTTATTTTCTTAAATTCATTTAATCATCAGTATTTTTGAGAGGGAAAGTCTCTGTTCTTTGTCAGTCTACGGTTCTGATGGAGTTGAGCTTTTTCCTCGAGTATTTGATAAGTGCAATTGCCTTTATTTTCTTAAATTAATTTAATCATTAGTATTTTTGAGAGGGAAAGTCTCTGTTCTTTGTCAGTCTACGGTTCTGATGGAGTTGAGCTTTTTCCTCGAGTATTTGATAAGTGCAATTGCCTTTATTTTCTTAAATCAATTTAATCATTAGTATTTTTGAGAGGGAAAGTCTCTGTTCTTTGTCAGTCTACGGTTCTGATGGAGTTGAGCTTTTTCCTCGAGTATTTGATAAGTGCAATTGCCTTTATTTTCTTAAATTCATTTAATCATCAGTATTTTTGAGAGAGAAAGTCTCTGTTCTTTGTCAGTCTACGGTTCTGATGGAGTTGAGCTTTTTCCTCGAGTATTTGATAAGTGCAATTGCCTTTATTTTCTTAAATTAATTTAATCATTAGTATTTTTGAGAGGGAAAGTCTCTGTTCTTTGTCAGTCTACGGTTCTGATGGAGTTGAGCTTTTTCCTCGAGTATTTGATAAGTGCAATTGCCTTTATTTTCTTAAATCAATTTAATCATTAGTATTTGTGAGAGGGAAAGTCTCTGTTCTTTGTCAGTCTACGGTTCTGATGGAGTTGAGCTTTTTCCTCGAGTATTTGATAAGTGCAATTGCCTTTATTTTCTTAAATTAATTTAATCATTAGTATTTTTGAGAGGGAAAGTCTCTGTTCTTTGTCAGTCTACAGTTCTGATGGAGTTGAGCTTTTTCCTCGAGTATTTGATAAGTGCAATTGCCTTTATTTTCTTAAATCAATTTAATCATTAGTATTTTTGAGAGGGAAAGTCTCTGTTCTTTGTCAGTCTACGGTTCTGATGGAGTTGAGCTTTTTCCTCGAGTATTTGATAAGTGCAATTGCCTTTATTTTCTTAAATTCATTTAATCATTAGTATTTATAAGGGGGGGGGGGGGAATTATATATGTATATCTTTGTCCTTCATTAGTGTAAATAAATTTTCATTTTTGGAGAGACAATTCCATGGATGTGTCTCACAGGAAAGAGCGGGATTGGGGCTCTTTCTAATTCTGTATTGTTCTTCGTTATCGCGGGGAATTCAAGTTGTATTTCTCTCAATCAATTCAACAATTAGTATTTTTTAGAGGGGAAATCTCTGTTCTTCGTCAGTCTACGGTTCTGATGATGTTGAGCTTTTTTCTCGCTTATTCGATAAATGCAATTGCCTTTATTTTCTTAAATCAATTTAATCATTAGTATTTTTGAGAGGGAAAGTCTCTGTTCTTTGTCAGTCTACGGTTCTGATGGAGTTGAGCTTTTTCCTCGAGTATTTGATAAGTGCAATTGCCTTTATTTTCTTAAATCAATTTAATCATTAGTATTTTTGAGAGGGAAAGTCTCTGTTCTTTGTCAGTCTACGGTTCTGATGGAGTTGAGCTTTTTCCTCGAGTATTTGATAAGTGCAATTGCCTTTATTTTCTTAAATTCATTTAATCATTAGTATTTTTGAGAGGGAAAGTCTCTGTTCTTTGTCAGTCTACGGTTCTGATGGAGTTGAGCTTTTTCCTCGAGTATTTGATAAGTGCAATTGCCTTTATTTTCTTAAACTCATTTAATCATTAGTATTTTTGAGAGGGAAAGTCTCTGTTCTTTGTCAGTCTACGGTTCTGCTGGAGTTGAGCTTTTTCCTCGAGTATTTGATAAGTGCAATTGCCTTTATTTTCTTAAATCAATTTAATCATTAGTATTTTTGAGAGGGAAAGTCTCTGTTCTTTGTCAGTCTACGGTTCTGATGGAGTTGAGCTTTTTCCTCGAGTATTTGATAAGTGCAATTGCCTTTATTTTCTTAAATTCATTTAATCATTAGTATTTATAAGGGGGGGGGGGGAATTATATATGTATATCTTTGTCCTTCATTAGTGTAAATAAATTTTCATTTTTGGAGAGACAATTCCATGGATGTGTCTCACAGGAAAGAGCGGGGTTGGGGCTCTTTCTAATTCTGTATTGTTCTTCGTTATCGCGGGGAATTCAAGTTGTATTTCTCTCAATCAATTCAACAATTAGTATTTTTTAGAGGGGAAATCTCTGTTCTTCGTCAGTCTACGGTTCTGATGATGTTGAGCTTTTTTCTCGCTTATTCGATAAATGCAATTGCCTTTATTTTCTTAAATCAATTTAATCATTAGTATTTTTGAGAGGGAAAGTCTCTGTTCTTTGTCAGTCTACGGTTCTGATGGAGTTGAGCTTTTTCCTCGAGTATTTGATAAGTGCAATTGCCTTTATTTTCTTAAATCAATTTAATCATTAGTATTTTTGAGAGGGAAAGTCTCTGTTCTTTGTCAGTCTACGGTTCTGATGGAGTTGAGCTTTTTCCTCGAGTATTTGATAAGTGCAATTGCCTTTATTTTCTTAAATTCATTTAATCATCAGTATTTTTGAGAGGGAAAGTCTCTGTTCTTTGTCAGTCTACGGTTCTGATGGAGTTGAGCTTTTTCCTCGAGTATTTGATAAGTGCAATTGCCTTTATTTTCTTAAATTAATTTAATCATTAGTATTTTTGAGAGGGAAAGTCTCTGTTCTTTGTCAGTCTACGGTTCTGATGGAGTTGAGCTTTTTCCTCGAGTATTTGATAAGTGCAATTGCCTTTATTTTCTTAAATTCATTTAATCATTAGTATTTTTGAGAGGGAAAGTCTCTGTTCTTTGTCAGTCTACGGTTCTGATGGAGTTGAGCTTTTTCCTCGAGTATTTGATAAGTGCAATTGCCTTTATTTTCTTAAATCAATTTAATCATTAGTATTTGTGAGAGGGAAAGTCTCTGTTCTTTGTCAGTCTACGGTTCTGATGGAGTTGAGCTTTTTCCTCGAGTATTTGATAAGTGCAATTGCCTTTATTTTCTTAAATTAATTTAATCATTAGTATTTTTGAGAGGGAAAGTCTCTGTTCTTTGTCAGTCTACGGTTCTGATGGAGTTGAGCTTTTTCCTCGAGTATTTGATAAGTGCAATTGCCTTTATTTTCTTAAATTAATTTAATCATTAGTATTTTTGAGAGGGAAAGTCTCTGTTCTTTGTCAGTCTACGGTTCTGCTGGAGTTGAGCTTTTTCCTCGAGTATTTGATAAGTGCAATTGCCTTTATTTTCTTAAATCAATTTAATCATTAGTATTTTTGAGAGGGAAAGTCTCTGTTCTTTGTCAGTCTACGGTTCTGATGGAGTTGAGCTTTTTCCTCGAGTATTTGATAAGTGCAATTGCCTTTATTTTCTTAAATCAATTTAATCATTAGTATTTTTGAGAGGGAAAGTCTCTGTTCTTTGTCAGTCTACGGTTCTGATGGAGTTGAGCTTTTTCCTCGAGTATTTGATAAGTGCAATTGCCTTTATTTTCTTAAATTCATTTAATCATTAGTATTTTTGAGAGGGAAAGTCTCTGTTCTTTGTCAGTCTACGGTTCTGCTGGAGTTGAGCTTTTTCCTCGAGTATTTGATAAGTGCAATTGCCTTTATTTTCTTAAATTAATTCATTCATTAGTATTTTTGAGAGGGAAAGTCTCTGTTCTTTGTCAGTCTACGGTTCTGATGGAGTTGAGCTTTTTCCTCGAGTATTTGATGAGTGCAATTGCCTTTATTTTCTTAAATTCATTTAATCATTAGTATTTTTGAGAGGGAAAGTCTCTGTTCTTTGTCAGTCTACGGTTCTGATGGAGTTGAGCTTTTTCCTCGAGTATTTGATAAGTGCAATTGCCTTTATTTTCTTAAATTCATTTAATCATCAGTATTTTTGAGAGGGAAAGTCTCTGTTCTTTGTCAGTCTACGGTTCTGATGGAGTTGAGCTTTTTCCTCGAGTATTTGATAAGTGCAATTGCCTTTATTTTCTTAAATTCATTTAATCATCAGTATTTTTGAGAGGGAAAGTCTCTGTTCTTTGTCAGTCTACGGTTCTGATGGAGTTGAGCTTTTTCCTCGAGTATTTGATAAGTGCAATTGCCTTTATTTTCTTAAATTAATTTAATCATTAGTATTTTTGAGAGGGAAAGTCTCTGTTCTTTGTCAGTCTACGGTTCTGATGGAGTTGAGCTTTTTCCTCGAGTATTTGATAAGTGCAATTGCCTTTATTTTCTTAAATCAATTTAATCATTAGTATTTTTGAGAGGGAAAGTCTCTGTTCTTTGTCAGTCTACGGTTCTGATGGAGTTGAGCTTTTTCCTCGAGTATTTGATAAGTGCAATTGCCTTTATTTTCTTAAATTCATTTAATCATCAGTATTTTTGAGAGAGAAAGTCTCTGTTCTTTGTCAGTCTACGGTTCTGATGGAGTTGAGCTTTTTCCTCGAGTATTTGATAAGTGCAATTGCCTTTATTTTCTTAAATTAATTTAATCATTAGTATTTTTGAGAGGGAAAGTCTCTGTTCTTTGTCAGTCTACGGTTCTGATGGAGTTGAGCTTTTTCCTCGAGTATTTGATAAGTGCAATTGCCTTTATTTTCTTAAATTCATTTAATCATTAGTATTTTTGAGAGGGAAAGTCTCTGTTCTTTGTCAGTCTACGGTTCTGATGGAGTTGAGCTTTTTCCTCGAGTATTTGATAAGTGCAATTGCCTTTATTTTCTTAAATCAATTTAATCATTAGTATTTGTGAGAGGGAAAGTCTCTGTTCTTTGTCAGTCTACGGTTCTGATGGAGTTGAGCTTTTTCCTCGAGTATTTGATAAGTGCAATTGCCTTTATTTTCTTAAATTAATTTAATCATTAGTATTTTTGAGAGGGAAAGTCTCTGTTCTTTGTCAGTCTACAGTTCTGATGGAGTTGAGCTTTTTCCTCGAGTATTTGATAAGTGCAATTGCCTTTATTTTCTTAAATCAATTTAATCATTAGTATTTTTGAGAGGGAAAGTCTCTGTTCTTTGTCAGTCTACGGTTCTGATGGAGTTGAGCTTTTTCCTCGAGTATTTGATAAGTGCAATTGCCTTTATTTTCTTAAATTCATTTAATCATTAGTATTTATAAGGGGGGGGGGGGAATTATATATGTATATCTTTGTCCTTCATTAGTGTAAATAAATTTTCATTTTTGGAGAGACAATTCCATGGATGTGTCTCACAGGAAAGAGCGGGATTGGGGCTCTTTCTAATTCTGTATTGTTCTTCGTTATCGCGGGGAATTCAAGTTGTATTTCTCTCAATCAATTCAACAATTAGTATTTTTTAGAGGGGAAATCTCTGTTCTTCGTCAGTCTACGGTTCTGATGATGTTGAGCTTTTTTCTCGCTTATTCGATAAATGCAATTGCCTTTATTTTCTTAAATCAATTTAATCATTAGTATTTTTGAGAGGGAAAGTCTCTGTTCTTTGTCAGTCTACGGTTCTGATGGAGTTGAGCTTTTTCCTCGAGTATTTGATAAGTGCAATTGCCTTTATTTTCTTAAATCAATTTAATCATTAGTATTTTTGAGAGGGAAAGTCTCTGTTCTTTGTCAGTCTACGGTTCTGATGGAGTTGAGCTTTTTCCTCGAGTATTTGATAAGTGCAATTGCCTTTATTTTCTTAAATTCATTTAATCATTAGTATTTTTGAGAGGGAAAGTCTCTGTTCTTTGTCAGTCTACGGTTCTGATGGAGTTGAGCTTTTTCCTCGAGTATTTGATAAGTGCAATTGCCTTTATTTTCTTAAACTCATTTAATCATTAGTATTTTTGAGAGGGAAAGTCTCTGTTCTTTGTCAGTCTACGGTTCTGATGGAGTTGAGCGTTTTTCTTGAGTATTTGATAAGTGCAATTGCCTTTATTTTGTTAGATTAATTTAATCATTAGTATTTATAAGGGGGGGGGGGGGAATTATATATGTATATCTTTGTTCTTCATTAGTGTAAATAAATTTTCATTTTTGGAGAGACAATTCCATGGATGTGTCTCACAGGAAAGAGCGGGGTTGGGGCTCTTTCTAATTCTGTATTGTTCTTCGTTATCGCGGGGAATTCAAGTTGTATTTCTCTCAATCAATTCAACAATTAGTATTTTTTAGAGGGAAAATCTCTGTTCTTCGTCAGTCTACGGTTCTGATGATGTTGAGCTTTTTCCTCGAGTATTTGATAAGTGCAATTGCCTTTATTTTCTTAAATTCATTTAATCATTAGTATTTTTGAGAGGGAAAGTCTCTGTTCTTTGTCAGTCTACGGTTCTGATGGAGTTGAGCTTTTTCCTCGAGTATTTGATAAGTGCAATTGCCTTAATTTTCTTAGATTAATTTAATCATTAGTATTTATAAGGGGGGGGGGGGGGGGTGGGAATTATATATGTATATCTTTGTTCTTCATTAGTGTAAATAAATTTTCATTTTTGGAGAGACAATTCCATGGGTGTGTCTCACAGGAAAGAGCGGGGTTGGGGCTCGTTCTAATTCTGTATTGTTTTTTGTTATCGCGGGAAATTCAAGTTGTATTTCTTTTAATCAATTTAACAATTAGTATTTTTGAGAGGGAAAATCTCTGTTCTTCGTCAGTCTACGGTTCTGATGATGTTGAGCTTTTTCCTCGAGTATTTGATGAGTGCAATTGCCTCCATTTTCTTGAATTAATTTAATTATTAGTATTCATAAGGGAGGGGGGGAATATATATATAGATATCTCTGTCCTTCATCAGTGTAAATAAATTTTCATTTTTGGAGAGACAATTCCATGGGTGTGTCTCACAGGAAAGAGCGGGGTTGGGGCTCTTTCTAATTCTGTTTTGTTTTTTGTTATTGCGGGAAATTCAAGTTGTATTTCTTTTAATCTATTCAACAATTAGTATTTTTGAGAGGGAAAATCTCTGTTCTTCGTCAGTCTACGGTTCTGATGATGTTGAGCTTTTTTCTCGAGTATTTGATAAGTGCAATTGCCTTTATTTTCTTAAATTGATTCAATCATTAGTATTTTTGAGAGAGAAAATCTCTGTTCTTCGTCAGTCTACGGTTCTGATGATGTAGAGCCTTTTTCTCGAGTATTAGATAAGTGCAATCGCCTTCATTTTCGTAAATTAATTTAATCATTAGTATTTATAAGGGGGGGGGGATATATATATATATATATATATATATATATAGATATCTCTGTCCTTCATCAGTGTAAATAAATTTTCATTTTTGGAGAGACAATTCCATGGGTGTGTCTCACAGGAAAGAGCGGGGTTGGGGCTCTTTCTAATTCTGTATTGTTCTTTGTTATCGCGGGAAATTCGAGTTGTATTTCTTTTAATCAATTTAACAATTAGTATTTTTGAGAGGGAAAATCTCTGTTCTTCGTCAGTCTACGGTTCTGATGATGTTGAGCTTTTTCCTCGAGTATTTGATGAGTGCGATTGCCTTTATTTTCTTAAATTGATTTAATCATTAGTCTTTTTGAGAGGGAAAATCTCTGTTCTTCGTCAGTCTACGGTTCTGATGATGTTGAGCCTTTTTCTCGAGTATTTGATAAGTGCAATTGCCTTCATTTTCGTAAATTAATTTAATCATTAGTATTTATAAGGGGGGGGGGGGGATATATATATATATATATAGATATCTGTGTCCTTCATCAGTGTAAATAAATTTTCATTTTTGGAGAGACAATTCCATGGGTGTGTCTCACAGGAAAGAGCGGGGTTGGGGCTCTTTCTAATTCTGTATTGTTTTTTGTTATCGCGGGAAATTCAAGTTGTATTTCTTTTAATCAATTTAACAATTAGTATTTTTGAGAGGGAAAATCTCTGTTCTCCATCAGTCTACGGATCTGATGTTGAGCTTTTTTCTCGGGTTGTTAATAGGTGAATTCACCTTTATTTATTTAAATTAATTTAATCATTAGTATTCTAAAAAAAAAAAAAATCATTATTATTCAAGGGGGGGAGTATCTCTTTTCTTCATCAGTCTACGGATCTGACGTTGAGCTTCTTTCTCGGGTTGTTCATAGGTTAATTCACCTTTATTTATTTAAATTAAGTTATTCATCAGTATTTATGGGGGGGGGGGGAATATATATGTATATCTCTGTCCTTCATCAGTGTAAATAAATTTTCATTTTTGGAGAGACAATTTCATGCATGTGTCTCACAGGAAAGGGCGGGGTTGGGGCACTTTCCAATTTTGTATTGTTCTTCAATATTGAAGCAAATTCTACTGTTCAGTACAATAAAAATTTGGAGAAGTGTGAAAATGACAGTTTCTGAAAATGCCAGGCCGAAAATGGGTATAGAAGAAATGTAAGGTCATCTTTGGGTGCCATATAGGAATAATATTTTCCTAAACTTCTGTCATCTGTTGGTTTGAATCAAAATTATTCCCATATGGCACCCAAAGATGACGCTCTTCATATCTTCTATACCCATTTCCGGCCTGGTGTTTTCAGAAACTGGCATTTTCATACACCTCCGTATATTTAGCAGATCATATGATCTGCTAAATATACTACTTTTCAATTAATAATCAATAAAATGTATCATTATAATATTATAATGAACCATTTGATTAATTATTAATTAAAAAATGAATGCTTTTCAAATTTTCTTTTGCTTTCCAATTCGTTGTCCAAATTATTCTGCATTTAACGACAAAATAAAATAATTTCAATAATATTTCTGCCAAGTATAGACCCTATTGATTTTCATTAAATATTAAATAATATATGGTTTTTCTAATTTCTAAAAAGTATTTTCCAAATGTGTCTGAATGATTTCTAAAAAATTTAAAAAGTCCTTTTGCAATTTCTTTATTTTTATCTGCTAAATATACGTTGCTAATTTTTCCATTCACGATTGGACGCATGCGCCTTTTATATTATTATTATAATTGACAAATTGAATTTTGAAAAAAGCGCGGTAATTCAATGCACAATATTTTACTTCACCAATTCGACTGTAGAGGCATGAGAGTGATTGCGTGACTGCTTCTTCGTTACCATTCGTTACTTTCAAACTGTGACGATTCTGCGTTGACCAATGAGGGCCCAGCTCCTTCGCAATCGGCTAACGCCACTCGGGACCAAGCTGTCGACCGCTACGGACGTGAAAATTTTTGAACTCCATGAATATTTATTTATATTTTTTTTTTCTGAAACATTTCGAGTGCTCGCCATTTCTGTCGTTATTTGTGTACATTTATGGATAATTTTTGAAACTTTCATTGTGCTGGTGCTAGTGACAGAGTCTGGAGAAAATTTTCACTTTGGGTTTATCGAGAACGGTCAATTTTTCCTTGATATTCTCTCTTCGAGTGTGAGACAACAGCTGAGAAAAAGGCGGGAGAGCTGAAGAGACGGAGAGCAAATGAGAAACGCTCTCAACGAAGCCGGTGAGTACAAATTTTTTTTCTCTGGTATTTTTATCCATAAACACTTTTTTTTTCTTTCATTTTTTTTTTGTGAATTCATGTCCTCAAACCATTTTTTTCTTTCAATTCATATGAACGAGTGAAATCGAAAATTTAACGGGAAAAATTCGGTTATTTCCTTTGTCTCGATTCCTCGGGCGAAAAGGGGGGGGGGGGTGAGGCTGGCAACAACAAGCCGGCCGGTGTAGACCGTCAAAATATTAGCAAAAAAATTAAATCAGAAGGGAATTTTGAATTAAATGTGAAATTAATGAGAATTAGGTTGCAATAGTACAAATACTTTTTCGTCGAAAAAATTTGAATTTTGGTGAAAAAAAACATTTTATTCGATTGTTTTTTTCTTTTGTTTGAAACCCAACGGTTTTCGAATCGACCAATGGGAGTGAAGCAAATTCTAACTGGACTTAACAGTGCAGTTCTGAATTTACGAATTGGCTTGAATTCATGTATTTTCGAAATTATTGGTCTTGTAGTGTGTCAATTATTTTTATTATTATTGACGTACGTTCGAGAATTTTTATTGCAATAATATTAATGAGAGAGAGAGAAAGAGGCAGAAACTTTCCCCCATGTTGTGAATTATGGTGATGTCGATTGTGAAGTTAATATTTTTCTTATTTCAATTTAAAGGGTGATTAGTGGTGAAAAGGGGAGGAGAGAAGGACTGGAGTTGAGGAGTCATCAAAACAAATAGAAGTGTATCCAAAAAGCAGTGACTCTTAATGTTTTCATGTATTCCGGTATTTTAATGAGAAATCGGATCAACAATGGTTACGATTTCCAATGGCAGACGCCAAGGTCACGCTCAAGAGGGTAGGGGCCTTCGTTTTACAGATCCAGTCTTACAAAAGGGGAAAAAGGTGAGTTTTTTTTCACATTGTTACTATTTTCAATTTGTTTATTATTTTTCAAAAATTCCGGAGGATTATTCATGAAATAAGTAATTTAATGAGAGTGGAATAATTAATTAAAGATAGAAAAAAATTAATTAATTTTTTTAGAACAAGTAAAATTTGAGTATATAAAATGGATTTGTGAGTATTTGTGTGCTGTTCGAATCACAACTCCTCTTTTTCATATCATTCGTTTCGCAGTGTCTCTTTATATGATACTATCTTACCTCTTTTCTGTAATAACATTTAATAATGTATCTGTTCAAAACCTCTCCTCTAATTTAGCATCCCTCTTTATGGAATTTCGTAGTTGAAAAATCTGATTTAAATGAAATATTCAATGAATCTTCGTAGTAAAATTACACTGAGAAAAATTTACATCAAAAATTACTGTGCCTGCCTGAGGAAAGTGGGATGAAGGAGGGCACTGCAAAACATTACTATACCTACAGAGTGAAAATCACCGAACCTTCCAATAAAAGAGACTCATATCAATTTCTTACTGTGCACTCGGTAATTTTCCCACTGGAGATATTACAGTAATTTTATAATTATTTTGCAATGCTGCATCCCTCGTTTATCAGCCCAGGGGGCCTATTCTCGACGTATGGGAATACGATTCGTCAACGAATATAATATTTTCGTTCACGACCAATCGGTTTGCGGGGGACCTTCCCACACGAAGGACTTTCGTTGACGGAACGACTTTTCGTTCACGTATGTTATTTCTTCACGAGCATTCGTCCAATAGCAATAAACAATAATATCAAAAATGAGTGGCAAAAAAGGAAAGTCGACACTGAAAAAGACAGCTGATTCTGGGAAAAGAGCCGCAAATCCAACTGAAGCTCAAAAAACGTTTTTGCTGTCACTTTTGGAGATTGAAAATAGGTTATGTGAGTTCCTCCTTGTGAGAACTTATATTCCACTTGGGGAAGGGACATCTATTCGTCAACGAAATCTTTTCGTGAGGGAATCGTAAATTCGTCAACGAATTTCATGTACGAATTAGCTCATTCGTTCACGAATGTTAGTTCGTCAACGAAAACCAGTTTCCCATGCGTCGAGAATAGGCCCCCAGGCACAGTAATTTAGGTATTTGTGCAGAAGAGCGCCCATAAAATTTAAATAATTATCAAAGTCAAATCTTCGGAAAAAAATATGGAATGCGCAAGCAGGATTTGAACCCACGACCCTCTGATTACATGTCAGGTGCTCTGACCACTGAGCTATTGCGAGTTCCTATACTTTCCTTCAAATTTTTGACCAAGATATATTACATCATTTTCGCCACCTCCCTTCCTGAGGTAATTTAAATTAAATTAATTAATTTTATTGTGGGCTCTATTATAAACAATTACCGTAATTTATAGTAGAAATTTTTCCAAATATAAGTACACCTATAATGGCTCTACTAATTGAATTCCATGGAAACTGTCTAACTGTATATGAAACTACAAAAAAGACTTCCGAAAAAAAATCTCCACTTCCCTTCGGATTTTGAAGAATTCTATAGAATAGAGTAATGCAGAATCGATTTCCAATCTTCTTGAATGTAGGGGAGACCGAGGCAAAATGGATCCCATGGGTTGAGATTCCCCCAGGTTTTCAATGAAATCATCAGAAAATTTTCCTATCTCAAACCGTTTCAATTGAAATATTCATTCCATCCACTTTGCCTAAATAATTGTAATGCCAGTGTAATTATTAAAAACAACAATTTTCATTTTTTTTATTTAAAACGAGGTACAACAATCACGCATTGCATAATCGCTTCGTGTGTCCCATTGAAAAACAACAAGTCAACGAGAGAATTGTCAAGAGCTAATGTTCAAAAGATACACACAACATTCTCATAACTCTCCATTAATTTTTTCCTCATCAAAAACACTTTGAATTAAGATGAACAATCTTTCATATCTTCGCCTTCGAAACAAAGGGGCGTAAGTGCTGTTTATAAGCATAACACTTACGCCCCTTTGTTTTCAAGACGACAATATCTCTAACTTATGTTTTACTCTTTTCTTCATTGTCTTTACAATTCTCCAGCGAATAAAGTAATATTACAGTATAAATATCAGTGATTAGAATTGTGAAATAGCTATTTACAAGTACGAACTTCGAGATGAAGAGACTACACATATACAGAAAACATTTTTTCCACTTTTTTCTTTTTCTCATTCATATACTGATAGTGTGATACTTAATTTATAACGTCACAGGAATTTTATCCACTGAACACAAAAATTCCATTGGCTTCATTATTGTTTTTTTTTTGTTCGTTCTAATTTGATCAAATGATGAAATTCTCTGCTACAACATGAGTTGACCTATTTTTTTTCCTCTTATATACTTTGTAATTGGACAGTTTCAAATTTTCACACAAAAAAAAATAGTTCAAAATCCAAAAATCTCATCTCCAAAGAAAAATAAAAATTTAATGTGTGATCTGAATATGATTGACTAATTTTTTTCATGATTTCGTTGTGATTCATTTATTTTTTTATTTATTAAATTACCTAATGACGTTAATTTAAAATATCTTAATGACTAGAGAAGTTTTTTTTTTGGAATTTGTACAGATATCAAGAGTTGATTGAAAATTAATAAAGAAAATTCATTCATAACAAGATAGAAATATTGAATTTTCATAAGACAAGCACTGCGCTATTATTTTGTAGGAGAAATTTTTCAATTTTTTTTTACATTTCCTCATGAACGTTTCAATGCGGCAATGAAACGAACATTAATCCCTATTCATCAATTCCTCATTTTCCCTTTTTTCTTTTTTGTTTCTCATAGACTTAACAATTCAACACTTCTTTTTATCTTTAACAGTAACAACAATAATAACAGCTTCATATTTATTTTTTTTCCTCTTATTTTTTGATTAACAATGATTCAGTATTATTTTTTTGGCATGAATTCATCTTTGATTTCTCTTTTTTTTATAGATCAAGCGTATGTTATTGCGTATACAGCCAATGAGGATGACCAATTCACGTGAAAATGTGAATAAAGTCGAAAAATCGAAAAATGTGTAACGAACTCTAAAGATATCTCGGAAGCGAATGAGTTTAGGAGAATTTACCAAGAAACTTTTTTTGTAGATGATTAAATTCTCTAAAAAAAAGGTTTCTTCGTCTTTTCTCTTAAACACAGTCGCTGCAAAGATATCGTCACCTTAGAAACCCAAAGTGGCGTAAGCATAATACTTACGCCCTTTTGTATCTTTCTAAGGCAACGATATTTACAGAAAAATGAAAATTTCGATTTTATTCACAATTTCAGCACAAAACTAACTTTTTCTTACGCTAAAAATAAATGCTAATTTATATCCAAATAACTTCCCCCTTCCGAATTTCATTTATCTCTTATTATAATATAATTTTCTCTGTGGAATTTCTTAAATTACCAAAATTAATATATTTAGGTAAAAATATGAGCTGTGTATGGTAATCGAGGTATGGAAAAAAGCACTGATTACATTATATTTGCACAAATTTTTTGTTGTTGTATGATATAAAATATTACGTTGAAGGTGATGAATCCTCGAATTTGTAACAAATTTTTATTTTTTTTATAATTGTAATGATTTTATTCATTTTTTTTCCTCGTTGAGCATGTGTCTGTTACGTTAATCTCTTTACTGTTTTATTTATGTTATTGTTTTTTTTTTCTTTTTAATTAATTTTTAGAATGTATCTCAGATTTATACCGGTGGTATAACAAATATGTACTTTTATCTCCACTTATCCATGTATATATATATTCATATTGCATACACTCAATGCTCTTGCACTTACACTAAAATTTCACATTACATGTATGATTCAATTATCACTTAATTATAATACACATGAAAACTTATTAATTACGTGAGGATTAGGACGATTCATTTAAAACTTCATTCAGGATCATTATAACTAGTTTTTTTTTTCGTTTGATTGAGGCAGAATTCTACTTTGAGCATTCGAAAAAAAAGTGAATTTTTTTCAATTTTTCATGAGATTATTGATTAATATATTGATCTAAGATTTGTTCGGTTTGATGAATACACCTAAAGAAGAAAATTTCGATATACATTACAAAATTTGAGTTCAGCTGGTTGCTAATACAGTATTGAACATAAAAATCTCTAATTTTTCTGTTTCAGATGGCCAATTTTCAAAATTTCAACAATTTTTGCCTAGATCCACCTACTAATCGAAGAATTGCATTTAATTGATGTTTTTGGGGATGAAAAATGCATAAAATACATGAAAATTGTTTTAAAATGTAGTTCAAGAGTATTTTAAGAGTATTTATTGAGCCTAACAAATCTTTCATCAAAATCTTCATTAATAATTTCATAAAAAACTCACAAAAATAGTTTTTTTTTTTTCTCGAGTACCTAAAGTAAAATTCTGCTTCAACATTCTCGTTATTTAATTTATCATCTTCTATTATTCTGCCACGTGGAAAATGTTAATTGTTTGATTTATGAATTAATAATGACTCTCTAGGGAAGAACGAAACACCCGTATTATATCAACTTCCTCCACGTTCTCATCTAATTCAATTATTTTCTTCTAATTTTTTTTTTCTTTCTTTTAATCATTTTGCATTGCTCTTGCATCCTCGCGCTATTCATCGATTCATGAGTTTGTGCACTTTTTAATTTTAATTGTTTTTTTTTTCGCTAAAATTGATGAGATTCTTTTTATCCAGTAGATAATTCAATTTTCAACAGAATAGTTCAATGGTTAATTAGTAAATAATTAAAATAATGGGAAGCCTCAGGCACTGCGGTAAAATGGAACATTCTCCTATATGTTATTCTTTGCTCAATTATTTGAACTCATTATTCGTAGGTTGATTGAATTTTCTAGTGAAGTGGAGGAGTAGAACGAGTTTAAACAGCATGTGTTCATTATCTTCAAAGGATCTCGGAAATAATGGGGTTTAGGAGAATTTATCAGGAGACTTTTTTTATGGGGAATTTAATCCTCTACAGAAAAGGTTTCCTGTGAATTTTCTCTTAACCCATTCGCCTCTTAGATATTTGCAGAAATGTAGAAGTAATAATTATCTCACTCTACAACTTCACGACATAATTACTTTTCTTGTTCACATTCCATCAACCACTGCATTTTTTCTTTGAGATCAAGCGAGCGATAATTCAGTAGCGAAGAGGTAGAAGGGGGTAAGTCGTTGTTTTTCACTTTTTTTTACAAGAATCTCTTGGCAACTAATGGAAATATTTCCTTTTTCGGCCTGAGTCCTTTTTTTGAAGTTCTCAAAATTCTCTACAAAAAAGGGTCAAAATGAAAAGGGCGTATCTCCTACTTTCCGAGATGATCTATTGAAAATGATCATGGAAATATTGATTTGCCCTGTTTTACCTTTTCACTACTGAATTTAAATTTGATAAAACATTAATCAAGTAGGGAAGACCGGGGCAAAACGGGTCTGTCAGTCAAAATGATTTGGAATTTTTTTTTAAGTTAAGGAATGTACGAAAAAACTTGAAAAAATTTACCAACAATTCCTACATAGTGGAGCATTCTCTCAATTTTTTTCAGATTTTTTTATGAAGTTCTTCACTCCGAAAAGAATTCCTGGATCATGTTGCCAGGGAGGTTCATTTTGCCCTATTCTCCTATAGAACTAAAATCACGAATTTTCTGAATTTCTCTTTGCAACAGAAACAGAAACAGAAAAATTAGTTGCTCGCAGTGTATGTGAGAGGCAATTAGCGTGAACATGAATAAACGTAAAATCATCCAATTATGCAAAATTGTGTTATGTTGGAATTGGATAACTCCAATTATCTGTTTGATTTTGAAAATTCTTTGAAACACATATTTAAATATTCAAAGGCAGTTAAACACACCCAAAGCTTTGTTTATACATATAATTCGCTTCCGGCGAATTCCTTTCATCACAGAACTGTTTCAATCTCCGCTATCTCAGTTCGCGTTGAATCATCCTCTGGAAGTCTGTGAAAATGAGAATTTTAATTAATTTACATTAACCTGATTAACTAGGCTAAAATGGACACAAGAGATAAAATGGACACATGTCAGTTGTGGTATTTTATAGTATGAAAATTACTCGAAATCGATGAAAGAATTGGATAGGTTTTTTCTGATGATTTCATTGGAAAGCTGAGGAGATTTCACGTGTAAATCATAGATCAGAAGTTATTTTTTTTAATTTTTTGAAAATTCCATTTTTTGTTCGAGATTTAAAGGTGAAAGCCTTCTGTTTAAGAAAAAATTCAGGTTTTCGGGAATATCGCAGGTTCTATTGGTGGTAGTGATCAGGGGTTGATCGTAGATGAAAGATGAGGTCTTTTCCCATTCATTCATTTGGTTTTAAAAAAAATTATCAATTTTTCAAGTACTTATAATGTTAGAAAAGGAGCTCAGTTACCGACTGATCCTGAATTACCGCGGGATTAGAGGGTCAAACACGTCCGAGATGTGATTAGGGAGACCGCCGGCGTGGCCTCGCGAATTATCGTCCACCTTTGCGTGGGTCTCATCAGAGGAGCATCATCGTTGCTGAATCGTGTAAAATCATCGACTACTTTTCAGTAAGCTAACGCCGAGACGATAGACGCGTGGCGGTTATAATTGAAAATTATATCCGAGGCTTTTGATGAGAGATATTAGAGTCAGTGATTGAGAAAACTATCAGACAGAGACATTACTAACGATTTACAACCGGTATTAATAGATTTGTGCAACTATTAAACGCTGAGTAAAATTATCCAACGACAACATGTGTGAATCTATCTAGTATGAATAAAACCGACGCCGATGTCGATAGACGCGTGGCGTTAATAATCAACAATTGTTTTAACGGTTTTAAATAAAGCAAATCAAACTAGTGAATCATTAATTTACATTTATCGCGACTTACAACCGGGATTAAATCAACAGTGAATTATTTGACATTATTAGGGAAAAAAAAGACAATTATCAAAAAGGAGACCATTAATCAAAAGAAACAATAAATTCGGGCATATTATCTTTGAGTATGTATATCTAGTCACGTTATTTATTAGAGAGTTTATATTTTTGTTAAACCACGTGTCAAATATCATTAGAAAACTGATCAAATCCTTATCCTTTTTGGTGAATTTATTCCGCTTTGTGATTTGAGATTGATCGGATGTTGTGATACATCCTGGCGCCCATTTGGATTTTTGGTTTAGTTATGAATTTGGTTTTTGGCTATTGGGTGCTTTCAAGCGTGCTTAATGCTTGAGCTTACCGTTAGGCTCAGGAATTACGTCACAATATATATATTTTTCTTATTTTTCCGGATGACGAGGTTAACTCAGACGTAACCTTACCCCTTCAAAACTTGACTTAAAAGAGTAAATTTTTAAAAAATTGAAAAACTAAATTCCGACACATGTTTTCCACCTCAAATTTTCGCAGCTTTCCAATAGAATCAGGAAAGCTCTATCTCGAACCGTTCAATTGGAATGTCCATTTTACTCCGCCTTCCCCTAAGCACTCAATCGATTCATTTTACCTGTAAATTTCTGTTGGTAAGAATCTTTCCGAATATTCTGTACTCGTTACGATGGTCCTCGTCATATCCCTGGGTCTTGACACTTCAACTGAATCCAAGTACCTAATGATGAAAGAAAAAAAAGGGATTCTTCAAAATCCACAAAATAAACAGAAATTTTTCCGCGAAATCTCTAAAATTCTAAAAATATTCAGCATGCGCCGGATAATAGGAAAATGGAAGAAAACATGTGCTCTTTAGAAGCAAAGCGAGTAATTCTAATAATCGAGTAAAACATTTATCTATTAACTTACGAATCAAAGTAAGGTGGTAAGGGATGAGGTGCTTCAACTGCTAGCCGCTGAATGTGTGGTGGTATCTCAGGTTTCAGGCATGTGCGCAACCAGTTCAGTTTCTTCGGTTTCCTCCTTTAAAAAATTCCCGTACGGAATATGGACTATTGTTTTTTTTCCAATACTCACTCGTTATCTCTCCTATTTAATACTTTTTCATTGTCTTCCGGTTTTTTTTTTAATTTTCATTTTGATTGAGAGGAAGATGGGGTAAAATGAACGTTAAAGTCGATTTTTTGCTTGAAGTTTGCTCAAATATAGAAAATAGATGATTTTAAATGATTTCGTTGGGAAGCTGAGGAAATTTCAGCTGAAAAATATGTGTTGAATTTGATATTTCGAAATTTTGTCGAAAATTTGATTATTTTTAACCAAAATTTTCGGAATTTTCGAAAAAAAATCGTAAAAATATGTTCCGACCTATGCTTTCCAGCTCAAATTTTCTCAGCTTTCCGATAGAATCATCAAAAAAATTCTATCTCGAACGAGTCTATTAAAATATGTTCATTTTACCCAAATTGCCTCTAAAAACTATGAGGAATAGTTTGAATATTTATTCATTTATTTATTTTTTGAACATTTTGATTGTGAACGAAAAAGAGAATGCAGATGTAAAATTTTGTGCATGTCTGAATAATTTCAATAGGTGAGCTTCTGCCATAGGTGCATAATGAAATATATTCGTACTGTTTGAAATTACTGAAGATATAAATAAACGACAATAATAAATGTTTCAAATATTTCGAATGATATCTGAACGAAGTCTCCTGTTTTGTAACATGCTCTAGATCAGTAGAGTTTGAAGATGAATGAAGAAATAGAATTTAAATTTCTTAAAGAAAAAAATAGGTCAAATCCCTGAGATTATCTATTACAAAAAGTCGTTTTTCTTTCGTGTTAGTACTCGAGTTAAACTCAATTTACTGAGACTTTTAAAGAGTCTTATTACAATGGCATTGTGTCTTTGATGAATTTCACTTTCTTGCAAATTTATGAGAACATTTAAGATATCTGCATGTAACATGTAAATCCATAAAATTTCAAAAGAACCATAAAAACTTTAAAGAATGTTAGCTGTACAGAAAAACTGCAGAAATTGAATAATTCTCACAATATTTTATATAAAAACTATCCGCTTCAATTTAAGGATGATTTGGAGGTACAATTGGAAAAAAAATAGTTGAATTTTTGTATAAAATCGTTAATAACAATTAATACGAGAAGAAATTCTCAGATCTAATTCAGTAAATCTGTAAAGAATGTAATGAAGAATCAAATAAGCCGTAAAAACAAAAAATTAATTGAAAATTATCATTATCTATTACATTTCTCCAAATTTTCCAAGATTTGAAGAAACGTAAAAGATAATAAAACCTTCTCTATTTTCAATTAATTCTTCGTTTCTACGGCTTATTTCATTCCTCATGACATTCATTACAGATTCACTTGATCACATTTGAGAATTTCATCTCTCACAAACTGTTATTAACTATTTTATACAAAAATTTAACATTTTTCCGATTGTACCTCCCAATCATCCCCAAGTGAAATTAATCATCAATTAAATAGAGTATTATTACCTCGGCTGACTCGGTTTAATTCCATGTGCTTCTAAATCCTTTTCCAATTGTCGTATTCGTATTCTCGCCATATCCAATTCATGTTTCACTTTCCACAAGTGCGTATCGCATATTGGATCGTGACACCTGTGCTGCCTGAGGATATCCTGGGCTTCGAAAACAGCACCACGAAACGTCAATGATTTTCCCATACTCTGAAAGTGAACATGAAACAGAGTTAATTAATACAGGAAATTTGTGGGGAAAACTCCCAAAGGCCCGGGGGTTCATGCTGCATGTCGAATGTGCAGGAAAAAAAAATTATCGAACAAAGTTCATAATTTCTATAATTAAGCTTAGCACAAACTTTTGTCATAAATATCACCGTTGCTCATAAATTAACACTCAAATTCAGGTGTTTCCATGAATTCTGCATTTAATTGCATTGACAGGAAAATATTCTTGAATTTAGGAGAAAATATCAAGAGATCTCTGCATAGAAAATTTAATGTTCATAATATTTATTATGACCCAAATATCATCATAAATAACATTCCATTTTATTAAGAAATGATAAGCGAACGAAGTAGCATTGGTAAGGTTACGAAGTGCAAGCTCAGTACTTCAAGTCTTACCCCACCTATTTACGTTGTCGCTTACCTCACTGGGAGTGAGGTAATGCAACACCGAAGGCGTAAACAGACGCCGATATATGAACGATGGCCGGAGAAGTCTCTTGGTCATTAGTTCGCGAAACAGTCACGTGTATTATTTCCATATTAAATTAAACTCAGTTAATAAAGAATCAAATTCAGTTATCTCTCGTAATAATGCAATTATTTTAAATCGGACCCTTCAGGGCTAACATATTTTTGAACAATAATATTTTCTATAATCCTATTTTTTTCGTATTATTGAGACATACTCCTCGACTAAATTAATGATTTCTTACCAAACTAATCAAGGCACAGCATCCACCACGATCGCTCTTCGCTAAGTGATGTCTAACGTATTTAAAGTAAAGATGTTCAAGGAAGAGTAAAAGAGCTGCAAGCACGATTCCAGCTCCCAGTAGTAAAAATGCACTCAAGAATTGTTCCAACGCCAGTGGATCACTGCTCTTCTGGACCTCTTTCCCTGGTTTGCACGTTCCAGTCATCCAGTATCTTCTCAAGCGTTCCAAATCTCCTAGAAATTATCAAAGTGAATTTAAAGAGGAATTCTCCCTTGGAATATCAATCATTATTACCATTCTCCCGATAATCAAGTAGGCGTTTGTTGAACATTTCAACGTATTTCGAGTTTCTGGAGAATGCAAGACCATATCCGGTCATGGCGTACCACGAGCCAACGGTTAATAATCGACAGTCTTCATCCTGCGACACGAGATAGTCGAGGACCGTTCCATCGTAGAAAAATGCATCCAGGTCCCTTAAAATAAAATTCGATCGTCATCAATGTTCACGAATAAAGATGAGAACATGCTGCATTATTATATGAATATGGGAGAATGATTTACCCATTAATTACAGCTTCTATACCATCCAGCACACTCGTTCTATTGAATCGTTCCATGTAAGCATGCATTGGCTTGAAGTATCTAGCAAGTGTACTATCCGTATGACTCCATGGTATTGTGCCAAATTTGTACATAGGTTTGTGCGACCAAGGTTTCGCCAGTCTTGGATCGTCTAGGCCAGTAAACTCATGAAATTCTTCTCTGGTAATCATGAAGGCCGCCAAATTGGCAGTGTAAATAGCAAGAAACACTACAGCAAACATTGCCCATACATTTGTCATGAATCTGTTGAAAAAAACAATGTCCTTCTTCATTATTTGTGATCAGTTGTAAAAAAAACTAGATCACTAATTTTGTGTGAAGCATCAACGGAATCCTTCATCCTTAAATATGCAAGGAACGTGCGCACGCATTTGCGCATCCACTTGTACAGAGATCAGATCGACCCGGAAAACACGGGTAAACAGCTTCTGTGTCAAGCTTGTCTGTTTAAAATTCCGATAATACCTTATCTCTTGTTTTTTTTTTCTATTTACCTAGCTGTAAATGCACGGGGTGAGTCAATGTGTACAGCTGCTTGGAACAAAACAGCCCACACCAACCAGTATGTACGAGAAAGAGAGAACCGATGATTAGGCGAGGGACTCATCTGCAAATGGAATTATCACTACATTCCTTCTCTTCTCCAGTTTCAATTCAATTGTAATGTAATGTTATATTCAATGGTGCAAGAGTCTGAACACAATGCGCATTGATTTCTTTTTTTATTGTTTTTACCTTCATATTGAAACCAGATGGTGACAACCATTCAAATAAAAAAATCATAAATGTGGCAGCATGAATTGCAACGATACCCACAAGCATCCATGAAGCAGGGTCGAATGGCTCTGATAATAAAATCAATGGATAATATTCATATTTTATTACAAGCTGAGATATATACGTGATGGAAATTTAGAGTTTTTCGAATGAATACACACCTAAAAAAGCTGTTGGTGAAATTATGCCAGTACGTTTGGCTACGACTATTGCTATTCCAGTTTCCATGTAAGGCACTGTGAAATCCACCACTGCTTCTCTCTCCGAATTTATCATTAGGGATGTTAATACCATGTCCGTTTTGCGATTCACCAGATCAGCAACTAGACCATTCCACTTGCCATTCTAATCAGTATTAAATTTTTATTATTAGGTATATTGGAGGTTTTTAAGGAAATTCGAGAAGTAGGTCTTGTTACGTACTTCCAATGTTCCCCATTTACCATCCTCCACTCTAACTAATTCATACGTGAACCCAATTTCTTCGGAAAATCGTTGGAGTAGATCAATGCAAAAGCCACTGCAGCACATCAAAACACTCTCATTTCGCTGGGCAGATTGAATGTCCATTCTGAAAGGAATATATTCACAATGTTATGCAGAAATGGTTTCTAAGAAGCCTTTTCGTTTCGAAACCGCACAATCAACGATCGCACAGAAACCAGATATGTGAATAATAAATGAAATTTGAAAAAAATATGTATCAAAATCGTTTTAGTAGAGCAAATATTTGATCAATATACAAAAGATACAGATATTTCATCGAATTTTTTGTAATTTACTAATTTTATAGATCTTCACTCGACCACTTGTTTATTGATGTGATTTTAGTTCTTTCAAATGTACATAGGCTCACTTTCAAAATAAACACCTTGAAAAGAAATATATTCATTTTTTAAAACTATTGCTATGAAAAAAGGGCTTTCAATGGAGAAATGGTTTTCAAGAAGCCTTTCCATTGCAGAACCAACACGGAAACCTTTCTATTTCAGAACAAAAAAAAAGTGAAGGAGTCCTGTTTAAGTGGAATGGAAAAAAAGAAACATTGAGCAATACTCGTAGTACCGCAATAATAAACACCGCAATAGTTTTAACAAAGCATGTCGGGAAATGACTTTTTTTTTTGCAAAATTTAATCCGTTTATCCATTAAGTCAATCTTTTGTTTATTGTGGATATTGTATTTTCATAAATTGGATTCTGGCCCTTTTTTAAATGAACCTTTACATGAAAAAAATATATTTACAAAGTTAATTGCTTTTTTTTATGCATTAATTGGATTTTTTATATTCCGGAATAATTGGATACAGGATTAACTCGAGTCTTTATAGATTCTAGGGAAATGTGGGGTGAGGAACATGTTTTAGTTTTTATGTATTATATTACGATGAAAATCGAGAGAAATTAGGTAAAATATTTGAAATAGATTTTTTCTGATGATTCCAATGAAAAGCTGATTATCAAAATTCGTTTTTGATCATTTTTTAAAAATTCGAAATTGAAATTCTTTTAGTTTTTTGAAGGTATCTTCAATCTTATTAGTTGTAGCGGGAAAATTTTGAGTGAAGTTGAAAAGTTAGATCATTTGCCATCGATTTACGTGGTTTTGAAGAAAAGAATCGATTTTTAAGATGTTTATGGATCATTTGATAAAAATACGGTTTTGTGCTATAAGTACGCGAAAAATCGCCATTTTTTAATTCAACACCACATAAATCGATGGCAAATGATCTCAGCTTTCACCTCCACTCTGAATTTCTCCGCTACGACCAATAGAACCGGAAATATCCTCAAAAACCCGGAAATTTGTCAAAAATCTAATTTTCTAAAAATTTCGGAAAATCAATTTTGACACATGTTTTCCACCGGAAATTTTCTCAGCTTTTCAATAAAAACGTTTCAAAAACTTCATCTCAATCTCTTTCATAAAAATCTCCATTTCCCCATATTTATACAAATTTCCCGGGAACTCGAACTAACTATATTCTATAGATAAACGACAGATGAAGTTTGAAGCTAAATAATAGATGGGAAGACGTCGAAGGATTTCATCTCCGATTGGAATTGATTCAAGTTGAAATAACCCTGGATGAATTTATCCAAGTACCTACAACCTAGTTTGACACCAATTGAATTTCCATTTACCAGGATCACCAGATAAACAGTGTCCCATTGATAATAATAATAATATCATCGGAAAATTAATTTTCCCCATAGCTCGATGAAAATGGAAGTGAGTTCAATTTAACATTAATTAAGAATTCCTCAATATTCATGGCTCTATCCTTGAATAATAATTATTTTTTTTCCTCGAGCGTCTGGGGGATAACACAAAGAGTCTCTTCCGCCACTTTCTTCAAACGCTTTTATCACACAATTTATTTACCCACTTTAAGGAAAAAATAGAGCAGACACTCGGGAGCTTAAGGTAGTTCACTCGCGACAGTCATATTTGAGAGTAGAGTCCTGTGTAGTGGTCGACGAATTGTTGAATTACACGAGGTAGGAAAATTTTTTGCGAATTTTAAGTGCAAAAAATCCTTTTTCTTGATAATATAACGAATGAAAATCGTCTGACAACTGCAACATTGTCAAGATGTTATCACATAACTCCAACATGCTTAGGCTTTTTTTAAACATAATTTATACTTTTATAATCGATATTTTCTGAACGAAACCATTAAATAATTGAAAGTTTTTTTCAAATAATTTCTAATTTCTTGGTTTATCATGCAATTAATTTTGGAAAAAAATGGTGAGAAAGGTTCTCGAGATATACAGAAAACTATGCGTTTTTTTGAATACTTGATTGGCCTTCTGCACGTTAATTATACAGATTTTCATTGTTGATATCTTGCTTTACAATCAATTTCATTTCTTTTAAATTTAATGTAAGACACTTTTTTTCATGTCATCCTTGAATTTCATCAAATTTCTAAGAAAAGTTTACATTTTAGCTCAGTGGTCAGAGTACCTGACATGTAATCAGAGGGTCGTGGGTTCAAATCCTGCTTGCGCATTACATATTTTTTCCGAAATTTGATTCTCTTAAAAAATTTATTAATAAAAATTAATTTATTAATGAATTTATTTGTTTAATGGTAAAGTAAGTCGTTTTTCGAGTGAAACTACCTTAACACAACTATTCTCCTTTCTTCTGCACATCCCTAGATTCTAGCATAATAGAATTGGATTTTAATTGCAGGATGAAAAAGAAAAGAAAAAGTAATTAGAGTGGATCAATTAACACTCAATTTCCTGGATACTAGATTCGTTTTGTTCAATCTATAAATTGAACGGATTGGAATAGATTGAATTCAATCGATAAGGGCTGCGGCTGAAGATTATAACTGATCACTATATCTGGCAATTGAACGAACTTCCAACGACGAGTGGAGAATGTTTTATAGGAGAAATGAGGGGAAAAAAATTAATTAACTGAGAGGATTTATGCAGTTGCATGGTTGTAACATCCACAGACAGAAAAAAAAGAATAGTAATAGGAATGATATCATGTTTTCGTGCTCGAAACCAGTGAATTTATCTCTAGTTTTTTTTGGGGGATTTCAATTTAGCAGAGTGATTAAGTGCGATGAGTTCACAAATCACTATTTAATTTTTAGGATATCTCGGAAAATATGAGATTTACGAGAATTTATCAAGAGACATTTTTTGTAGAGAATTCAACTTTCTGAGAAAAATATTTCTTGACATTTTTTCGTAAATCTAATAACCGCCTCAAAGTTATGCGCGAAAGAGATTCTTTCCAAGGCTCTCGAAACTTTTTTGTTGAGAATCTCAGGCAATTTGAATATTAAGGTGGTATCCTAGAGTACGGTCGATAAAACAGAAAAAAAAGAGGATTTGTAGGTTAGTTTCCAATTAATTGCTGATAATTCGGGAAGAAGTGCTTTAATTTACCCGAAAAAAGTGATTAAACTATTCGAAATTCATATCTTCAGCTTGTGAATATAATTTTTATCTTCTCGTACTTTTTTTACATCAATCTCCTATCAAATGCATGAGATAGAGAGAGAGGCAAATAGTTACGACTACCTTCTAATTAAAATTTCTCAATAACTATACGGTGAATTGACTATTTTTTTCTTCTATTATTTAGTTAAAATGCTGTTCTCTTCGCCAATTGTTTTTAAATAATGAATCAATCCTGTGGTTTTTTAGTAATTTCGTTATTTCCGTCCGATTTAAGGCGTTTCATCCCCACCACCGCTATTTTCAGTAACTTTGATAATTCACATCTCATAAACTGGACGGTCAAAAATTATGAAAAAATTCAGAAAAATGTAAAAAAAATATCATCTTTGATAAGGCATCAAAAAAATAAGGAATTAACTGTAATCTAGTTCACTTAAATACAATCTTACATTGTACAAGAGAAATCAGCGCCTCTACATCACTCACAAAATTGAAAATAAGTGTTGGCTTTAAAGTGGGATTAATTTCTGTACAGTTGAAGAAACTGAGACAGTTAAAGTGACAAGACTATTGGTACTAAGATGTGACACTAACTTCACAAAGTTTCAGACACTAGGAAGTTCGAAGTTTATTGTTTGTATAAAGTCGGCTTTCTCTCTTGTGGGGAATTAAATCCAATAGGTATTTGCTATTCCTGTGAGAAAATAGCCCCCAACTGGAACTAATTCCAAATGGGTAAACGAAAAGTGTTTACTTTGAGGACCATTATTAGTGAAAATTTACGCGTCAAAAGTGATTTAATCCAATTCACTTTGAATCTTTTTTTTTTTCTTCTTCTTTTCTCGATCTAAAACTCCTGTTTACTTCTAATGGAAAAGTTTCTGTTTCATTTAATGATTTACTTTTTTTTTTTTTTTTGTTTTTTCTCCCAGCTGCTTTTAACAGCAAGAGTTTTTACCAGTTTAAGAAGTTTATTTGTGTTAAATAGAAGGGAAATACTTACTCAGCCATGTCTGATTCTTTGGGTACTCGACAATGAACTCCACGATCCATCAGGCATTTGCCACTGACGGGATCGGGTGGAGCCAGATTTATGTAGGGCGGTTCCTCAAGAAATGTTATTTTCAAGTAGAATTTCTCCGGCACACCTTGTGGTGGTGTGTGTGAATTACCAGGCCAAACAATGTCCTTAATGTCCAATCCTTCCTTCTCCCAGGATTTCCAAACGCCAATCTTTAATATTAATTTATTGCTTTAGTAATTTAGTATTAAGGATAATTTGGAGTTACAATCGGAAAAAAAACGTTAAATTCTTGTATTAAATCGTTAATAACAATTTATACAAAAGGAAATTCTCAAATCTGATTCAGTGAATCTGTGAAAAATGTAATGAGGTATAAAATAAGCCCTAAAAACAAAGAATTAATTGAAAATTGAAAAATTTTCATTATTTTTTACATTTTTCCAAATTTTTCAAGATTCAAAAAAATGTAAAAAATAATTTAAATTTTTTAATTTTCAATCAATTTTTTGGTTTTAGGGCTTATTTTATTTTTCATTACATTTTTCGCAGAATCATTCAATCAGATTTGAGAATTTCGTCTTGAATAAACTGTTAATAATGATTTTATACAAAAATTCAACTTTTTTCCGATTGTATCTCCCAATCATCTTTAAATTAAATATTTTTTAAAAAATGGGATGAGCCCATTTTTTTTTGTGAATTTCGGAAAGTAAGGGAGATACGCCCTTTTTTTTTGCCTTGATCACATTTTATAGAGAATTTGGAAAGAAAATAGAAGAAATGATTGGGATAAAAGGGCGTATCTCCATTAGTTTTGGACATAATTTTTTAAAAAATTACTGAATTCTGTTTCATTAATTGCATTAAACAGCTTTAAAATGAAATATTTCGTTATGAATGGAGACAGAATCACTGAAATACTATTTCTCACGATAAATGTGATGGAATTACGTGGATATTAAATGCAGATAATGTAATTCTTCTGTCATACATGTAGACTGACTATTATTAATAAATGTCTCTAAATTAAATTTGCATACACATTATTCGTAATATCGATTTTTCCTGGAGCTTAAAAGGACATGAATAGATTAAAATCAATTAGCTGATTTAGGACCGGTGTCAGGGGAATGTTCATGTGTAAATGCTAATTTTCATGGGTCAATACTATCACGTTTCCATGAATAACAGAAAAAAAAAATAGAAGAGATTTAAAAAAAAATGGGATTTTCCCCGGATTGGATTCTATTTTCAGGTGTTTTTTTTATTCATTGTAAAAAAAAAGTGCAAAAAGAATTGCAGTAGTTTCTGATTTCGAGGTTTTTTCGGGGAAATTGGAGTCCGAAATGAAACGGATTTATCTCGGTTTACTCATCTTTTTTTTTTTTTTCTTTTTTTGGTTCAATTTCAGTGAAATAACAGAGTTCGTTTGATTACGATTCAAACAATCAGATAACAAATGAAACCAAAATTGTGTTTAATTTTCAGCAAAAGCCATTAGGATAATGCTCACAGGATTAGCAAATAGAAAATGGGAAATTACAAATAGCCTACAGTCAATTCAATATCAAATAAGCTTATTTGAGGTGAAAAAGAGAAGAAAGTTCAATAAAATACACTGAATCCTATGTTTACTTGAACTAGTTTGTTACATCAAATATTTCCCTTTCTAATTGGATAAAAGATCGCTAGTTGAAAGGCAAATGACAATGATGGCTTTGACTAATCGAATTTTTTTTAGCTATGAGAACGTGTCGATGAAGGAATATAAAAATTTCATGAATAAAGTACTGGAAAAATTTTCCAATTACTTGTGCTGAAAGCTGAATTTCATTGGATCACTCTACATCCAGCTATCGAATAATTTTTCTGTCTCTCACTGAATGAATTGATAATCCAACTAATGAAATCGGAAAAAGATTGGAGGAGTTGAATGGTTTTTTTTTTTTTTTGAGAGAGTGAGAGAAAAAGAGAGCTCACCTCCTCCCAGACGAGCTGTTTGCTGACACCAGGACGGAGATTCATTATTTTTAACTCAGCAGCTTTGAGGACTCCATCCTGCGTGAACTCGATATTTGGTTTTCCTTGATCCCCTTCAACTGAAACGTTCTTCAAGTATCTGCCAATGAGTGAAAGTAAATAAATCATTAATGAAGAGATGAAAAGGGGATGAATCAGGGTTTTTCCGCTTTTTTTTTGAGAAAATATGTCGGAAACTAAGCGAGATAGTACCTGTGTTCTGCACGAGTGAGATAGGGTCACACGACCAATAGATGGACACTGACCAAAAGATGGACAGTTTCTATTATCGAGGATTTTCATAAATGAATGAATGATTCTTATACTTTTCACGTCGATTCCTGATTATTACATTCATATAGATTTATAAACTATTTATTACATACCGATTGATCGAAATTTAAAATCATACCAACTGTGTAATCAAACAAATAAACAAATAAATTTATTAATAAATTAATTTTTATTAATAAATTTTTTAAGAGAATCAAATTTCGGAAAAAATATGTAAAATCATACCAATCATATCTACTGGAGGTTTAAGTTATTTTCCAGTTTTTTCTTCATTTTCCTTAATTATTTCTTCATTATTCAAGTTTAATTGATTTTTAGTCGATTCACTGGATATTTTTCTGTACATCATTCTTTTCTGCAAATTTTCAACGTGATTTGCCTATTTCATATGAATTAATAAAGTCTGATATTTCCTTAACCGTTCATATATTGGTCATTTTACCTTACAGCATTTTATTGTAAAACGTGTGAAAAGTCACCATTTTCCGCACGACGTGCGATAATAGTACATCACACACCTAGAGAGGAAATGGGTTAATCTCCCGAGCAAAGCGAGGGATCAATTTTTTGTCGAGGCTGACTTTTTTTCATCCGTGGTGTGTACAATATTTTTCGTATCGAGGAAGCGAGAAAAATCGTTTTTAATCGAGCAAATCGAGGTTAGAAACGTCGTTTTTTGCTCCCTAGGCACGAAAAGTACTTTTTTGACGAGTGTGAGGTTGCAAAAACAGCCGAAAGCGAGTTTTGTAATTATGCGAGTCTAAAAATCTTTTGCGCACGTGTAGGGTACAGTTTTTTTTATGTACAATGTGCGATAATAGTGTATTACCTAACAAGTGCGGTAAAATACTTTTTTGACGAGTGCGAGGTTTGTAATCACACGAGTCTGAAAATCTTTCTAAACGTTGTACGGAAAATGTAATTTAATATCTAATCTAATTTGAAAAGCTGGTTTTTCCCCGTTAATTAAAGAGTTTTTCCAAACGGCTTCAGATGATCGTTAAACTACTTATTTCACTCGCCTTCCCACCATTCACAATCTACCCAGAACATCATACTACCAAGTTTCAAACAAGATTATGAGCTAAAATTAGCTTGATCTTACTTAGTTTCCGAGTTATTTAATGAAAAATCATCAAAGAAACGTAGAACTACCTAAAAAATCTGTCTCCAGTGTTCCACCGTGATTCTCCCATACCCTCACAGCTCAGTGCTGTATTCAAGCTGTGATTTTCATTATTAGGATCATTGACAAAGTCCTCAACTCCATATGCATACACTTTAATCGCCGTTGCAATTTCATTAACGAGACTCGTACTGCTAGTGTCGAAATGAACACCTGAAATTTATTCAATATTCAGTATTACAAAAAAATGATACATTGTTCTATGCAAGCAAAACGATTTTGTTGCGAGTATCAAAGGAAAACGCTATTTGGGGGGAAAATAGCCTTGGATAAGTCTTCAAGAGAGCTATACTTGTTTCCGTTTTGTTGGTGACAAGAGGAAGTGCTTTTGTCACTATCGGATATTGACTTCTTAACCGAAGACATGTGAAACAGTTACTGTATTCAATGAAGATACGTTGAGAAAGAAATAATGGCTCGATTGTGTTTATAGGTAGAGCTTTCTGAGGTCGTCTATCAAAATACATGTGCACTCAGCGGGAGATTTAGCACGAAGGGTTGATAATAGTGATGGGGAAATGCGAAAGTACAATTCGATCACACGATACATTTCAATTTATTGTGAATATCTTTGAAATGAGAAGATTTAAGGATGTTCTACAGGTATTTTATCAAAATTCAAAAATGTACGATTTCATTGAAATTTTTTTCCAAGGTTCTCCAAATCATAAAAAGACCGTATGCAAAATTTTGGATTTTTTTCATACCTGGTTTAAAAGTTATAAATTTTTTAATAACTATTTTTAATATGATTCTTATGGAAAATTCACAAAAGCTTAAGAAACTTTTCGAAAAATTGCTCAAATTTGGTGAAACTTCGGATATATGTGAGAAATAACGCCCCGCACAATTTGTTCATTTTTATACAACGATTGGGTCAATAATTGGCATTAAAATTAATAAAAATGCTTGAAAAATTGTCGATTTCGCGTAAGTGCTGCCAACTTGTGTCGCCAGAATTCCCTAGAATTCAACGCTTTTTTCCAAATAATTCTCAAACTAATTAAATAAAGGATAAAAAAAATATCTATGAAATGTAATGATAATAATATAATGTTCGAACACTGACAGCGTTCCATAATTCCCTGAAAATCATTTTAATGAGGAATTTAAAAAATCATTATTTCATGTTCAGGGATTGGAACACTGATGAAATCACTGCCCCTCTCATGCCGCAAAACCCCCGCTTACGGTAGGTATAGAACATCCTTAAAGGAGATTTTTTTTTTAGAGAAAAATTTCAAAAAACATTTTTTTGTAGATAATTTAATTCTCTACAAAAAAAAGGTCTCTTGCTAATTTTCTTTGAACCTATTCGCTTCAGTTATTCGCAAATTGCTAAATTAGAGATTTATCATCTTGATTTGACTTTTCATAGTGACTTCTACAAATTTTTGGAACTCTCCACTTGAAGATGTTAGATCAACAGATATATTTACTGTTTTACCTTGAAATATGTTCAAATTATTGATTAACAAAAGAGATTATCCCGTTATAAGCTATCTGTGGATTATAAAGTCACTTCAGAAACAAAGAGGCGTAAGTGCTGTGTATAAGAATAGGACTTACGCCCCTTTAACTCTAAGCCAACGATAATTATTGAGTATCTCACTGCTAATTCTTTACGTGACAAATTGTTGAATTACACGAGGTAGGAAAATTTTTTGCGGATTTTAAATGCAAAAAATCCTTTTTCTTGGAAATATAATGAATGAAAATCGTCTGACGACTGCAACATTTTCAAGATGTAATCACATAACTCCAACACGCTTAGGCTTTTTTTTCAACATAATTTATACTTTTAAAATCGATATTTTCTGAACGAAATCATCAAAAAATTGAAAGTTTTTTTCAAAAAATTTCTAATTTCTTGATTTATCAGGCAATTAGTTTTGGAAAAAATGGTGGGAAAGATTCTCGAGATATTCAGCGATATTCTTTTCTTTATGTCATACTTCAATTTCATAAAATTCCTAAGAAAAGTCGTTTTACGAGTGAACTACCTCAATATCTTGTCTTCAATTTAGAAACTTATAATCGTATTCAATCAGAAATAAATTGCTAAAATATACTTTATGCATATTATTTGGGTTGAAAGGGCTTTTGCCTGAAGTCTTGATGCAATGAACATCAAAAACTTAAATAAACTGTCTGATTGCATTTCATCAATTTAAATAGAAGATTAAATAATTAATTTGAATGTAAATTTACCTAACATTCCAACGGGAAACTGATTTGGCGTTTGCAGATTTTCAATGACACTCTGTGTAACAACCCAAACATAATTTTCACCCGTAATTTCACGGTCTCTAGCAGCACTTAAAATATGTATAGCTTCTTCTCTTGTAGCATAAAGCAGCATTACCCTTGATTCACTATTAACTAATTCATCAAGATCTTTTGCTTTTGTCACTAATACTGCATTCAGTATAGTAAATTTAAATGTATCCTGCATATCTGATATACGCTCTCTAACAGCTTGTATGAAGTCATCGTGTCCAGCAATTTGGGATGTTACAATGCTGAATTGATGCCACTTGTAACGTTCAAGAATACTCAGCATTGCTGCTGTTTGGTGCTCAAGTGATGGTGCCAACTGTAACTGAAGCGAACTCTGGGATGCTCTCTGAAAGTGATAAAAGATAGAGGAATTAATAGTTTAAAACTTGTGACTATTTGAATTCAATGATTAGATTTTGAAAACTTGAAAAAAAAGTCAAGTGCTCATTATTTTTAAAGGGATCTCCGAAACGAGGGGGTTTATGTAGGAACTATGAGGTATTTCTCTATACTGAAGATACTTGAATAAATAACGCAAGAGTGCTACAAAATAGATTTATTCCTGCCAACGGGCAGTGAGCGACTGAATTGTAAGAATGTACATAGATTGAGGTATACTGTTCTACACAGTGTTTGTATACATTCATTTATCGTCGCTAGTATTATCGTCGCTGGCTTCTACACTTCCCCTCGACGATGATGATCAGGATCCTCAGTCCATTGCTTCAATTTAATTGCATTTGTCAAGTCTCTCAAGCGCTGTCGTCCCAGTGGTTTAGTCAGGAGATCTGCGAAGTTATGCTGACTTGGGCAATAGAGGATTTCTATTGTGCCATTTTCTTCCAATGCTTTTGCATGGAAATTTCGTGCATCAATATGCTTATTTCTGTTGCTTGGTCCTGGTGCTCGGATACTGTTGATACAACTCTGGTTGTCTTCAAAAACCCTGATTGGTCTCTCACAAGGCTGATCGCAGAACTCCAGTAGTTTGATAATCCATTGTACTTCTCGACATGTATCGGACAGTGCAATAATCTCTGCTTCAGTTGAAGATAGTGATACTGTACTCTGTTTCTTGCAGGACCAGTGAATGATACCCCCGTTCATCCTGATGGCGAAACCACTGTTAGATTTTCTCGTATCTCTATCTTCTGCCCAGTTGGCATCGGCATATGCGGCTAGTTCTGGAAATCTGGTCTCCTCATCACTGAGCTTCAGCTCATAATTCAATGTCGTTTTTAAGTATTTGCAAATTCTTCGTGCTTCACAGAGATCAACTTCTTTCGTATCCTTGATGTGTTGGCTCAAGATTGATACAGGAGCTGCTATGTCAGGACGTGTGTTGGTAGCAAGATACAATAAAGAACCGATGAGTTTCTGAAACTGTTTATTGGGAATTTCTGGTGATTCAGCTCTCAATTTGTGGTAGCCTGGGTCCATGGGGTAATTAGATCCAGCCGAGTCGTACTGCTTGGTTCGTTTTAATAACTTCTCGATGTACTCAGGTTGACTGATCAGGAAATCTCCATCAGGATTCCGACGTATCTGTACTGCCAAGTAGCACTGCACGTTACCGAGATCTGTGATATCAAAATTTCTATTCAAGTTGACTTTCAAGGTCTGTATTCTCTCTTCGTTCTTACAGGAGACAATGAAATCATCAACATGAACGGCCAAATATATCGTTGCATCATTATCATCGGTTGACTTATACAAACAGTTATCTGCTGGGCAAGATATGAAACCGTGCGATTCAAGTACTTCTTTCAACTTATCGTTCCATGCCTTGGCAGCTTGTTTAAGTCCGTAGATGCTCTTGTACAACCTACATGCCCATGCTTCCTTCCCCTCAACGATATATCCAGGAGGCTGTCGCATGTAAATTGCTTCTCGCAGAGTTCCGTTAAGAAACGCTGTTTTCACGTCAAAATGTCTCACGGTATGTCTTTCTCTTCCAGCTATGGACAATAACATTCTGATTGTTGCATGCTTCACAACGGGTGCGAAAACTTCGTCATAGTCTCGGCCATATTTTTGAGAATAACCTTGGGCCACAAGTCTGGCCTTAAATTTGCTTGAAGTTGCATTATCGTGGCATTTTGTTTTAAATACCCAGCGGCAACCTATTGGTTTTTTAGCTCTGGGTATGGGTTCCAAATGCCATGTTTCATTTTGAGTAAGAGACTCAATTTCTTCCTTCATTGCCTTTCGCCACTCGTCAGCATTCTCACTGTTCAGAGCTTGTTTAATCGTCTTTGGGTCTTCATTTAATTCCAAGCTTTCGTCAACTTCTTCTTCATCTTCAAGACTTTCCTCCTCTTCAAGAGTTTCAGAGTCTTCATCGTTTGACGATGATGCTGTTGCTTCGAGTGTTCCTATTAATTGAATATCGTTTTCTGATTCATCATCTTGTGATTCTCTTGAGGTGTCACTCGGTGTCTCTTGTTCTGTCGTCTGGGATTCCTCTGATTCAACGTTGACCAGCAAAGGTGTGGGTGATTCAATGTACACCATATTCTTTACCCTGGTAGAGTCTGCACTGATCTTCGTGACGGTTTCGTTGCTGCTTGTTCGCTCATTTTCGATGAATACGACATCTCTGCTGGTTTTCACCCTTTGAGTTAATCTGTTCAACACTCTGTACCCTTTCGATTCCTCAGAGTATCCAACAAGTACATACTCTATCGCTTTGGCGTCCAGCTTCTTTCTTTTTTCCGTCGGGACCTTTGCAAATGCTTTGCATCCATAAATACGTAGATGGCTCAGATCAGGCTTCATTTTATGCCAGAGTTCGAAAGGTGTTACCGGACGAGATCGAGTTGGAACTCGATTTTGTAAATAATTTGCTGCAACAATCGCTTCGCCCCAGAAACAGTTTGGTAGATCGGCATCCAGCAGCATGGTTCGTGCTGCTTCCATAAGTGTGCGATTTTTTCGCTCAGCTACTCCATTCTGCTGAGGTGTATAAGGAACCGTGAGCTCATGTTTGATTCCATTGTCTTCGAAAAATTGTTTGAGATCATTTGACATGTATTCACCGCCGCGATCTGATCTGAAAATTTTTGGTATTTTTTGATGTTGCGTTTCCATTAGTTTTGTAAAAGATTTAATGACTTGTGCCGCCTCAGATTTCTTTCTCAATAGGTAAACATGAGTAAAGCGACTGTAGTCGTCTATTAAAGTCATGGCATACCTTCTACCACCAGGTGTCATAGTTTGCATGGGTCCGCAAATATCTGTGTGGATTATCTCTAGCGGTGCACTTGTAGATCTCGAAGTTCCTTCCGGGAATGGGCGGCGTGGTAGCTTCCCCTGCACGCAGCTCTCACATACCTTTTTGATTGGACAATGATTAATTTTTATACCCAATGCCATTCCATGATTTTCTAATAATTTAATAGCTGCAGGGTCCCTATGCCCCAGTCGTCTGTGCCAAGTATGAATGCAATTATCAGAATGATTAATACTCACACTCGCAGCTTGTTCTGGTTGCCTCAGTACGTACATTTGATCTTTCAGATCGGCAACAACACACTCTGTGTTACCTTTGTAAACAGTTATGTGTCCTTTTTCAATAGACATGCGGTATCCTTTTCTATCCAAAACTCGTGCTGAGATGAGACCGCTTTCAAATGTTGGAATATATAAAACGTCAGTTAGCTTTACTCTCTTATTTTGGCCCTGAGTGTCCAAACAATCGATGTGTCCATATCCAATACCAAGAGCTTTGCATTCATTTTGATTTGCAACACGCACTGACGACCTATAGTCTTTGTCCAAGAATTCAAAAAAATTTATATCATTCGTCATATGTATTGACGCTGCGGAATCCAAACACCATTTGTATGTATTTCTTTTTGTTGTAGCAGCAAACGCAAAATCTGTCTCACTCTCTCCTTCATCGCTATTATTTTCTTCACCGACGTTCTCACGAGCTGTTGAAGCCTTGTTATTTCTGTTCTGTTTATTTTTTCTCAATTTCCAGCGTTTGAAACTTTCACATTCTGCTTGAATGTGCCCAAATTTATTACAAAAATAACACTCTACCTTTTGTTTTGATTTCTGATTTACCTTGAGTGCTATCTCAGAATAGTCATCATTATTTTCGTCATTTTTCCTTCTCTTATACTCTTCAATAATTTTATTCTCGGTAAGACTTTTTGTTAAATCGGCATCTGGCCTAGCTTCTAATGCCATCACAAGTGTTCTATATGATGGTGGGAGGCTACTCAACATAATCGAAACTACGTCTTCATCATCATATATTTTTCCCAAAGCTCTCGCTTTACGTATTAAACTGTACAATTTTGCCAAATGTTCTTCGGCATCTCCATCTTCATTCATTCTCAACGAGTAGATTTGTCTCGCAATCGATATTTTTGAAGATCGTGTTGGTTGCTCATTATGAGTCTTAAGTGCATCCCACATCGCCTTAGCGTTAGTGAGATCACAGATATGATGTGTTTGGCTTTCATCCACCAACAACCACAAAGTTCCACATGCTCGTTCGTTCCGCAACTTCCAGGCCTCAATCACATCTGCTGATCCTGTGGGCTCTGTTCCATCTTTAACTACACCCCAGATTCCTTCTCTCTGCAATAAAGCTTGCACTTGGAATTTCCATCCAGCGTAGTTTTCAGTGTTCAACTTCTCAATTCCCATAATTGAATTCGCATTCCAGCTCGCCATATTTTCACTCAGTATTAATTTCTTTAATTTTAATACACAGAAAAATTATTTCCACGCAAATTAAGTATCACTCAGTCGACCTCTGGGCCCATAACCTGTAGGAACTATGAGGTATTTCTCTATACTGAAGATACTTGAATAAATAACGCAAGAGTGCTACAAAATAGATTTATTCCTGCCAACGGGCAGTGAGCGACTGAATTGTAAGAATGTACATAGATTGAGGTATACTGTTCTACACAGTGTTTGTATACATTCATTTATCGTCGCTAGTATTATCGTCGCTGGCTTCTACAGTTTAGGAAAAAAGCTGAAGAGACCTTTTTTGTAGAGAATTTAATTCACCACAAAAAAGGTTTCTTGCTAATTCCCTCTAAACCCACTCGCTTCAAAGATATTCAGTACTTCATCACTCAACAGCTTAAAAATTAATAATTAAAATGGAATTATATAAAAAGTTCTGGCTAGTTTTCAAGAGCTAATTGCTTCATTAAATATGAAAGGTACTGCAACGCTTAAATACGAAGATTATCCAAGGTGTTAACTTAGTAAAGTGGTGAATCAAAAAGAATGTGGATATTTCCGACAAATGGATCTAATTTTGTTAGTTTTTTTAAAGATATCTTAGCGAACGTTTTTTTTTTATAGAAAATTTGTATTTTTTTTTGAAGAGTTTGTATGCCAAAAAAAAGATTAGAGCGAAATCGCTCTATCTCGTTTAATTTCCGAAATTTTCAAAAGTCTGTTGCAGATTTTTCTTTTATCTCCAAAACAATAGGTCTGATTATAGACTTTCTGTAACCACTTTACAATTAAATTTGTCTCTGTAATTCTCCCTTTTCACATCCCAGTTTCACTGAATGGAGGCGAATTGGCTTCCTGCACTTGCGATAAAAAAAAGAGAAGAGGAACACGTGATTGGAGTGATATTAATCCGATTAATCAGTTTACACCGGATTCTCGTTAGTTGTTTGTTCTCTATCATTCTCTCTTCTCTCAAAATAATCGAGGCTTCTTTTATCTGAAATTAATTGTCATTCCTCCGACAAATTCCTGGAATTTGGGTCACGAGTGGAGAGCCTCTATATATCTGAACAAAGCCCAGCGTCCCAGTAACTACAGAGGCTTCCACTCCATGAAAAATTTAAACCTATGCAGTTTTTATTTTTTTATTATTAATCGGTTGAGCGGAAAATTCCGAAAAAATTTGACTTTATTCATCGAAGTGTTTAACGATTTATCATATTTTTGCTGATAATCTCTGTCATGAAGAATAAAAATCCTCAACTATTATAGACCAATACAAAAAATGCTAATTGCTTAAAAATAAATTTACTTCTAAGCCTGTATATAATGGGAATAGAACCATGTAATTAGTTTTGAAGGAAAATAAAACTTTAAAACTGGAGAAATCTACTATTTAGTCTACTTCAAAAGTTCAAAAAAAACGTTAATTCTTGTAATAGCTGCTAAAATATGAGCGACAGCTCCATTGGATTCGGAATGATGTCTAGAAAAATGTATTAAAATTTTTTATTAGTAGATGAAAAATTGCAAAAGTTATAAACAAATTAAGATCGAAAGAAAAAGGCTTTTTTTCGCAAATAAGTCAGAAACTATGAGAGATAATGGCAATCTAAAGAAAGATTCTTGAAGAGGAGAAAATTTGCAATAAAAAAGTCCCAACTCCTGGAATTCTATTTCTATTGCCAATAGCTTTAAATTGACGTTGAAAATGGGCCTCTAAATATCCTTTGAACAATTCAGATAAATTATTGTTCATTCTCAACACTTGAAAGAATGAGGCCCCGTTGGATAAATCGATTTAACTCAATTTTTCAACGAGTTAGGCGATTGTTAATTAATTGTAACTACATTTTCTAATTTACCAAAAATCTCGAAAAGTTTTAAAAAGTCTAAAAATGACGAAATTTGCAGATTTCTGATTAAATCGTTAACTTTTTGTGATAAAACTGATTTTAATGAATCAAGTGGCAAAGGAAACTTCTCGAAAAAGTAGATTTCAGAGAAATTTCAAGAAAAACTTGGAAACATATACAATTTCACGAAATATCTCGGAAAATCTCAAAAAGTCTAGAAATGTCGAAATTTCCAGATTTCTGGTTAAATCGTTAATTGTTTGAGATTAAACCATTTTTTTTATTGTCGAGTCTAGAATTACTAAAACAATAATAATTTTTTCCTAATTTTTATCACTTAATATTGACTAGGGATGTTCAATGCTTGGACAAAAATCGATTTTTTAATAATCGATGTTTTTTGATGCCGATTTTTTTTCATCGATGCATAGAAAAAACTAATCGGATTTTCGATTCATCGATTATTAGCAATAAAAAAAAATTACGTTTCATTTTTTTTTTAAATTTATTATTGGGATATAATTAATCATAAAAATTGAAATAGAACGTATGAGATGAATAAAGAAGTACAAGACATCATTGTTTCTTCTGTAAATAATTCAAATTTCATGCATGATAAAGTATAGAAATAGTGTATGGATTGATGGTCAATCAATATTGTTCATTTGGCACTGAGTTTTTGAGATTTAAAAAATTTCGTCGATGTTGAGTGAAAAACATTAAACATCGATGAATCGGTGCCAAAAAAATCGAGCAAAAAAAATCGATTATTTCAAAAAAAAAAAATAATCGAAAAATTCGATGAATCGATTAATATCGCTCATCCTTAGTATTGATTAAAAACATTACATACCCTCTCTAATCCTGAATTATCAGCATTCCAAGCAATTACTGGTATTCCAAGATAACCAGCAAGTTGAAGAAAGTATTGTGCACTTGCTGTACTTCTTCCATACTGTTCGTAATTCATGAGATAGAGTATAGCTGATACATTGACAGTTAGAAATTCTTTGCATAGAGAATCAAGAATTGCTGAAACACAAAAGAAGTTTAAATTTTTAAGTAAGAGGATCTTCACAATTCTTATCAACAAGAGTCTTTCTACTGTTTTAAAGTACTTGAATACAAAAGTACCCGAGTAGTGCAGTATGTACATATTTCATGAGATCTTGTTTCAATGATCCTTAGACTCTACAGTTGAACTTATTGATAAGATCATCGCCTTAGAAACAAAGTGGCGTAAGTGCCATAACATATGTTTAGATTTAGAAGAATTAGGAAAAAAGAACAAAAAAAGGCGTAACTCCAAAAATTCTCATGTTTTATGAATAAATCATGGAAACAAAAAGGCATAAGTGCAAAATTAGGTTTTTTTTAAACCAAAAAAATCCAAATAATGAAAAGACATTTAAATAAAAAAATAAGACATAGCCTGGGAAATGAAAAAAAACGAAGTTTCACTCTAAAATTAAAATCGACAATAAATTTTTATATCGAAATTATTTTGGGAGATACGCCTTTTTTATTCTAGAATCGGGCGTTTTTTTAGCACTTACGCCACTTTATTTCTAAGGTGAAGATGTAAATTGTAGAGGAGGATAAATCGAATAATTTGATGGAGATGCTTCTGCTGATATTTATGGTAGTAGGCTCAGAGAATTTCTGGGAAATGCCTTTTATAGCACATAAAAGTTTTTTTCCAAAGAAGGTCCTGATAAACTCCCCTAAACCACGTGATTCAGGAGACATTGTCAAAAAAAACCACATATTACTCGATTTATCCTTCTTTACTGCCTTTAACTCCCACGCTCAGCGATATTCCTGAATGATAAGGGGAAAAAAAAGGGGGGGGGGGGAGGGAATATGTTTTTGTACATGTGTACGTGGCTGGAACCTTCATTCGAGAATCCTTCTTCATCAAATTTAAGCTGTGGAGATTCGAATCAGCAGTGAGAAGAAAAATCTGTTGGGAATAAGGCTTATTCATAGTTAGTAAAATTCGGTTTCATGCAATTTTTTTCTTTAATGAGGAAAGTTTATTTGAGGAAATCAACTATGAAGTGTAGTCTAATGAGCTGAAAATGAGTTCAATATCATGCAACGTTTGGGGCATGTTATGGCACTGATTTTTTAAAATTTATTTATTGTTAATATATGGTATTGTGAGAAAACGAATATCTTAAATTACAAAATTTAAGAATTTTTGCTCTCTGGTAGAGATAATGTGTTTTCTCTATATAATTTTATGATGTATGAGTCATAGAGAAGAAACGATAAAATCTGAAGTTTCCAATTATAAAGAGATTTTCTTCTGAGCAATTGCAAAATTTTCTATAGAAGGAGAATTTTACATTATATTAGTAGATTAGTTTTCATCTGTGTGATCGAGTATTGTATTCAATCAATTAATTCTTTGAAAGAAAAAAATTTAATGAACAGAAGAAACATCGTGCTAAATTTTTTTTAGCTTTCTCGTCGTTCTTTAGAAATAATTTGGGAAAGTCTGACAGAAATGTAGATATTCTTCCTGCAAATTAATATTTTATGAAATTAAACGAGAAATTAGTTGACGATAAGATTTTTTTTGATTGAGAAAAATTTGAAATATTCACTTGCACATAGCAAAATTTATTTGAATGTAGTTGCATCAAATATCTCAGTAAATGACATTTTTAATCCAATAATTATACATAACACAAATTATAATGCCAATTTATAAAACAATATTTATCATGTTTTTATTACCTTTTGGACTGGGTGTTAATTCCATCATTTTACTTCTCACGTGATTTTGACCGAATTGAAAACGTGATAGAAATGAAAATCTCCGTGTAGCACGATTAGCTTTGTGTAAATTTAAAAAAGCGTTATTAATGGCTTTTCTGTATTCACGTGCACCAAAATTAGTATGAGGTATTAATAGGCCAATTGTTAGTTGTTCCTCTGATCCATGAAGTACAGATGTATCCTGATTTTGATAGGATGATAATTTCCACTCATTTGTTCGTTTTGCGAGCAAAATAATCCCAATTATTGGAATTAATGAGAGTGAAAATTGCATTTTTGCAGTAATGATTGAACGCAATTTCATATTATGTTCACGATTCACTCGTTTTATGAAGATTAAACATTTTGTTTATCACTGCACTTTGGATTATTTCAAATTGTTTCTGTTTTATACTCGAGGCAAGTTTGTGATAATGAACTTGAATCATCATAAAACATGGAATTTTCTGTTTTAAGGGATGAAAAAAAATATGATTATGCTGATTTTTGTTTGTTTTTGCTTACGAATGGAAGCTATGTAAGCATCAGAATTTTCGATTGTAATTTTTTTAATAGAAGATACTTAAAATAAAATAAAATAATGCTTTTTGACCGTTCAAAATTAATATTTTTGTGGATGATTGGACTGGTCATTAATTAAATGAACTCAATTAATAAAAGATTGAGTTTTTATTGTCAACGTTTCGACTCATTAAACATGAGCCCTCATCAGGACATTAAAATTCCTGACCTTTTATTAATTGAGTTTATTTAATTAATGACCGCAAGGCCAATCAGCCACAAAAATATACTTTAAATGATCTAATTAGAGAGAAAATGATATTTTTAGCGCATATCTGTGCGTGCATAAAAGTCTCAATTACAGCAAAACGGTTTTATAGAAAAATTTCATATTTTTTGGAAAACTTCCTCTCGACGAAATCTATTTTTTAAGCTTTATTTGAAGAGAATCGGATGGGTACTTTTCGAGATTTGTCCATTTTTCGAAAATCAGTTTTTAATGGAATTTCTGGAAATTATTCAACTGATGTTATTTAAGGGAGAGTGGTGTAAAATGGACACTATAATGAAACGGTTAGAGATGGATTTTTTTCGATGATTCTATTGAAAAGCTGAGGAAATTTTAGCCGGAAAACGAGTGTCAGATGTATTTTTTTTTATTTTTTTGAAAATTCGATATTTTTTGGGATTTTTGAGGGCCTTTCTTTTTTTGAAAATTTACAGTTTTTTGCAAATATCTCTGGTTCTATAGGTCGTAGCAGCTTGGGGTTGGTCTCAAATGAAAGGTGAGCTCATTTTCCATTGATTCATGGGGTTTTGAATTCAAAAATATTAATTTTTGGGATAGTTATAGGCCAAAAACTGTTTCACAAAATTGTTCCACAAAAATGCCCATAAATACCTTAAAAATCGATATTTTTAAATTGAAAACCCTACGAATCGATGGCAAATGATCTCATCTTTCACCTCCCGTCAGAATTTTGACGCTACGACAAATAGAACCGAAGATATTCTCAAAAAACTGAAAACTTTCAAAAAAGGATGGGTTTTACCCCTCTAAAATGCTTAAAAAAGTAAAAATTGCCAAAAATTCTAAAAAATTCGTTCCGGCACTTGTTTCCCGCCTAAAATTTCCTCAACTTTCCAATGAAATCATCAAAAACAATCTACCGTCAATATTTCTATTAATTTCAAGATTTTTCCATAATATTTGTCTAAAAATTTAGATGTGTCCATTTTACCCCTGATGTCCATTTTGCCCCATCTTCCCCTATACTCATATATTATCTCGAGAATTGTATCAGTTAGATGCCAGTCAATTTTGAGCTTATTTGCATGATGAGTTCTCGAATTATTGGCGATTTAATGAATTTTTCAAAATTTGATATTTTAATGATGGTTTGGAAAAAGTTGTATCACTACCATTCGGAAGCATATTGCTAAAGTATTAGCAGAAAAAACTATATCAGTTGGAAAGCAATGCTATTATCCAATTGTTTTGACTTTATAGAGCTCTCAAGAAGATTGAATTCTCGAATCGTCAGAAGAGAAATGAGAAATTCGAGTAATTCTACTTTGTCATCACTTTTTCGTTGAAGATTCCCCGAAATAATTGAGATAGAAGAAAAGGTCTTTGCTAAAAATTTTCTCCATCTTTTTAACATCAAAAGATATTACGTAAAAAGTAGGCAAAGTTAAATTATATTCTCTCGTTTTACCCCTTCTGTTGATTAAGAAACATTGAAAATTCGGGGGGGAAATTCATCTCAGTTTCCTGGGAATTGCCGAGCGACATTCACTCGATGATTGATAATTAACTCTCGTCGTGGATCAATAGAATTAATGAGTTTTGGAATTTAATTACAATTGATCCGCGTGTGGACACAAATAATTAGGAGGCAGTAATAATTGAGAGGCGATGAAAAGGTATAATGGAATTGAGTGAATGGAGAATTCTGAGATAGAGAAAAGTGGGGTAAAATGGACATGTGTTAGTTTTGGTATTTTATACTATGGAAATTATGAGAAATTGATGGAAATATTGGAGATAGGTTTTTTCTGATGATTTCATTGGAAAACTGAGGAAATTTACCATGAAAATCATATGTCAGAAGTTATTTTTTGGAATTTTTCAAAAACTCCATTTTTTGCGAAAGATTTGAAGGTGAAATACTACTGTTTTTGAAAAATTTCAGGTTTTCGGGAATATTTCTGGTTCTATCGGTCGTAGCGAACTGGGGTTGATCTTAAATGGAAGGTGAGCTCATTTCCCATCGATTTATGGGGTTTAAAAAGAAAAATATTATGGGGTTTATAAAGAAAAGGGCACAAACTGATTTTTCAGAAAACGACCTATAAATATTTGAAAAATTGATTTTAAAAAAAATTTAACCACATGAATCGATGAGAAATGAGCTCACCTTTCATTTGAGATCAACCCCAGGTCGCTACGACCAACAGAACCGGAGATATCGCCAAAAAAGTGAATTCTTTCGATTTTCAAAAGAACCACCCCTTCAAAACTTGACCCAAAAAAGTAAAATTTGCAAAAAATTGAAAAAAAATAATTTTGACACATGTTTTTCACCTAAAATTTTCTCAGCTTTCCAATGGACTCATCAGAAAATCTCTATCTCTAACCGTTCAATTGAAATGCGTCCATTTCACCCCACTTTATGGAATAATTCGAGAAAGCCTTTTCATCCCGCAAGTAAATCGCTCGAAGTAAACGAGATCATGTTCAATTGCAAGGAGTTTCTTTTTTCTTCAAGAAAACGTCTGACTAAACCGCTACACGACCACTTCTCTCTCTCTCTCTCTCTCTCTCTCTCTCTCTCTCTTTCTCTCCCTCACTGTGCATACACTCTACAAGGCCGTCTGGTTTTCTCAAGACCCTTCTATTACACTTGGTTCGCAATTTTACCTCCCTCTTCATTATCCACAAAGTTGGCCCTTCTCAAGTCCTCTTATTACTCTGTCTCTCTTATGTTCCTTCACTACTCGTTAATCCTCGCTTTTTAAGCATGACTTTTTGACACTAAAAAATGTAGAATTACATTTTATCCTTCTATTTTAAGATTTTCACTCTTATTCATTCTATTTTACTGAGAAATATCTTATTTCATCAACAACTGAGATCGTTAAAACAGAAAAAAATGAGGGATTTATAGATTAATTTCCAATTAATTGCTGATAATTCGGGAAAAAAGTGCTTTAATTTACCCGAAAAAAGTGATTAAACTATTCGAAAGTCATATCTTCAGCTTGTGAATATAATTTTTTTCTTCTCGTATTTTTTTTACATCAATCTCCTATCAAATGCATGAGACAGACAGAGAGGCAAATGGTTACGACTACCTTCTAATTAAAATTTCTCAATAACTATACGGTGAATTGAGTATTTTTTTCTTCTATTATTTAGTTAAAATGCTGTTCTCTTCGCCAATTGTTTTTAAATAATGGGTCAATCCTGTGGTTATTTAGTAATTTCGTTATTTCCGTCCGATTTAGGGCGTTTCATCTTCACCAACGCTATTTTCAGTACACAGAGAAAAATGTTTTCTCAATTCAAGAATGTGCAGTCACTTAATTTAAGAATGTGCAGGTCACTTAAATTAAGAAAGAAAAAGTCACTTGATTTAAGTGAGAAAAGTCACTTAATTTAAGTGGCTTTTACTTTCTTGAATTAAGAAAGAAAAAGTCACTTGATTTAAGTGAGAAAAGTCACTTAATTTAAGTGGCTTTTACTTTCTTGAATTAAGAAAGAAAAAGTTACTTGATTTAAGTGAGAAAAGACAATTGATTTAAGTGAGAAAACGCACTTGATTTAAGTGCGTTTTACTTTCTCAAATTAAGAAAGAAAAAGTCACTTGATTTAAGTGGCTTTTACTTTCTTAAATTAAGAAAGAAAAAGTTACTTGATTTAAGTGAGAAAATGCACTTGAGTTAAGTGAGTTTTACTTTCTTGAATTAAGAAAGAAAAAGTCACTTGATTTAAGTGAGGAAAGTCACTTAATTTAAGTGGCTTTTACTTTCTCAAATCAAGAAAGAAAAAGTTACTTGATTTAAGTGACAAAAGTCACTTGATTTAAGTGAGAAAACTCACTTGATTTAAGTGAGTTTTACTTTCTTAAATTAAGAAAGAAAAAGTCGCTTGATTTAAGTGAAAAAAGTCACTTAATTTAGGTGAGAAAAGTCACTTAATTCAAGTGAGAAAAGTCACTTAATTCAAGTGAGTTTCACTTTCTTAAATTAAGAAAGAAAAAGTCACTTGATTTAAGTGAGAAAAGTCACTTAATTTAAGTGACCTGCACATTCTTAAATTAAGTGCTTGCACATTCTTAAATTAAGAAAGCATTCTTTTCTGTGTAACTTTGATAATTCATATCTCATAAACTGCACGGACAAAAATTATGAAAAAATGCAGAAAAATGTAAAAAAATATCATCTTTGATATGGCATCAAAAAAATGAGGAGTTAATTCCACTCAAGTTCACTGAGAAACTACCTCAACATCAGACTTTCTTGATTAAATAAAATTTTCTAGAACACATTAACCCTAAACCAAACACTCCATCATTTAATATATCTCCAGCTTCATTGTAACCACCACAGGGGGGAAGAACCCCCCTCCCCTCCCCCCCAGGACCTTCAAACACTTCAGTAACCAACCCCACAACCCCTCAAATATTTTGAAGAAAGTGCTGAGTAAACTGGGTCAACGATACAACTCAAGCCGTGTTCTAAAAAATTAAAATACAAAGTGAGAAAAAAAATATGTCCCCAAAATATTCCACGAAACACACAAAAATACACATGAAAAAAAAAAAAAATGGCCAGAAGAATTAAATAATTGAAAAACTAACTGAAATAGATAAATCTGCAAAAAAAAGGAAAAAAAGTGTAAAATCGTGTGTCAAGTCATGCGAATGAAAATGAGATAATGAAAGGATATTGGATTTTGACGTCTAATCAATGAGAGGAATAGTAGCTTATATATATATATATATATCTATGTATACTATACACAGATTCAAATACATAATAGTAGACATGTGTGTGTGTGTGTGCAAGTTTAAATGAAAAGGCACATGTAGGATCATTCATGTCAAGGACATCAATTGATTCTCGAGAATCTCTGAAATTGATGAAACTCCAATAAATTGCAGGTAAATGCAATTAATTGACGTTAAATGCAACAATGCTTGTGCTCATGCTCATGCTCATCACAATAATAAATGCATCAGTTACAATAGCATGGTGGGATCCAGTTACCGGACATATAAATATTAATTAATAATAATAATTAATAATAATCATAATAATTAATAATAATAATAGTTAATAATAATAATAATAATTATTATTAATAATAATAATAATTTAAAATTTCAATTTAAATTGAGAAGATCAGAATTTTTCAAGAATTTTGCAAATTATTAGAAAAAAAAACTTAATTATTTGAATTCACTTAATTAAGTGGAATTTTTTCCTCATTTTAATAATATATTTTTCCCTGTCCGGATACTGGTGCCTCTCATTACGCTAACTGTCCGATAACTGGTGGCTTTATGGTAACTACCAGCTGATGTGCAACAAAAAATCCCCCCCAAAAAAAAGGGGGGGAACAAGTAGAAATGAGGGGAGAATGACGAGTGGGAATTTGAGATACGTGACGAGGGGTGAAAAGTGTATATGTGTGTGTGTTGCTTGATAAATTCCATTTGATACCACACCCAAATGTGTCCCCTTTCCCCCTCCCACAGTTTACTCACGTTGTAAAAATAAAGCTTGCACATAAATGTGTAGTAAAAGCGAAAGATGCAGAGAATCAATAATAGAAAAGAGGGGTGAGAGGGGGGGGGGGGGTGAGGGGTGAGGGATACTCAGAATGAATCCAAATGAATTTCATGATACTCCACGTGTGAATTTTTCAACGTAAACACAAGAGTGTACACTGAAACACGATGTACTTTTCAATAATAAAACTGTCAAAAACGATGGAATTGAAAGGGTTTTTCTTCATTGATTAATTAAAAGTTAATGCAAACGGAAATTGGTTATTGATCGTAGTAAATAACGAGGATCTTGATGAAGTATTCAAAGAACATTCAAGTGTTCGCAAATTGTACAGATCTATCTCCCTTTAATTTTCACTGAAAATAAAGTTGTAGAATTTTGCGGTTTAATATTTTAATTCACTAAATTTAGCGAAAAAAAAAAATGTGCTTTTTCAGGCGAATTTTTTAGGCAATTGATTGAAAATAATTCGATTAATCTCATCAGCTGACACTCAATATAGAACATACCCCCCCCCTCCTCCCCCCTCTCTACATATCATTGCCTTAAAAATAAAGGGGCGTAAGTCCCATACTTAAACACAGGACTTACGCCCCTTTGACTCTAAGGCATTTATAATGAATATTATGAATGCCTTAGAAACAAAGTGGCGTAAGTCCTATATATAAGCATAGCACTTTTTGTCTCCTCTTTGACCCTAAACCAATGATATTTTCCGGAATTTTTTGGTTAAAGAGGAAATCACAGAAATAATAAATTTTTGGATCAATCAAAATTACACTAGCACGTGCAGAAATTTCGGGAATTAAGGAGAATTCAATGAAGAAAAATTCCCCTCTTGCCAATTTCACTCCCCCTCACTTTCACGTTTTTTTTTTTTTACCAAGCACGTTGTTTCTGTCAGTTGGCGGCAATTTTTTGAATGCAAAAAATGCACAATTTTCACTTAAATTCACTTTTTTTTTTCACATTAATCAGAACAATTAGCAGTTATCAGTAAGTTTAGTGTCTTAATGGGAGATTTTAATGGTTTGTAGATAGAAATTGTGATTGGATAGACACCGCCCAGATGATTATTTCACTGGGTTTTGCCCAAGAGCGATTTTCAAAGGCGAAAAAGAAGGAAAGAAAAAAAAGAAAGACAACCCTATAATAATTCCAAACGGCAACTACGGACTACCCTCGGTTAGAGCTTAGGTACGAATTGCGTGTATATATGTGTGTGTGTGTATATATATTCTGTTGAAATTACGCAGGCGCTGAAATTCGTTACTATGGTAACACATTTTGCTCCTTTCTCAGTTGGTATGTGTTTTCTCATGGCCACATATTTGACGGTACATTCCTCAGGATAGACAAGCCTCGTGGCACTGTGAATTAAATCATGTTCTTACAAAGAGCGTGGTGGGTTTCTTTTTCTCTCCCTCTTTTCTTTTCTTTGGAATCGGTTTTTTTTTTTTTGTGGAGTTCTTGCCACTTTTGGGGCTTCACGCCATTTCTCTGCCGTTTGTTTCAATAAATATTGAGGTCCTTTCCTTTTTTTTGGCGAGTCACATTCTGGGGGTGACTTTGGCGGTCGTCTCGAGGGAGAAAAGAAAGGGAAATGTTGCTTTTTTGGGAGGAGGGGGGGGGGGGGGGGAGAGGTGGAGACAGTATTGCCAGATCTACTGTTTTAGCAGAATATTTTTAGTTGAGAAAAATAGCAAAGAAGATATTTTTTTTACATTTTTCTGAATTTTTTCATAATTTTTGACCGTGCAGTTTATGAGATATGAATTATCAAAGTTACTGAAAATAGCAGTGATGGAGATGAAACGCCCTAAATCGGACGGAAATAACGAAATTACTAAAAAACCACAGGATTGATCCATTATTTAAAAACAACAAAATTGGCGAAGAGAACAGCATTTTAACTAAATAATAGAAGAAAAAAATATTCAATTCACCGTATAGTTATTGAGAAATTTTAATTAGAAGGTAGTCGTAACTATTTGCCTCTCTCTCTGTCTCATGCATTTGATAGGAGATTGATGTGAAAAAAAATACGAGAAGATAAAAATTATATTCACAAGCTGAAGATATGAATTTCAAATAGTTTAATCACTTTTTTCGGGTAAATTGAAGCACTTTTTTCCCGAATTATCAGCAATTAATTGGAAATTAACCTGCAAATCCTCATTTTTTTTCTGTTTTATCGATTGTACTCTGGGATACTACCTTAAGATACCCATTTTTAGATTTTTTTCAAAAACTGAACATAATTCCGCTAATTTACGACTGATATTAGGGGAAATCATCAATCTTTGGGTATCAGTAATAGAACGACAAACGATTTTCTGAAATTGGAGACCTCCTCTCTGTTGAAACAGTATATCTGGCAACATTGCTCATTGGGAGGGAGGAGGGGGGGGGGGGGGGGGGGGTATAACGGAAAGTTATTAAAGTGCACTTAACAAGTGTCGGGATTACACGCGGAATACTGGAAAATGAAGGAATCAAGAGTTCATGAGGATTTTTTTTTTATTTATTTTTTTTTAATTTCCGGGGATTAGAGGAATTTGTACGAATATACAATTGATATAAGCTGGTTTTTGTTTCATGCAATACAATGAGTAGGATAATCATGGCTATTCGGAAAATTCTATACTCGGGTGAATCCGTATTAACGGGGTGAATCCGTTGAATGTAATTGGAAACCTTGTAACTATGCGAGTTTTATGGAAAATAATGGATTATTTTTATTGTTTAGGGGAAAATGAGAAATAAAAGGTGAATAAAGTAGGGAAGATTAAGAGGAGGGAGGGGGATGAGATGAAGTGGTGAATAGAAATTTTGCGGAATTCTTCTTGAAAAAAATGAATAGGGGAAATTGGGGCAAAATGGCCACTGTGAGTTCTAAATGATTTGGAATTTTTTTGAGAATGAAGACGTCGACAAAAAAATTTGAAAAAATTCAACAACAATTTTCACATATTGGAGCATCTTCTCAAATTTTTTCAGATTTTTTGGTAGAGTCCTTCGCCCTGAAAAAAATTTCTGGATCTCATTGCCACGGAAAACCATTTTTTTGCCATTTCTCTCCATGTTAAAAAATCGGGTTTTCCTTATTTTAGAGGGATCTCGGAAAGTATTGGGTTTAGGAGAATTTAACAGGAAACCTTTTTTGTAGCCCTTGAAATTCTCTACAAAAAAGGTTTCCTCATAATTTCCCATAACTCTACCCCTTTCAAAGATATTCTCCAATGAAAATCACGAATTTACGTAATTCTCTTCTTTTTCAAGAGAAACTGTTTCAAGTTTTTAGCATATTATGCAGTATCAAATAAAGTGAATTTTTCACTTGAGTAAAATGATAGTTTCAATTCACTCTGGATTGAGGGGACAGAGTTCATTGGCACTGGTGTCGCCAAACGGGTCACCCCAACAAATGGAAAAACATCTCGAATGTCTTGAGAGAAAATAAGATAAACAAATCCCTTGGATTTTTCAATTTCACTGAAATCTATGTTGGTATAATTTTTTTTTTTTTCGGTTATTTGTTTTCTCTAGAGGCTCTTCAGTTTCTTGTACAATGAAAATCTAATCTTATCCATCTGCCTCTTTTTTTTGCGGATTTATTTAGAATCTTAGATAGAATCATAAAAAAAGAAGAAAAAAGAACATTTTCAAAAAATCATTTTTTTTTAATTAAAAAAAATGAAAAAAACATTTTCAGAAAATCATTTTTTTTAAATTGAAAAAAAATGAAAAAAACATTTTCAGAAAATCATTTTTTTTTTAATTAAAAAAAAAAAATAGAACATTTTTAGAAAATTATTTTTTTTTTAATTAAAAGAAAAAAGGAAAAAAAAGCTCTGAGACAATTATTTGAAATTTGTAGTTTTTGAAATGAAACAAGTTTCACGACCTCATTAAAACTGACAAAAGTTCAGAAACTGGCGAATTCTATGAGACAAAATGAATTACAGTAAACTGGTGAAAATGATGAAAATACGAAGGAAGTAACTGGAATAAAATATATATTTGTTTAACATTTCATTCTGCTGCAGTAAATTGCTGTATTTCTTCAAAAAAAAAGGAGAAAAAAAAGGAGACATTGTGGTTTAACCGTTTCAACCGGGAGATAAAGTTCCCCCCCCCCCTTTATTTTAGTATGTACATATATACACTCAACTTAATCTATTGGTGCAGGAGATCATCAATTTCTCGGTGGATAAAACTCACTTTACTCTTACTTCAACACACAATGCAAAAAGTTTTTTCAATACCTGTGTATATATATATACATATTCGTTGAGTATATTTCGAATTACCTGAATTTTATGCAGTTAAAAAGCTATCTCTCTATCTCTGGGAGTTTCCTACGTTATTGAAGATATTCGTGCTCAGCGATTACTGGTGTGTCTCTTTTTTTTTTTTTTTTGAAATTGTAACAATGTAAACTGATGCAAATTCGATGCCAACATTTGTGGCAGCTTTGTGCTGTACAGCAACTCGAAATTGTGGAACTTTGTGTTATTTAATGGAGAGGAAAATTCATGGAAAATTGAGGTTTCCACTAGAATTTGGAAATTGAATATTAATTTTGAGGAATTTGTAAGTTGTTGAATGTAGTTGAGAGATTCTTCGTGGTTAATTTTGAAAGGCATTCGTAATGGTTGAGGTTTAAGAGAAATTATGAAGAGAGCTTTTTTCTAGAGAATTCAATTCTCTACAAAAAAGGTATCTTGACTTTTTTTGCTAGGGACACTCGCGTCAAAGATATTCACGAAAGAATGTCCGAGGAATTAATAAATAATCAAGTTATTAACTAAATAATTAGTTGATTAATTCGTAAATAATGGCGCTGTGATGAATTAATTAATCAACTATTATTATGGTCGTCAAAAGCATAATCTCATGAGAAGTTTTGATTTGAATTAAACTTTGTACAGAATTACTGAGTTTTATCAGCGATAACTTTTTGCTTTTGTGTATTTTATTTGAAGTTTAGTGCAATTTGTATAATTAATTCTGTCATGCAAGCTCAATGTGACTATTTAATGCCTTTTTGCTTCCGAATGGAAGCTATGTAATCATCAGAATTTTCGATTGTAATTTTTTTAATAGAAAATACTTTAAATGATCTAATTACAGCAAAACGGTTTTATAGAAAAATTTCATATTTTGTGAAAAACTTCCTCTCGACGAAGTCGATTTTTTAAGCTTTATTTGAAGAGAATCCGATCGATACTTTTTGAGATGAGTCCATTTTTCGAAAATCAGTTTTTAATGGAATTTCTGGAAACTATTCAACTAATGTTATTTAGGGGAGAGTGGTGCAGAATGGACACTATAATAAAACGGTTAGAGATGAATTTTTTTCGACGATTCTATCGAAAAGCTGTGGGAATTTTAGCCGGAAAACGAGTGTCAGATGTATTTTTTTTTATTTTTTTGAAAATTCGATATTTTTCGGCATTTTTGCGGGGTAAAAGCCTTTCTTTTTTTGAAAATTTTCAGTTTTTTGCGAATATCTCTGATTCTATAGGTCGTAGCAGCTTGGGGTTGGTCTCAAATGAAAGGTGAGCTCATTTCCCATTGATTCATGGGATTTTCAATTCAAAAATATTAATTTTTGGGATAGTTATAGGCCAAAAACTGTTTCACAAAATTGTTCGACAAAAATGCCCATAAATACCTTAAAAATCGATGTTTTTAAATTAAAAACCCTATGAATCGATGGCAAATGATCTCATCTTTCATCTCCCGTCAGAATTTTTACGCTACGACAAATAGAACCGAAGATATTCTCAAAAAACTGAAAACTTTCAAAAAAGGATGGGTTTCACCCCTCTAAAATGCTTAAAAAAGTCAAAATCGCCAAAAATTCAAAAAAATTAGCTCCGGCACTTGTTTCCCGCCTAAAATTTCCTCAACTTTCCAATGAAATCATCAAGAACAATCTACCGTCAATATTTCTATCAATTTCAAGATTTTTCCATAATATTTGTCTAAAAATTTAGATGTGTCCATTTTACCTCTGATGTCCATTTTGCCCCACCTTCCCCTATACTCATATATTATCTCGATAGTTGTATCAGTTAGATGCCTGTCAATTTCGAGCTCATTTGCATGATTAGTTCTCGAGTTATTGGCGTTTTGATGAATTTTTCAAAATTTGATATTTTAATGATGGTTTTAAAAAAGTTGCATCACTTTCATTCGGAAGCATATTGCTAAAGTATTAGCAGAAAAAGCTATATCGGTTGGAAAGCAATACTATTATCCATTTGTTTATCTTTTATAATGGCTCCGATGGGCTTTTTAAAATGAAGCCTCATTAATAAATATCAAATATCAAATAATAACATCAAAAAATTGATGAATTAAATTAAAAAATCGAAAAGATCCAAAAATTTAATCTAAATTATTTCAAAAGGATCTCGGAAACCGTTAGGTTTAGAGGAAAACATCAGGATACCTTTTTTGTAGAGAATTAAATTCTCTACAAAAAAGGTTTCTTCACATTTTCCCCTAAACTCAGTTGCCTTAAAGATATCTTTAAATGAATCGACGAAAAACTAATTTTTAATTCTTTATTTTTTTCTTTTCTCAGTCATAAAATCTGATCTTTAAAAGAGATATCCCCCAAAAAACTCGTTTCCAATCAGATTAACCAATCTCCCTTAATTTTCCTAATAAATCCACTCAAAAGACGTGAATTGCGGATAATCTGAGCCTCGGAATCTCATCTCAATGGCCAACGATAATGAGAAACGGTGAATAGATTAGCAGAAAGTCGACTTTTTTTCTTGTGAAAAAAAGAGAAGAGACCATTGAAATAGCTTTTGAATTCCAAAGAAAGAATTGTTTGCGACTAAAATTCTTTCTCGCACATTTTTCCCTCATTTTCTTCGCATTTTCTTTGCCTCGAAATCATTGAAAAAAAAAAAAAAAATTTCCCACTATTGACGACAATACTCGACTGAAAGAGCTCTTGAATGAAAAACGTAAATGGGGCTTCATTTTACCTGCTATTGTCACTATTATGAGTACTTTATTTTTCGCACTTTTCATTTAGCCAGTGGAGTAATCATTTTTCCCCAGTGGGTCGAGAAAATCCACAAGAGATGGCGTACTGGTGCTAAATACGTGGCTTTTTACCGACTAAATTACAGAACCGCTCATTTATATTCCTTTTCACTAAGAAAAAAAAAAAAAAAAAAAAAAAAAAAAAAGGGGAAAAAAAAGGGAAATTAGCGAGAGAACAAAGTGAACGGGTTAATGGAATTTTGTGAAAATTAGAGAGATCTAGGAAATTAAATTTTCACAATTTATGAGGAGCAGTGAAGTAGTTTGAAATGAGTCCGGTGCAGTCTTCCGCAGCAGTAATTATTGGTCATTGCAGTCGAATGGAGGAACAACAGGGCAATTTATCCGGAAGACTTGATGATGGAAGAGTTCAGAGATGAAGCTTATGAGGGGAAAGATGGGGGGAAATGGAAAATTTAATTGAACGGTTGGAGATGAAGATTTTTTGATGATTTCATTGGAAAGCTGAGAAAATTTTGGGTGGAAAACATGTGTTGAAATTATTTTTTTACAATTTTTTTGAAAATTTTACCTTTTTGGGTCAAGTTTTGAAGGGTTCAAAACCAAAAAAAAAAACAAAATCAGTTTTATTTTGATATTTGAGATTTTTCGGTTTTTTCCATTTTTTTGGATTTTTTTGAATTTTTCCAATTTTTTTTGGAATTTTTTTCTCGAAATTTCCTTAAATTGAACTCCGGCAACCTTCCTTTGCCAATATACATTACAAAAATCAGTTTTATTTTGATATTTGTGATTTTTCGGTTTTTTCCATTTTTTTCAATTTTTTTGAATTTTTCCAAATTTTTTTGGAATTTTTTTCTCGAAATTTCCTCAAATTAAACTCCGTCTTTCGAAAATCGAAAAAATTCACTTTTTCGGGGATATCTCCGATTCCGTTGGTCGTAGCGACCTGGGGTCGATTTCAAATGAAAGGTGAGCTCATTTCTCATCGATTCATGTGGTTCAAATTTTTTAAAATACTTATAGGCCATTTTCTGAAAATCAGTTTTTGCCCTATAAGTACTTGAAAAAATTGATAATTTTTTTTTTAACCACATAAATCGATGGGGAATGAGCTCACCTTTCATTTAAGATCGACCCCAGATCGCTACGACCAATAGAACCAGAGATATTCCCGAAAACCTGAAATTTTTCAAAAACAGAAGTATTTCACCTTCAAATCTTTCGCAAAAAATGGAATTTTTGAAAAATTCAAAAAAATAACTTCCGACATATGATTTTCATGGTAAATTTCCTCAGCTTTCCAATGGAATCATCAGAAAAAATCTATCTCCACTATTTCCATCGATTTCGAGTAATTTCCACAGTATAAAATACCAAAACCAACATATATCCATTTTATCCGTAGTGTCCATTTTACCCCAACCTTTACCAACAAAATTTAATACAAAGATAAGATAAAGCCAAAGTTTGGGAAGAGAATAGCTATTCCAGAGTTGCATGAAACCGAGCGTTAGCATCAATTACTTCTGTCTCACCAGTAAAGTCTAATGGTATTTACTACTGTCCGAGCATTCATTTGGCTTTATCCCTTGGATTATTCAACTGATGTCACTAGAGATCGGAGGGCTAATGCCATTTTGATTATTTCCATACTGCAATTTTTATGGTGAAGTTTAATGAAGAATAATGCTTCAAACTTTACAATTCAGTAGTGAAGTAGTAAAAAAATGGGTCATGTCATTTTTTAAAAATTTTTTTTTTCTTTGGAGAATATCTCGAAAGCTAATGGACATACGCCCTTTTTTCTTTACTCGCTTTTTTTTTTATAATATTCAAATTATATTCTAGAAAAAAGACTCAGGGCAAAAAAAGGCGTATTTCCATCAATTTTTGAGTCATTTTATTCAGAAAAAAGGAATTGGGGCAAAAAAAAACGTATTTCCATCAATTTTTGAGTTATTTTATCGAGAAAAAGAGGATTCAAGGCAAAAAAGACGTATTTCCATCAATTTTTGAGTTATTCTACTGAGAAAAAGAGGATTCAGGGCAAAAAAAGACGTATTTCCATCAATTTTTGAGTTATTTTATCGAGAAAAAGAGGATTCAGGGCAAAAAAGGCGTATTTCCATCAATTTTTGAGTTATTTTATTGAGGAAAGAAGAATTCAGGGCAAAAAAGGCGTATTTCCATCAATTTTTGAGTTATTCTATTGAGAAAAGAAGAATTCTGGGCAAAAAAGACGTATTTCCATCAATTTTTGAGTTATTCTATTGAGAAAAGAAGAATTCAGGGCAAAAAAGACGTATTTCTATCAATTTTTGAGTTATTTTATTGAGAAAAAGAGGATTCAAGGCAAAAAAAGACGTATCTCCATCAATTTTTGAGTTATTCTACTGAGAAAAAGAGAATTCAGGGCAAAAAAGACGTATTTCCATTAATTTTTAAGTTATTCTATTGAGAAAAAGAAGATTCAGGGCAAAAAAGGCGTATCTCCATTAATTTTTGAGTTATTCTTTTGCTAATCCTCACGAAAATGAGTCGACTTGACCTATTTCACTACTTCGCTACTGAATTTACGTAACAAATTCAGAAAAATTGCGATAATTCGATTTTTTTTACCTTTTTTTGAGAACGATTTTTTTTTTTTTTTTTAAAGAAGATAATAATGGAGATACGCCCTTTTTAGCCTAATCCTCTCTCTTCAACCTCTCAAAATTCTCTACAAAAATGGACTAATGCAAAAAAGGGCGTATCTCCATGAATTTCCAAAAAAAAATTATTAAGAAAAATGAAAAGAATAATTCAATTTTTTATTTCTTACTGTTTTACTAATTAATTAATCTCGAGTATTTTAAAAATATCTCGGAAATTTTGAGGTTCAGAGGAATTTGTCAAGAAACATTCTTCAGAAAGAATGAAATTCTCTACAAGACAGGTCTCTTGAGATTTTTTTTTTTCCCTAAATCCAGTGGTTTCCAACATATTTTCGAAGGAATTGGTGATGAGGTCTTCTGGGAACCTACTGTCTTTTATCATCCTCAGGGAATTTTCTACTTGTTTTGTTTTATAGGAGAGAAGACTTACCAGTTGGACTTGGAGTGAGTTCCTTCATGGTTACGTGAACATGTATGTCATAGCGGTGAAACAAGCCAAGTCTTGGTCCTCTTGTGCTTCGTTGGAGCACATTGATTGCAGTTGTCACAGCCTTCGTGTATTCACGTACACCAAATGACTTGTATGGCACGATCAGGCCTACCTGTTATAAAAAAATTCAAGCGTATATTTTCGGTGCAGGCTGAATAGACCCAAATAGGGTCTCGAAGCCGTAATAAAAAAAAAAAAAAAAAAAAAAAATATTTTCGGTGTAATGTTTTTTTTTTTTCGCTGTTAAGTCAGTGGAAATGGGGAATTTTTTTTTTGTTGTTGGAGATGTTGAGATTATTGAAGTGGAAAAATGTGGAAATTTCAGATTGAAAATATGCAGTAAAAATTATTTTCATTTCCTTTTTATTTTGAACATTTTAAGGGGTTGAGATTCAATTTCGGATAAAAATTGTAGAATTTAGAAGAAAAATGTAAAATTCATTGTTGATGAAATAAACATAATAATAATTTTTTCCTATGTATCATTGCCTTAAGAATAAAGGGGCGTAAGTGCTGTGCTTATATATAGGACATACGCCACTTTGTTTCTAAGGCATTGATATAAATTTCTTCTATTTTTCTTTTTTTTTTATTTTTCTTTGCCAATTATATATAGGGAAACTGGGGCAAAATGGACCTATTGATGAAAATGATTTGGGATTTTTTTTAAGAGTGGAGGGCTTTAATTACAAATTCAAAAAAATTCAGCAACAATTTCTACATTTCAAGGCATCTTCTCAATTTTTTGCAGATTTTTTCATGGAGTTCTTCACTCCAAAAAAAAATCCTGAATCATGTTGCTCGAGAGGTTTATTCTGCCCCACTTTTTTATGTAAAATCCTTATTTTCTAATAATTTGAAATCCTTGGAATTAACTATATAGTTTGAAATGCCTTAAAAAACCAAAAAAAATTAAAAAACCAATTCTAACACATGTTTTTCTGGTTAAAATTACTTTTTTCGCTATTAACTCGAAGAAAATGGAAAATATTTTCGTTGCATGGGACAAAAATCAATTTTTATAAGCAAAAGGAGTTCAGATAGAATATTCTCGATAATTCCAGTGAAAAGTTGAGAAAATTTCAGATGCAAAACAAGTACCAAAATTGCTCCTCCCCCTTCCCCTTTTTATTAAAAAAATTCAAATTTCCAAAAAAAAAATTTAGAAAATGGATTTTTTTTCGAATTTTTCAAAATTAAAATTTTCAATTCAAACTATGAACTCGAATGACATATGAACTCGTTGATAATATCCCATTTTACCCCATTCCCCTCAAAAACTCCAATTTTCCGCCATTTTCCCCTATAAATAGCCGCTGACAACAATAAAGCACCGATTAAGCGATAATTGAATTCTCGCAACTTTTTGGATGTAATTTATTACCAAAATCAGGTGAAAACAGCTCAATTACTTCACTAACTAGAACTATATACTCTTTCCAAACAGAAAATTAAAAAAAAAAAAAACAAGAATAAGCCCTGAAAATTTACTAACCCACTTATTATTATATTATTTAGAATCAAGCACTTATGCTTTTGAATCCACCTGTTGCATCTACTATCGATTGTTACGAATAGATGGACTGCAAAGCAACTTGTGTGTGCAAAAAAGAAAAAAAAAACAGGTAAGTGGCTGAACTTTAATCCCCACATTGACAAAGATCAATGAGGAAATTTTTCTTTATTCATGCTACGTACACTGAGGGAGAAAAATATTTTCTAGGAATACTGTGTAAGAATGGGCGATATTAATCGATTCATCGAATTTTTTGATTATTTTTTTTTGAAATAATCGATTTTTTTGCTCGATTTTTTTTGGCACCGATTCATCGATGTTCAATGTTTTTCACTCAACATCGACGAAATTTTTTAAATCTCAAAAACTCAGTGCCAAATGAACAATATTGATTGACCATCAATCCATACACTATTTCTATACTTTATCATGCATGAAATTTGAATTATTTACAGAAGAAAAAATGATGTCTTGAACTTCTTTATTCATCTCATACGTTCTATTTCACTTTTTATGATTAATTATATCCCAATAATAAATTTAAAAAAAAAATGAAACGTAATTTTTTTTTATTGCTAATAATCGATGAATCGAAAATCCGATTATTTTTTTCTATGCATCGATGAAAAAAAATCGGCATCAAAAAACATCGATCATTAGAAAATCGATTTTTTTTTCAAGCATCGAACATCCCTAATATTGTGTAGTTTGCGTCAATCGAGAATTTGTTTGGAAAAGGATTTTTTTTTATTAAGAAATTAATGTTTTGGCTTATTTCTCAAGTCTGATTAAAATGAATTTGAACATGTTTGCATCAATTAATAAGATGCGTTTTTCGGAAGAAAGTTTCTGGGAAATTCATTTTGGTTTTGATCCAAACTCAGTTGTGTTTAGGGATGTTCGGTACTTGGAGAAAAAATCGATTTTCTAATAATCGATGTTTTTTAATGTCGATTGTTTTTTATCGATGCATAGAAAAAAATGATCGGATTTTTAATTGATCGATTATTAGCAATAAAAAAAATTACATTTCATTTTTTTTAAAATTTATTATTGGGATTTTTTTCTTCATTTTCACTTAATGTTAAAAAATTTCCCTCTGAAATTTCCGAGATTTTGCACGGAAATTTCAGACGGAAAACAAGTCACATTTCTACTGAAATTTCAGATAATTACGTCATTGAAAAATGAACACATCATTGATTTTCAAAGAATTTTACATCTGAATCAGTGATCGGCAAAAAACCATCTATCTATTTTCATTACCTAATTTTCCTGAAAATTTAGTAATTAGTCGAGAAAAATTCCTAATTTGTCTGAAAAATTAGTAATTAACTGCGAATAATTCCTAATTTTCCTGAAAAATTAGTAATTAGTCGAGAAAAATTCCCAATTTTTCTGAAAAATTAGTAATCAGCCGACAAAAACTACTAATTTTTTAGAAAAATGAATGATACTTATCGGCTTATTACTAATTTTTCAAAATAATTGATAATTAGCCGCCAAAAATTACGATTTCCTTTCAAAATATAATCCAAATATTATTATTTCAAATATCATTTATTATTCCACTTATTAATTTTTACTTTTTGCGATACTAGCATTACATTTCATTACAATTCGCCCTTCCAAATTTGTGTCTATTAATGTATTAAATTACTAATTTTCAGGAATTTTTGAAAACAATTGATAATTTTTTTTCACTAATTACTGATTTTTGAAAGTAATGAGTAATATTTCCTTCCTGATTACTAATTTTTAAGAGTAATTAGTAATATTTTCTCGCTAATTACTAATTATTTAGAAAAATTAATTTTTTTTTCCGACTAATTATCAATTTTCTATGAAAATTAATACTATTTTTTTGGCTAATTACTAATTTTTATGAAAAATCAGTAATATAATCGAAATCGTTGACGAAAAAATCGATGAAGCCGAATAACTGATCTGAATATCAATGAAATTGGTAAATTTTTGTTTAATTGTTTCTTGAAAATTTATTAAAAAATCGGAAAAATACAAAAAAAAATTGAAAATTCAAGTCATTTTTATTCTAAATATTCATGTTCAATTGAAAATTCAAATAAATTGTAGAATTTTCGTCTCAAATTCTACTTAAGACTCATAGATTCCTTTGAATTTCCTCTAAAACTCACATATTCCATAGCAATCTTCCCATTAAAAAAAATTTAATATTCCGTTTATGAAAATTCTCATTAAATTGTCCATGAAGTTTTCCATTTTTTTTCTAACAGTGGTTCCATTGTGCTTCGAGTAAGAGGATGGAGGAAGAATGGAAAAAGAATTTTTATTGGAAAAATTGATGCACTGGCGAGAATAGCCATTGCCGCATCGGATTTAGGCAGAAAAAAAGGACACTTTTTTACTCTCTGGGGTGAGTAAAAAAATTAAAACTTTTAAAAGTTCAATTTCATGCTGCAGATGAACAGTGAGTGATTGCATTTATTGACTTTTTATTTGTTTCCTCGTTTGAGATTTTTTTGTCAATCGTTTTTTTTGGAAGTTTGGGAATTAGTTGTGCGTTATTTTGGGAATATCTGGAAAAGCTATTAGAGTTTGGGAAATTTGTGGAAAGAGAGCTTTTTTTGGGGAATTAAATTGTGGACGAAAGAGAATTTTTTGGATGAATATGAATTTTTTTTCATTGAAATAAAAGTTTTTATAGGGGAGGTGGGGTAAAATGGGTATTCTGATTGAATGAGTTGAGATGAAGATTTTCTGATGATTTTATTAGAAAAATGAGAAAATTTTGGGTGGAAAATGGGTGTTGAAATTATTTTTTTCACAATTTTTTGAGAATTTTACTTTTTTGGGTCGATTTTTGAAGGGGTTTTCCTTTTGAAAATTGAAAAATTCACTTTTTCGGCGATATCTCCGGTTCTGTTGGTCGTAACGATCTGGGGTCGATCTCAAATGAAAGGTGAGCTCATTTCTCATCGATTCATGTAGTTCAAATTTTTTTAAATCAATTTTTCAAATACTTATAGGCCATTTTCTGAAAATCTGTTTTTGCCCTATAAGTACTTGAAAAATTGATAATTTGTTTTTTAAACCACATAAATCAGTGGGAAATGAGCTCATCTTTCATTTAAGATCAACCCCAGGTCGCTACGCCCAATAGAACCCGAGATATTCCCCAAAACCTGAAATTTTTCAAAAACAGAAGCATTTCACCTTCAAATCTTTCGCAAAAAATGGAATTTTTGAAAAATTCAAAAAAATTTCCGACATATGATTTCCATGGTAAATTTTCTCAGCTTTCCAATGGAATCATCAGAAAAAACCTATCTCCAATATTTCCATAGATTTCTCATAATTTTCATAGCATAAAATCCCAAAACTGAAACGTCCCCCTTCTTTACCCCACCTTTTCCCTTAATTAATTCATATTTACCTGAAGATTAGTGACGTTCTGACTACCACTACCACTAGAAGATGGCTGAACTCCATGCTGTGTATAATGAGGTGAATGCGGCTGTTGTGTTGTACTAGTAGTTGAAGATGTTGTAAATGCTGATGCCCTTTGCCTAGTACTATTGAGACCTCTTCCTTCACCAAGTCTAACACCAGATCCTCTCGAAGCACTACCACGACCAGTACCCAAACTGAAACCCCTTGACAATGTACCTCGTTCACTCGTACCAATCTTAATGCCACTCTCACCACGTACTACATCTCTACCCCCAAACAATCCAAATCCCCAGGAAAATTCAGCAAATCCCAGTAAAACCAAAACCACTGCACGAGAAATTGACAATTTCATTGTTCCAATATTTCTAGAGTTCATCTCTATTTTTTTTTTTTTTTTTCAATCACTGGAAATATTTTTTTTTTCCAATATCTCTCTTTTTATTCTCCTTTATTCTGTGTCACGTCTTTTTCTTTTTTTTTTTTTCTGGTTTAATTCAGAGTTTCAGCATTTTTGTTCTGGGAGTAACACAAATATTTTTTTCACAACCACAAAATCCCATTTTACTGGACGAATTATTTTTTTTTAACAAGAAAATTCTCATCTCCATTGTATTATTTATATTTTTCGTCTCCTCTTCACTTTTTCACTTTTTTTTTTCTTTCAGCACCTGAAACACACATTTATTCATGAGTGAGAAAAGAGGGGGGGGGGGAGGAATGGAGGTCACATCATCAATATTATTAATTCAGGAACAAAGTGGAGAAATGAAGATGAATTGAAAAATTACGTGCAGCTTGTGTTGAAAGTGGAATATCTCATGGGCAAGTGGGTTTAGGAAAAAATGTGAAGAGACCTTTTTTGTGGGGAATTTAATTCTCTACGAAAAAGGTCTCTTGACATTTTCTCGTAAACCTCATTGTTTTCGAGTGCATATTCAGTTTATGAACACGTGATATTTAAACTTGTTTTTTTTTACTTTAATGTTAATTTTAATGTTGATGTTAATGCATAAATATCCTGATTAATGCAAATCTCCAACAGTTAAATTTCCATCACGATCTTTGTACTGTGAAGACTTACATTTAATCTCTTCATCCATCTTCATTACATAATTCAGAACCTGACATTGCATATTCATTCGTTTGACCCTAAATTTCATTAATATTGCACGTCGATTCATCGAAAATTCTGTTATTATCTCAGAAAGAGAAAATATCTATTTTTATCGTGAGAATTATCAAGCTTGGAGCAATATGCTGGTGCCAAAATGCTTAATGGGCGTTTTTCCAAATTTTTTTCTTTCTTTTTTAGCAGCATCAGGTGAAACTGCTCATCTCGAACATTCTCCGTTTTTATTCCTCTTTTTATCACGATTTTCTGAGATTCATGGGAATTAATATTCCCCTTTTCACTCTTATCTTTTGATAATATCTTTATCACTGTAATTATCAATATCATACTATTATGATTATTATTATTGTTTTTTTATAAAATTTTATAACATTTATTTTGTGCGACAAAGTAAAACAGAATAATTCCATTTTTTTGGCTATTCTATTTTTGAAAATATCTCGGAAATCAAGCGAGATAGAGGAATTTTGGTAATTATCTTTTTATAGCTCTTGTTTTTCTCTACAAAATAATGGTCTCTACAAAAATTTCACTGTCTCTCTTAGTTTCCGGGATATTATTCGTAAATCAATAAGTAAAAATGGATTTTATGCTGTTTCACTTTTTCACTACTAAAATAAATTGGGTTTTCGGAATATCTGATATGTTCAACCTAGAATTAAACGTGTTTTACATGAGTCTGCGGGTGACAGGGACTGTAAAGTGTGTGAGGCATGTTCATAATATTTCTATTTCCTCAAAAAAATTACCAATTCCTTTTTTTTTGGGGAAGTTATTAAATTAAAAATTTTAAAACAATTATAAAATTAAAAATTTAAAATTTAAAAACAATTATAAAATTAAAAATTTGAAATTTAAAAACAATTATAAAATTGTAAATTTAAAAAAATGATAAAATTTGAAATTTAAAAAAATGATGAAATTTTAAATTTTGAAAAAATTATAAAATTTGAAATTTTAAAAAAATTATAAAATTTTAATACTTTTTTTTAATTTTTCTGCAAAAAAATCGAGGAATCTTTGGCAACAAATTCCTCATGTTTGTTCAACGCAACGCTTCTTTTTTTTTTTTATATAAAAACGCTTGAGAAGATTGGAATTCACTAGTTACGTGTGTTCGCGAGGAAAATTTGCGCTTAATCGAGCGAATAGTTTTCCGAACAAAATCCCATTCTCATTCCCGATATTTCTCATAGCCGTGGTTTTTAATCGATCTCCCCCAAACTTTTTTTGTGCAGCTGTATTTTTCATTTTGCTAGAGTGTTATTAAGCTTCGTTCAAAAAAATTTCATAAATGCGCCATTTACTCGCAACACTTTTTCCCTTTATCCAACAATAATTGTTTTTTTTCTGCCCTTTTTTTTTCATTGCCGTTATTTTTTGCAATTATCGTAGAATAAACGTTTTTTTTTTCCTTTAAAGGGAATTTTTTTTAAGGGAATTAAAAAAATATCTCGACTGATGGACATTGCAGACGATAAATTCATTCGAATTCTTTTGTTAAATCAATTTACATTTTTATCATCAGTTTTACCCTCATTCCTCTTTGTTCTAGGATCGTTACGTGTGTTAAAATAATTATAGAATGGGAAAAAAAAATTAATTGAATAGAAAACGAGGAGAAAAACGACTGTGGCAGACAGACATTTACTGGTCTCATTAAAAGCGGATTTTTATAATTATCAAGGACTATTAATTCCTCTATAAATATCTTGAAAACCATCGAATTTATCGAAAAATGTCAAGTAACCTTTTTTGTAGACAATTTAATTCTCTACAAAAAAGATCTCTTGATAAATTCTCGTGCACTTCATAATTCCTGAGATATCTTTAAAATGACTCGCCCGTAATTAATCACTTCACTTTTCTTTATTTTTAAAAAAAATTAATTGTGAATTTTCGGATTACCTTGTCAATATCTTTTAAGCGAGTGAGTTTACGAGAAAAAGTCAAGAATCCTTTTTTGTAGAGAATTTCAAGAGCTACAAAAAAGGTCACCTGACATTTTTCCCTTAACCTAACTGCCTATGAGATATCTTAAGAATAGTGTAGAAAAGCTCCTCAAACTCATTATCCTTCCCCTCCCTCCCTCCCCCCTCCCTTCTTTCTCCACCTCTAAATAACACGGGCAACTTTGTTCTACTTACTCTCCGATGTTTCTCATAAGAACATAAGTCATCTTAATAATTTCTCAGTCTTTCAACTTTTCCCCGCGTACAACCACCCCCCTTTCCCCTCCTACCCCTCCCCCTTCTAGAAAATCTCATTATCAACCCTATCTGTCCGTTCATAACTCGCGAAATGAAAAACCGCTGAAATAAATCTGCAAATTTTTCTCCCAAAACAAATTGTTATACACAAATGAATTTTGAAATATAAAGGCTACATATATATATATAGACATAGATATATATAGTCATGTATTCATAAATTTTCTTGAATTTATTATAGTGGTAAAATGAAAATGCGAATGAGAATGAAATGAGAATAAAATACGGTTGATAGTAACAAAGAGTGTACTTCTTGGGAGGAGGGGGGGGGGGGGGAGGGAAACTTTGCCCTGGAGTCCTTGAATAAAACAATAAATTCAATGGGGCAAAAGTCGGAGATACACGGAGGCGGAATAAAGAGATAAGAAGAAAAAAAAAGGAGAAAAAAGGAAAAAAAAAAGGAAGCAACTTGGTAAGAAGAAAATATCACTCTGTACTGTCCCTATATGTATGTCCTTGTGGACATTTCGCTTTTCTGTGGTAAAAAAAAAAAAAAACCCATGAAATGTTATATACGTTAAAGAAGATACATTGGATAATTCGAGGCTACACAGGAGAAAAGTGGCAAGTGCTATTTCTCACTCGTCAAAAGCTTCTTTTTTTTTATCCTTCTAGTCTTTTCTGATTTTTCATTAATTTTTCTTTTTTTTTTTTCTCTTTCTTTTCCTTATTTCAGTGTCTAAACAAGTGGGGGGGGGGGGGGGGGTGGAAACTTGGGTAATACTTTTCTGGATAAGTTTGACTTGTGTGAAGGAAGTCCAAAAGCCTTGTGTCAACATTCAGAGGCTTTTGGTACAACTACTTTGAACATCATGAAATTCCAGTGGTGGTTGGTAATGATTTACGATAAATAGAGAGAGAGAGAGAGAGAGACTTTGGGGGTTTAGGTGGAATCAATGAGAATTGCATGGAGAAGGAAAAAATGTTTTTTTTTTTTATGAAGAAAGAAAGTTTGTTGAAAGTAAGGAAAGGGATATTAGTTTCAATAAATTATTTATGAAAGGAATAATGCATTAGTTGGATGGAGTATATATTTAGATTAAAATTGACTCATTTTTATTCATTACTTGAAGGAAGTTTTGAGAATAAACAGTTGACCCCTTATTTTTTTGATGCCATATCAAAGATGATACTTTTTTTACATTTTTCTGAATATTTTCATGATTTTTGTCCGTGTATTTTATGAGATATGAATTATCAAAGTTACTGAAAACAGCAGTGGTGGGGATGAAACGCCCTAAATCGGACGGAATTAACGAAATTACTAAGAAACCACAGGATTGATCCATTATTTAAAAACAATTGGCGAAGAGAACAGCATTTTAACTAAATAATAGAAGAAAAAAATACTCAATTCACCGTATAGTTATTGAGAAATTTTAATTAGAAGGTAGTCGTAACTATTTGCATCTCTCTCTGTCTCATGCATTTGATAGGAGATTGATGTAAAAAAAATACGAGGAGATAAAAATTATATTCACAAGCTGAAGATATGAATTTCGAATAGTTTAATCACTTTTATCGGGTAAATTAAAGAACTTTTTTCACGAATTATCAGGAATTAATTGAAAATTAATCTACAAATCCCTCATTTTTTTCTGTTTTATCGACTTCAATTGTTGATGAAATAAGATATTTCTCAGTAAAATAGAATAAACACGAGTGAAAATCTAAAAATAGATGGATAAAATGTAATTCTACATGTTTTTGGATAAATTAAAGCACTTTTTCCCCGAATTATCAGCAATTAATTGGGAACAAACCTACAAATTCTCATTTTTTTTCTGTTTAATCGACAGTAAAAATGTGAATAACTTCCTTCGATGGAACAATTTCTCGAAATCAAAAATTTCTTTTTTAATTTTTCTCCGACCGTTATATTAATTTTCTCAAATAATTTCGGCTGTTTCGGTCATTGCACAAATGAATAAACAACTTCTTTTGAAAACAAAATTTAAAAATTGTATGAAATACACCAACGTTTTGTCTTTTGTGTTTTAAATTGTTTTCATATTTATTTATTTGTATATATATCTTTTTATAAGAATAAAATAACTATTGATGGCTGAGAAACCATCAATAGCTATGTTTTTATTTAATGACATCAAGTCATCAACAATTTTTAAGATAACTGACATAAATTCAACATTCTTTGGCATAATGTAAGGTTATAAAGGATTATTATGAAGAAGAAAAGCAAAAAACATTTTATGAGATATTAATTATTAAGGTATTTATTTTGAACGTGTAATATAACTGAAAGCTAATGATATTTTAAGTTAAAATAATATGTGCAATAGATTAATAATATATATTGAAAAAAATTTTAAATTGTTATAAAAATAAGTTTATGAAATCATTGCAGATAATTCTAAATAAAGTAAACACCCTGATGAGGGCCGCACATAGCTGGCCGAAACGTTGGTGTATTTCATACAATTTTTAAATTTTGTTTTCAAAAGAAGTTGTTTATTCATTTGTGCAATGACCGAAACAGTCAAAAATTTCTTCTTAATATAAAGAACTTATTCGTCACCTTAAAGACAAAGTGGCGTAAATGCCATTTTTGAGCATAGCACTTACGCCATTCTGATTCTAAGCAAAACATTATAAAATAATGAGAAACTTGAAACGAGTAATTCTTTTTTTTTTTCATAATAAGACAAAGTTGAATGCCCTGTAAGAATTTTACTTGAATACAGTCAAAATGATTATGTTAATATTAATATCGTCTTAATATCAAAATAATGACGTCATTACGATTCCCCAATTTATTTTTACTCATTTCAATAATGTCCATCATTGATCTGCCAATTGTGCAATAAGAATTTCTGATCATTGCTCTATTTTATTGAAATATTGAAAGTTTCTGATAATGATCAATCTTTTTTCTTCTCCAATTTCAATTTAAATACAAATTTTCTTTTTTTTGATTGAATAAAAATTTTTTTTTCTCTCTATTATCTCAATGTGAAGGAGGATTTCATCTTGAAAAACATGAGCACTTGAACTGTCTTGGCTATGCTATAACCGAATACAGTTTCGATATCGTGAACTGAATTTCACCGGATTTCCCGGATTTCACTGACAATGTTGGACGGCTTTGTGGCAGTTGAGGCTCATACTGTCATCGCTACTCGTATATATATATATATATATGTAATGCTCCAGATATATAATTCGAGAAATTGCGGTAGAGTAGATTCACTTATATCTTCCTTGATAGTTTCGGTTTTATTGCATTTCAAAAGAGACTTAAAGTGGAAATTTTTTTTTTTTTTAATACTAAAAATACTGTTATTTTCTCATTTTTTGCTCTTAAAAGGAGTAATTTATTGACAAAAAGAGTCACTGGGATTTGAATTAATGAATGATAATCGTTGAAACGTGACAAAGGGCTCGAGGGATTTTGTATAATGGAGCTCAATATCCACTAGTCACTAGAATCGACGATTCAAGCAATACGTTAGTTTCCCAAATGCTTAATAAGCGTTTTTCCAAGTTTTTTTTCTTCTTTTTTTAGCAACATCAGGTGAAACTGCTCATCTCGAACATTCTCCGTTTTTATTCCTCTTTTTATCACGATTTTCTGAGATTCATGGGAATTAATATTCCCCTTTTCACTCTTATCTTTTGATAATATCTTTATCACTGTAATTATCAATATCATACTATTATGATTATTATTATTGTTTTTTTATAAAATTTTATAACATTTATTTTGTGCGACAAAGTAAAACAGAATAATTCCATTTTTTTTGGTTATTCTATTTTTGAAAATATCTCGGAAATCAAGCGAGATAGAGGAATTTTGGTAATTATCTAGGGGTGTGCGAATAGTGTTTGAATCGAATCGAATCGAATATTACTATTCGATTCGAATTTCGAATCGAATAATTCGAAAATTCGAATTATTAAAAAATTTGAATTATTCAAAAATTCGAATTATTCAAAAATTCGAATTATTCAAAAAAATTCGAATTATTCGAAACTTCGGGTTATTCAAGAAAATTCGAATTATTAAAGAAAATTCGAATTATTTAAAAATACGAATTATTCAAAAATACGAATTATTCAAAAAAATTCGAATTATTCGAAAATTCGGATTATTCAAGAAAATTCGAATTATTCGAAAATTCAAATTATTCAAAAAAAATCGAATTTTTGAATTATTCGAATTATTCGAAAATTCAAATTATTCAAAAAATTCGAATTATCGAATTATCCAAATTATTCGAAAATTCAAATTATTCAAAAAAACTCGAATTATTCGAAAATTTGAATTATTCAAAAATTCGAATTATTCGAAAATTCGAATTATTCGAAAATTCGAATTATTCAAAAAAATTCGAATTTTCGAATTATTCGAATTATTCAAAAAAATTCGAATTATTCGAATTATTCAAAAAAATTCGAATTATTCGAAAAAATTCGAATTATTGTAAAAAAAATCGAATTATTCGATAAAAATCGAATAATTCGAAAATTCGAATTATTCGATTCAAATTTCGAATCGAATATTAATATTCGATTCGGTACGAATAATTCGTGGATTCGAATTATTCGCACACCCCTATAATTATCTTTTTGTAGCTCTTGTTTTTCTCTACAAAATAATGATCTCTACAAAAATTTCACTGTCTCTCTTAGTTTTCGAGATATTATTCGTAAATCAATAGGTAAAAATGGATTTTATGCTGTTTCACTTTTTTACTACTAAAATAAATTGGGTTTTTCGGAATATCTGATATGTTCACCATTGAATTAAACGTATTTTACGGGAATCTGTGGGTGACAGGGGATGTGGAGTGCGTGAAACATATTCAAATCGTTGGACAGAACTGAGTGTTTTGATTACTGTGATTACTTCCTTTGCCTCCGGCTGATGCTGAAACTCTCAGTCATCAAAATAACATTTCCTGTATACTCTAGGACGATATTAGCTCCTCTATTTTCCGAATGAACTGCTCTCTCAATCATTGAACAAGCTCCCGTCCCTTTTAGCTTACTCGAATATTCCATAAATTATGGAATAATGCAAAAAATGAGAGAGAAAAAAGTGGTGAAAAGTATGAAATATTTGTTCGATTGGAAAAGTTGCTGAATCCAATGAATTATGTTCATTCAAACAGTTGATGCAATGAGAAAAAAAAAACCTTCTGTTGGAAATAAGGCTTATTCATAGTTAGTAAAATTCGGTTTCATGCAATTATTTTACTTAATGAGGAAAGTTTATTTGAGGAAATCAACTATGAAGTGTGGTCTAATGAGCTGAAAATGAGTTCAATATCATGCAACGTTTGGGGCATGTTATGGCACTGATTTTTTAAAATTTATTTATTGTTAATATATGGTATTGTGAGAAAACGAAGATCTTTAATTACAAAATTTAAGAATTTTTGCTCTCTGGTAGAGATAATGTGTTTTCTCTGTATAATTTTATGATGTATGAGTCATAGAGAAGAAACGATAAAATCTGAAGTTTCTAATTATAAAGAGATTTTCTTCTGAGCAATTGCAAAATTTTCTATAGAAGGAGAATTTTACTTTATATTAGTAGATTAGTTTTCATCTGTGTGATCGAGTATTGTATTCAATCAATTAATTCATTGAAAGAAAAAAATTTAATGAACAGAAGAAACATCGTGCTAAATTTTTTTTAGCTTTCTCGTCGTTTTTTAGAAATAATTTGGGAAAGTCTGACAGAAATGTAGGTATTCTTCCTGCAAATTAATATTTTATGAAATTAAACGAGAAATTAGTTGACGATAAGATTTTTTTGATTGAGAAAAATTTGAAATATTCACTTGTAAATAGCAAAATTTATTTGAAAAAAATTCAGTAAATTCAACGATTTTTTCAAATAATTTTGAAAAAATATTTACTGAGAAGCAATGGAACAAATGTTTGATAGTTTGATATTTTTGCTTTTTCAGTGCGTTATTAAAAATTCGAACAATTATGTCAATAGAGAGGCACGATTGGAATTATTAATTTTTCACGCTCCAATGCAATGATTACGGGTCAATTATTTTTAATAGGTGTCTCCGTTGAATGGAAAATTGCCGATAAAGGCAACTTTTATGTTACGATTCAGTAGTGCAGAGATAAAACGAGATGAGTTAATTTTTACTCGGTGATAATCTTCAGGATATCTCGGAATCTGAGGAAAATACGATTATCTTTGTAGTGTTCTTTTTTGTAGAGGATTTTATGAGTTACAAAAAAAGGAATCCTTATGAATCCCCATTAAACTCATCGTTTCCCAAATATTTTCAAAATAAACCACAAGTGATTTTTAGATTTTTACTACTTCTCAAAATTTATTGGAGATTCTTTTGTATATAGGAATTATTTTTAGAGTGAAAGACATTTCGAAAAAATCTGAAAAAAATTGAGAAGATTTTCCATTATGTCTGCATTGTTGGGTAATTTTTTCATTTTTTTTTCGGAAGAGGCCTTAAGAGTATCCCAGAGTAGGGTCAATAAAACAGAAAAAAATGAGGATTTTTAGGTTTGTTTCCAATTAATTGCTGATAATTCGGGAAAAAAGTGCTTTAATTTACCCGAAAAAAGTGATTAAACTATTCGAAATTCATATCTTCAGCTTGTGAATATAATTTTTATCTTCTCGTATTTTTTTTACATCAATCTCCTATCAAATGCATGAGATAGAGAGAGAGGCAAATAGTTACGACTGCCTTCTAATTAAAATTTCTCAATAACTATACGGTGAATTGAGTATTTTTTTCTTCTATTATTTAGTTAAAATGCTGTTCTCTTCGCCAATTGTTTTTAAATAATGGGTCAACCCTGTGGTTTTTTAGTAATTTCGTTAATTCCGTCCGATTTAGGGCGTTTCATCCCCACCACCGCTATTTTCAGCAACTTTGATAATTCATATCTCATAAACTGTACGGACAAAAATTATGAAAATATTCAGAAAAATGTAAAAAAATATTATCTTTGATTTAACATCAAAAAAAAATACCGAATCATTCTTCAACCCAGCTACATTTTCTCATTATCCCTGAAACGAGTAGATTTACGAGAAAAATCCAAGAGATATTTTTCATAGAAAATTAAAGTTTTCCCCACAAATTATAATAACACAAATGTTTTCTCATTAAAATTGTGAAACGTTATTATTTGAAATGTGAACTCTTGACTCTGGCATTATTTCAAAAGAAGTCGTTACAAATTCCCCTTTCATAAAGTATCAACAGCACATGCCAGAAAAGCGTGTAATTCGTAATATCTCGACTTGGCAGAGCTATCAAAACAAATCCACGTAACATATTCCGAATACCTGCACACCCACAAAAATCTCTCTTTTCTGCCTTTTTTCCTCCTCTCTTTCTCATTCATCAAATCTCTTCTATATTTATTTATTTATTTATTTATTTATAAGCCACCTTCAGCTTTTCAGCTTTTCACACTATTTATTTTGCTCTTTTGATATGAAAAAAGGTGATTTATCAAAGTAAAAAAAAAACAATAACAATACATAATATTGACAAGAATGTCATGCTTAGAATATTTTGTACACTAAAAATAAAAAGTGGTAAAAACTATGAAAAATTTGTTTCATTGATCCTTAGTAAATATTTTTTTGAAATAATTGAAAAAAATTGTTAAATTTACTGAAATTCGTTTATTTAAACAATTGATTTATTTAAATGCACAAAATTCAGGAAAGTCAACAATTTTTTTTAATTTTTTCAAAGAAATATTTGTTAAGAACTACTGCAACAAATATTTCCTCCTTTTTACCACTTTTTTTTTCTCATTACAAGTATTTGTTTCTTTTTTCTATCCTATGATCACAATTTAAGTTAGATTTTGCAAGTTGATGCCTTTCAAGTGGGTTTCTTTTAACGTAGATCTCCAATTGGCCCAAAAAATGGGGCAAAATGGACCCTCGAGTCAATATAATTAACAATTAAACTCTTTTTGTTCATAGGGAATTTGGAAAAAATTAAAAACCAATGGAAATGAATCCAAAAAATAATTAACAATTTTTTTATCGAATCAAAAGACTCACTTAAAAAAAATCGAAAAAATTCACCTAAAAAGTAGACAAATTGAAGCATTTTCTCAAATTTTTTCAGATTTTTTCGCAAACTCCGTAACTCCGAAAAAAAAAATCATCAATCAATGGTTCCATTTTGCCCCAGTTTTCCCTAGTATATTCGGCAAAATTCCCAATTAAACCGAGCAATAACTTTTTTTTATTTTTTTTATTAATGAACAATAACTGCCACTCAATTTTTTTTCACTCGCCTTTTTTTTTTTATGCTCATTGAACCTGTCTGATGGGAGCTTCAATCAACGAGATTGTTCATCTAGCAACAAAGCTTGAATTTACATCGCTCTGTATTCTCTCGATATATTGAAAATAATATTGACACTATCGGGGTCGTTCTTCTTCACGCGAAAAAACATAAAAGATGACAAAAAAAAAAAAAGGGGGCGTAAAAATAATACAGGAAAAATAATACAAGACAAGTGCCCAGGGAAAATTCAACGAATGAGTGGAAATAGGTGCGAGAAGAGGTGATAAAGAGAAAAACCACGTATGACACTTAGATATGAGCTTCGAGTGCACTAGAATGACGTGAAGAACATGACGAGAAGTTGAAAAAAAAGAAAAGTTTGTCTAAAAAAATTTATTCAAGGAGGTCTTGAACTCTTCCGGTTGAGTAACCAACGGGTTTTTCCAAGATCCTGTCATCCTATATATATATGTATACAGCATCTATTCTCTCGTTCTCTGCATTATTTTATAGAGACGATAATCTACTGTATGACAGGATAAAAGAGGGAAGTGTAAAAGTTATGTCCATTCAGAGATATATATATGTATATGTGTTGGCCAAGCTCTTCTTTTTTTTTTTTTCTATTTTTTCCATTTTTTTTAGTGGTAATAAATTTTTTATTTGGCCGAAACAAAATCTGTCCCACTGAATATTCGCTTTGTTTATCGAAGCAGATGCCTTTGTTCAGTGAATCTGCATACTGTTTTTCTTTTTTTCTGGGGAATTTTCTCGCATATGGAAGTGCGAAAAAAATAAACGTGAGGCTAGATTCATTAAAATTCGAGAAAATTAGAATTTTTTTTTTACTACTTTTTTTTAAGAGTATCGCGGAAACTAAGGGAGATAGCGTGATGATATAGAAACGTTTTTTTTAGAGAAAAATGAGAGCTACAAAAAAAGTTTCCTTCAAAATTGCCCTATCTCGCTTAGTTTCCGAGATATTATCAAAAGAAGTGGAAAATGAAGGGTGAAGTGCTTTTTTTTTGTTTTTTGCTTTTTCACAACTTTTTTTTAAAGAGTATCGCGGAAACTAAGGGAGATAGCGTGATGATATAGAAACGTTTTTTTTTGAGAAAAATGAGAGCTACAAAAAAGGTTTCTTCCAAAATTGCCCTATCTCGCTAAGTTTCCGAGATATTGCAAAAAAAAGTGGAAAATGAAGGGTAAAGCGCTTTTTTTTTAAATTTTTTTTGCTTTTTTCGGAATTTTGATATCTGCAAGAATGTGCAAGTGAGTGTATGTGCCTCATTCCATTCAGTAAAAATGCCAAAACCCCCAGAGAACACCGACCTACCGCAAATTCCAAAACATTCCTAAAAAAAGCTTCAATTCTTCGGCAAAAAGCACAATTTCCACCCAAAAAATTGACAAAAATAAAAATTAAATATACGAACCATTTGATTTTGTAGTTTCTGAAAATTCCAGAGTAGCCAAAACTTCTTTGTTGTTCCTCGTAAATGATTATTAACCGGCAAAACAATTTTATAATCACCCAAACCATGAAAATTCATGATTATCATCTCCATAATGCCACAATTTCAAGGCATTTAATTGCCCCCAAAAAAATGATTTTAAATAAACCTTGATTTTAAAGAGAAAAAAAAAAAATTCACATTTTTGCGGAAAAATGCAAAAAAGAGATTTAAAAAGAATCGTCTTTGAACAACACGGATCTTCGCGTACCAAACCCAACTGAACAATGTTCCCCTGTTTCCATGGCCGCAACCCCCCTCCACCCACTGCGCGTTCACCCCCATTTTCTTGATTAGCCATTCGCGCACGCGTCCCAAAAAACCCCCCCAAAAGACGTAAGCACACATATATCGTCATTTTACATACAAAAAGACGTAAGTGTTATGCTTATCCAAAGGACTTACGCCTTTTTGTCTCCAAGGTCTCAAAATCCTTGGCTTGGAAGCAAAAGGGCGTAAGTCTTATACTTATACATAAGACTTGCACCCTTTTATTTCTTAGGCAAAGATATGTATATATATATATATTGTCGGCTTGGAGTCAAAAGGGCGTAAGTCCTGTGGAGAAATATAGCACTTACGCCCTTTTGTTTCTAAGGGGATGATATATATATATATATGTATATGTATATGTATATGTTGGTGTGCAAGTACGTCTACCCTATCTCCTCCTCCCCCTCCCCCCTGTCTCCTCCCACCCACACCTTCTCCCCCCCCCCCCTTTTTACCACACCTTTTCAACTCCCTTTTTTCAGAGAAAACTTGGCTCACTCGTTGTACATACTAGTGCTTCTGCGATTACTCCTTTCTTTGGATTTTCTCAAGTACTGTTGTACATAGATATATATATATATATATATAGATATATATATATAGATATGTGTATGTATGTTGAAATCACTACTATATATATAAGGAATTGGAATATTATCATTTGAGAATTCTGGGGGGTGGGGAGGGGGGGGGGGGGGAGAAATGTATTGAGGATGGAAATATTTCGTGTGAATGAAATGTTGAATTTTGACGATAAAATTTGTCGAGGATTTTTTTTTATTGTGTTGGGAAGAATAAAAATAGTTGAAGAGGGTTTTTTGAGGGGAATTTATGATTTTATGGGGATTAATGGGAGCTTGATCATTTAATAAGGTGAGTTTTGGGGGAGAGGGGAGGGGGGTTCTTTTGGTTGTGATTGGAGGGAGCTTTTGTTGATTTTGATGATAAACTTAATTAATACTGATAATGAAGGAGATTGTTGAAGTTTTGAGGTTTTCGAAGTAGTTGGATTGGAATTAATTGGAAAATTGGAGATTATGGGGGTTTTGAGGGAAGATGGGTTTATTAGGATGCTTGGGAATTTTCAGGGGATAAACATGGACTGGAATTAATTTTAAGAAGGGATTTTTTCGAAGAGGAATTTGTTACAAAATAAAAAAAAATAAGAACATTTGTTGTCACTGTTAAAAATTTCGGGAATTTCAAAAAAGAGTCACATTTCTACTGAAATTTCGAATAATTACGTTATTGAAAAATGAACACATCATTGATTTTTAAATAATTTTACGTCTGAATATCAATGAAATTTGTAAATTTCAGTTTAATTGTTTCTCAAAAATTTAGTAAAAATGGGAAAAATTGAAAAAAAAAATTTAAGATTCAAATCATTTTTATTCTGAATATTCATGTTCAGTTGAAAATTCAAGAAAGTTGTAGAATTTTCATCTCAATTCTACTTAAAACTCATAGATTTTTTTGAATTTCCTCTGAAACTCAAAGATTTTATAATCATCTTCCCATTAAAAAAAAATTGAGTATCACGTTTATGAAAATTCCCATGAAATTGTCTATAAATTGGGATTTTTAAGGATTTTTTTTTTGGAAATTGGATCATTTTTGGGGGTCTGGAGGAGGAAAATTGAGGAATATTGATCGCAATTGTTGAGATAGAATTTTTCTGATGATTTCATTGAAAAACTGAGCAAATTTTAGCTGAAAAACATGTGTCTGAACTGATCTTTCCGGATTTTTTTGAAAATTAGAGCTTTTTGGAACCGAATTAAGGGATAAAATGAGTTGAAAAGCTTTTCATAGAGGAAAATTCCTATATTCCGATGGGGATTAATGAAAATTGGAAGAGATGTGTCTTCCGTTGCTTTCAGAAGGGAGAAAGTTTTGTTTATTTTGAGTCTAACTTCATTAATATAATCAGAAAATTGTTGAAGTTTTGGAGATACTGGAGAAATTGGATTAGGATTAATTGGAAAATTGGAGTTTATGGGGCTTTCGATAGAAGATGAGATTTTCTCCATAGTTTTATTAGAAGTTGGGGAAAATTTCAGGGGCAAAACATGAATTGGCAATTATTTCAAAGCTCTAGAGAAAAAAAAAAAATAACGTGAAATTAGTGGAAATTCAAATATTTTTGATGGTTCCATTGAAAAGCTGAGGAAATTTCAGCTAAAAAACATGTGTTACAATATATTTCCCAGTATTTTCTGAAAATTTTCAGCTTTTTGGACTCAAATTGGAGATAAAGCTCTTTCTATTTTCAAAAAGCTTCACTTTTTTCAATTTTCAAGGATTGTCGTAGTACAAAAATTGAGGTTGAAGATGAAAGATAAGCCCTCCACCTTCACATTGAATCAACACCCCCCCCCCCCCCTTTCCCCCTCCCCTCCCTTCTTCGCCCTTTATCTCGAATTAGTACCAATATTATGATTTTAATTTAAAAAATAAAAAAAAATAGAAAAAATAAAAAAATCATATTCTCGCTGAAATTAGAACCCTTTTGCCCCCCTCCCCCTCTAATTTTCCACCTTCACATTACATCAACCCCCCCCCCCCCCCCTCATTCACCCTTTATCTCGAATTTGTACCTATATTATGATTTTAATTCAAAAAATAAAAAAAAATAAAAAAATAATTTTCTCTCTGAAATTCGAACCATTTTGCCCCCCCCCCTCATTTTCCACCTTCACATTACATCAACCCCCCCCCCCCCCCTTCTAAACACCCTTCATCTCTAATTTGTCTATCCCCCCCCCCTCCACTCTCTCTCTCTCTCTCTCTCTCTCTCTCTCTCTCTCTCTCTCTCTCTCTCTCTCCTCTCAATTATTATCCAATTATTTGGCATTGTCTATGACTCTATGCACACATACATGAATAGACGACTTGTTATGTCGAGAGGCTTGCACCAGTTATGCACTAACCTCACACAGGATATCAACTCGTGGTAACCTTGCACCAACAATGTAACATACCAAATTCTCGGGAAACCCCATAGTTTCATGGCCTTTCTCGAAGCACTTTAATAACCTGAAGCATTCTCATTCTCATGACATTCTACACAGCCACTGAATACTGTCCCCTTCCCCTCCCCTCCCCTCCCCCCTCCTTTTTTTTTTGCTCTTTTTCTCTCTTTCTCTGTGTCTCTTTGACGTTTGAAAATTTTAATTCTCATTGAAATTGTCGAGGCAGAACAAAGAAGAATTGACTTAATAAATCGAGTGAAATGAGTGCCTGAGGGGACAGTTTTTGACAGACAATTCAGTCGAATTAAAAGTTGATGAAATTCATGATCAATTCCACGTGTTTCCAGTGATTTTCATTTTAATTACAATTGTGGAGAATATTTGCCAAGTAATTTTTTTTTTTTTTTTAATTAAATTGTCAGGAAGAATTGATTGGAAATTGATTAAAAACCAGAGTTTTTTTTTTTAATTTATAGGGAAAATTTCATGATTTTTAGGGATTGATATCGTGGAAAATAAGGGGAATATGAGAATTTTTTGAGAAACCTTTTTTTTAGAGACGAAAAAGAAAAGCGAGAAAGTTGTCCACAATTTTTCTCATATTTTTCTTATTTTCTGCGATATTTATTGATTAAAATCGTGAATTTCCAGCGAAAATGAGGGAAATGATAACTGGAGGGAGGGGGGGGGGGGACTTTTTCGACAGACAATTTTATTTGAATTAAAATTAATGAAATTCCTGATCAATTTAACGAGTTTCTACGATTTTTTAAATTAAATTTGATAGAATATTTGTGAAGTAATTTTATTGAATTCAATTTGTCAATTTCAATTGATTGGAAATTAATTTAAAATTGAATTTTTTGTAATTTAGGGAAAAATTCACGATTTTAAGTGATAGATATCTCGGAAAATAATGGAGATACGAGAATTTTTGAAGAGACCTTTTTTTTAAAACAAAAAAAGAGCTACAAAAAAGGTTTCTTCTATTTTTCTCATATCTTCATTATTTTTCGAGATATTTATGAATGAAAAGAGGCAATACAATATTTACTTAACTCCTTTTACCACTTCACTTCTGAATTCGTCCCAATTTCTTATGAATATCCACTTTCATTCTATCTCTCTTGGACTTGACGTATTCGTATTTTCTCGTTGAATCGATGGGAATTTTCGAATAAGGTCGGTATAAAAATTCACCCGATGAAGCGTATGGTAACTGACTGTGACTCGAAGAAATGGAGAAAATGGAAATAATACGGAAAAGTCAATAAATTTCAGAAAAACATAATTTTCAAGTAAACAGAGTTGAATTGATGCAATTACTTACGTACATTGTGAGTGAAAATTACTTGGTAGAGATTGGGGTAGGAATAATTCCCAAGTGAATTTAACTGGGGCTGTCAGCAGTAGGAAGAGAAAATCCAGGGGATTTTAAGTGGTGATGATGTATTTTGTTTGAGGTAGTATTGCAGAGAATTGCGAGTACAGTTGACGCCTTATTTTTTTCATGTCATATCAAAGATGATATTTTTTTACATTTTTCTGAGGTTTTTCATAATTTTTGACCGTGCAGTTTATGAGATATGAATTATCAAAGTTACTGAAAATAGCGGTAGTGGGGATGAAACGCCTTAAATCGGACGGAAATAACGAAATTACTAAAAAACCACAGGATTGATCCATTATTTAAAAACAATTGGCGAAGAGAACAGCATTTTAACTAAATAATAGAAGAAAAAAATATTCAATTCACCGTATAGTTATTGAGAAATTTTAATTAAAAGGTAGTCGTAACTATTTGCCTCTCTCTCTGTCTCATGCATTTGATAGGAGATTGATGTAAAAAAAATACGAGAAGATAAAAATTATATTCACAAGCTGAAGATATGAATTTCGAATGTTTAATCACTTTTTTCGGGTAAATTAAAGCACCTTTTTCCCGAATTATCAGCAATTAATCAGAGATCGGCAAAAAAAATTAGCATTTTTAATTTTTTTTATTTCTGTAATTTCAATCGAAAAAATTTCAATTACTTTCTTAATGAAAAACTTGGATTTTTAAATTTTTCATTAGTTTGACAATTAATTTTTTTTTTTAAACAATTTTGATTACTATTGTAATTTAAAATTTGACTGATGGAATTTCATAATTATTTTCTTTATTAAACTTATCAACATTTTTATTAGTTAAATTGAATTATAAATGTCATATAAGCGTCATTTAGATTGGATTAAATTATAAGTTCTTATTTGTGTTACATTTAGTTAAACACTCTCAACTCAAAATTTTTGTCTGAAAGACGTTTATATTTGGGAAGATTAAACATAGTAGCGTTGATTTTATTATAAAATTAATTATTCCAATCAATTAATAAGTAAGAAAGAATCAAAATTTCGAATAAGAAAAAGAATTATAAAATTTCATCAGTCAAATTTTTAATTACAATAGTAATCAAAATTGTTAAAAAAAAAAAATTAATTTTCAAACTAATGAAAAATTTAAAAATCTAAATTTTTCATTAAGAAGGTAATTAAAATTTTTTCGATGGAAATTACAGAAATAAAAAAAATTTAAAAATTAAAAATGCGAATTTTTTTTTTGCCTATCTCTGCAATTAATTGTAAACAAGCCTGCAAATCCTCATTTTTTCCTGTTTCATCGACCGAACAATAGAATACTACCTCAATTAAATTTTCTAATGCCTCAAAAATTTAGCAAATTTTATTATTAATTAAATAAAATTAATTTAAATTTTTTCTTGAATTTTTTCGATTTTTTTTTAAATACTTCGGAATCTAAGCGAGATAAAGCGATTTTGCTTGAATCTTTTTTTATACAAAATTTGAAGAACTACAAAAATTTCACCTCAAAATTGCTCTATCTCGCTTAATGTCCAACAAATTCTCGAAAAACTGATGATAAAATAAAATCAATTAGTCTGAAAATTTCACAGTCGTTTTTATTTTAATTAATATTATCGAAGAAAATTACAGACTTCAAGATTATATTTATTCTCCAGCTAGAATATCGTGAAAATTTCTTTCGTGGAACCGTCTGCGACCTACAAAAAAGTTTCTCACGAAAAATTTCATATTGCCATTACATTCGGAGATAATGAAAAAAAAAAAGGAAAAAAAAGTGATTCTCAATCGGATAAAAATAGAGTAATATCACTTTACCTCTTTACTGGGGGAGAAATTGAAAAAAAGAAGAAAAAAAAAGAGGTGTACAAAGGAAAACATCGATTGAAAGAGAAATAAAAATATTCGACATACTTTGTCGGAATATGATGAAAATCGAGACGTACACAACTGCTGCTGCGAAGAGTCTGGTTTATCAAAGTTTTGTAGAAATTATTTGAATCTCCGAGTGAAATTCAGAGGCTTATCATTATTTGGTATTTGATGCTTCTCCATTCGCATCGGTATTTTCATGCTTTACTCAAAGCTATTCTTTGTGGGAAATGAAATTCAAAAAATGTGTAATAAATAATTTCAACAATTTATTCCACATTATTCTAAAGATATCTTTGAAGTGAGTGAGTTTAGGGGAAAATATCAGGAAACCTTCTTTGTAGAGAATTTAATTCTCTACAAAAAAGGTTTCTTGATAAATTCTCGTAAATCCCATAATTTTCGAGATTCCTTTAATTATTTTCAATTAAAAACAGAATTTTTTAAAAATTAATGAAAAATTCACGTTTTTAATTGATAAATCTCTCAGAAAATAATGGAGGCACCAAAAATTTACGTGTAAACCTCTTTTTTAGAACAGAGAATAAGTATAAAAAAAAGGTTTCCACAAAATTTTTCCTATTTTCATTATTTTCCACTTTTTTTTAATAAAAAGAAACGATCCCCTCAATTGACTCTACATTATTTCCTCATTATTTCCGAAATGAGTGGATTTATCGAAAAATGTGAAGAGACCTTTTTTGTAGAGAATTAAATTCTCCAAAAAAAAGGTCTCCTCATAAATTCACCTAAGCCCCATAGTTTCTGAGATCCCTTTAATTTCCCTCGGAATTACGTAAAAATAGAAATTAATCCTATTAAAGAATCATCTTCTTGTCCTCCAATTTATGAAATTTATGGAATTTATGAAATAACAAAAAGGGAAAAGTGGCGAGAGTCGCTGAAAAACGTAATATGACAGTCCACTTGTGCTTGTGACACAAAAACGTATTTAAACTTTCTTTTTCATCTCTTTTTTTTTTCTGTTCTGTAATATAAAAAGTGTATGAGAGTATATCGTATGTCCTATATAATCAACTTTACGGTAGATAGCGCGCTCAAAATCTAGAAACTCTTAAACTTGGACATGAGAACTCTGGATACTCGTTCCTATTATCGTATATTCTTTTTATCTATTACATATTGTATCATTTAATAATAAATATGAAATTTGAAATCTCAAATCTTTATTATTTACACAAAAATTTATAGAAATTCGTTAATTAAAGTAACGCCGATTACTTCAACAATGGAATTGTTGGCATGGAAATTTCCGCATTTTAATATTCCTTCCTTCATCACCATTATTATTATTATTATGGCTGATGCACTTTTCTCATTAAAAAAAACATAAAGAGCAAGAATTTTTCCATAATTTAACTGAAAAATTTTTTTATTTAAAATGACTTTAAAAATAAAATTTACATTATCAAAAGAATATCTCGAAAAGTATTGGGTTTAGAGGAAAATATCAAGAGACCTTTTTTGTAGAGAATTTGATTCTCTACAAAAAATGTCTCCTGACATTTTCCCCTAAACTCATTATTTTAAGAGATCCCTTTAATTTAAACACGACATAAATTTTCTGTTTATCTAGTAAATTTAATATTTTTTCTTTTAATTAATTTCAAAAATTAATAATTATAAATTCATTTGTTATTTTGTGATTGGAAATGTTGTATAACCTTTTTTCATCAAATCCTTGATGATAATAGTTGAGAAACTAACTTCCCCACAGTTCATTAGTTGAAGTTTATCGATAGATTAATAAGCCACAGTGATTAAACTGGTGAGAAGTAATCAAAGTATAAATGGAGAAAGATACTGCAGATGAGGTCAAGTGTTTCAGTGAAACTGAGATAGATCAGGTTCAAAAGTTAAAGCAAAATTTTCAAGATGTATGCTGGAAATTTCGTGAACTGAATCACGCATTTCGAATAAATATCGAGAATCAACAACAGCTGGAAGAAGAATATGATACACTTGTGCACGAGTATAATCGTAATTAATCGGCGTATGCTGGAAAATTTATAATAAGGGGCAATTTCAATTGGGGTAGAGATGAAAGATAGAGTGAGAAATATATCGTTTTGTCACGCAGGTCTCATTGAGGAGGGGAGATTAAAGGAAGAAGCATTGGAAGTGGAGAGAAATCGGTGGAAAGAGGCGTTTATGCGACAACGAGATATTGTTCAGAGGTGAATTAATTGGTTTTGAGGGATTTTGGGGGATATTGAGGTAGTATCCCAGTGGATTTGAGGATAGTTAATCCCTTATTTTTTTGATGCCGTATCAAAAATGATATTTTTTTTACATTTTTCTGAATTTTTTCATAATTTTTGTCCGTGCAATTTATGAGATATGAATTATCAAAGTTACTGAAAATAGGGATGGTGGGGATGAAACGCCTTAAATCGGACGGAAATAACGAAATTACTAAAAAATCACAGGATTGATCCATTATTTAAAAACAATTGGCGAAGAGAACAGCATTTTAACTAAATAATAGAAGAAAAAAATATTCAATTCACTGCATAGTTATTGAGAAATTTTAATTAGAAGGTAGTCGTAACTATTTGCATCTCTCTCTGTCTCATGCATTTGATAGGAGATTGATGTAAAAAAAATACGAGAAGATAAAAATTATATTCACAAGCTGAAGATATGATTTTTGAATAGTTTAATCACTTTTTTCGGGTAAATTAAAGCACTTTTTCTCGAATTATCAGCAATTAATTAGAAAAAAACCTAAAAATCCTCATTTTTTTTCTGTTTTATCGATTATATTCTGGGATACTACCTTAATAGGCAATTGAAGGAGATTTTTCTTCAATAATGCTGATAACTGACAAACAGTACTCGAAATATTCTACTTTAGTGGGATTTTTTATTCTAAATGAGAGAAAAATCCTTAAAAAACCTTGATATTTTACTACTTGAGATTTTAAAAAAACATGAAAAATAACGATGAAGCACTAATTTCAATATTAATTTGACAATATCTCCAAATTTAGTGGATTTAGAAAGAAATGTGAAGAAACCTTTTTTGAAGAGAATTGAAGTTTCTCCAAAAATGATTTCTTGATAAATTTCCCTAAACCTAACGGCTTCAAAGATCCTTTAAAAAATCAATAAATAGTAATAAACTTCAATTTATAGTAATTATGTCATAAGTCTCCCTGAGTTAATGAAGAAATTTCCAGGTCAGTAAATTTCCTTTTCATTCAAATAAATTTATCATCTCTTGAGATTGTACAAAGGGATGTATTGCATAATATTTCATTATTTTTCTCCCTTCAGTGACATTATTATTATTATTATTATTATTATTATTATTATTATTATCATTATTTTTCTCGTTTTTTTGTTCCCCTCGGCAAAAAATCTTTGTCATTATTTTTTTCAGCTCCATCTCAGCTGTATTATTATTCTTCATTTTTTTGTTGCTTGCAGCAACAAAAAAAAAAGGGAAAAAATCGTAATTTATTTGAGAATAGATGACTGTAACGGGACAAGACAAGCTCTGGATTTTGCATCGTAATATTGTTAACGTCAAGCGTCAATTACTCTGATAAATTGCCCCAAAAAAAAAAAAAAATAGAATTATTTATGATTTTATGTTCATTAAGTGAACATAAAACAGTATTGCTTCAATTAACTGAGATATTGGGGAAAAAAAAGAGGTAAATTTATTGTGAAACAGTATTTCGCGAAAATTTGATATTTTGAATTAATTAAAGTCATATTTCAATTATTTCAACAATTTCTCGTGTACTCTATCGGTTGTTAATTTTGAAGCACGCGATTATTAATTCAGGGAATGAAAGTGGCGAATTCTTTTCAAAATTGATGTTAATTAATATTTCAAAAGGTTTGAAAGCTTCAAATAAACACAAAAAAGGCTTTTTTCCTTTTTAAAATGAAAAAAAAGAGTAGTTTAATGGATCTTGCGGCTTATTTTAATCCTATCTTAAAGGCAACGAGGTTTACGAGATTTTATGAGGAGACCTTTTTTTTAGCAAATCAAATTCTCCACAAAAAAGGTCTCTTGAGTTTTTCCTTTAAGCCTACTGCTTTCGGAGATATCTATCGAAGAATCTGCAATAAATTTTGTGGTAAAAAATGAGTTGACACATCATATGTGAGTGTATTTTTAAAGATATCTTGAGAACGAAGAGACGCAGGAGATTTTATCAAAATACCTTTTTTGTAGCCCATAAAATTCCCCACAAAAAAGGTCTCTTGAAGTTTTTTCCTAAACCCACTCATTTCAGAGATATTTATAGAAGAATGTCAAAAAAAAAAAGAAAAATTTGATTTTTTCGTTATTTTTTTATTTTTTGTTACTTTATCACTGATTTATTTATTTCCTTCGATAGAATATTCAGGGGAAAACAGATCGATACTGCAATACATCAGTTGGAGAGCCCACAGAGAGAAAAATATATATGTTATATATATGCATATGTGATAAAAGTAAAATAGAATCGAGAAGATCTAAAAAAAATGGGAATAACTCTCGAGAGATTATAAGTTTTTCATATAAAATTCCTTCTCCTTTCCCCCCCCCCCCCCTTCTTTTTTTTCTTACAATTTTCCACGAAATTGGAAAACAAGTCTGCAGAAAGTTTCAGAGGGATAAAGTTGATTGAATCTTGAGAGTATCTTTTTTTTTCATTGTCTAGCTGTTTTATTGAAGGTGATGAAAAAAATTCGTGGAGACAGTGCAAAGGCGATATAAAGTCTATTCAAGAAAAAACAGATCGACAAGTTCAAGAATTGTTGGAAAAATGTGAAAAATCAGAGAAACAGGTAATGAATTCATGATTTCATGAATATCTTGGGAATTGTTAGGTTTAGAGGATTTTGTGAAGAGACCTTTTTTTTGGAGAATTGAATTTTCTAGGAAAAAGATTTTCTTTATTTTTTTTGATAAATCTATGGTTTTGGAGATATTCGCAGATTAATGAAGAGTCAATTGATTAAATTATTTTTTTATATTTAAGGAAATATTCTACATTTGTTGATTAAGGTAGTATCCCAGAGGAAAAAATGAGGATTTATAGGTTTTTCTCAATTAATTGCTGATAATTCGCGAAAAAAGTGCTTTAATTTACCCGAAAACATGATTAAACTATTCGAAATTCATATCTTCAGCTTGTCTATATAATTTTTATCTTCTCGTATTTTTTTTACATCAATCTCCTATCAAATGCATGAGACAGAGAGAGAGGCAAATAGTTACGATTACCTTCTAATTAAAATTTCTCAATAACTATACGGTGAATTGAATATTTTTTTCTTCTATTATTTAGTTAAAATGCTGTTCTCTTCGCCAATTGTTTTTAAATAATGGATCAATCCTGTGGTTTTTTAGTAATTTCGTTATTTCCGTCCGATTTAGGGCGTTTCATCCCCACCACTGCTATTTTCGGTAGCTTTGATAATTCATATCTCATAAACTGGACGGTCAAAAATTATGAAAAAATTCAGAAAAATGTAAAAAAATAGGATCTTTGATGTGGCATCAAAAAAATAAGGGTTTTACTGTACTCGAATCCCCTGGGATACTACCTTAAAATCATAAATTTCCCCCTAACTCCCAAATTCTCTTCTTAGGTAAAAAAATCAAAGATATCTCCGAATTTACGGAGTTTAATAAAATCTATCAAGATACATTTTTCATAGAAAATTAAATTCTCTACAAAAAAGGTCACTTGACATTTTCCCCTAAACCCACTCGCCTCAGAGTGCTCTTCAAATCAATAAAAAAAACCTCAACTTTTCTCCTTTCACTGCATTATTGAACTTTTATCTCTACCTTTTATCTCAACTTTTGTTCTAAAAAAAAAGAAAAAAAAATCATGCAGATAGTTCACTCAATAATACATTAAAGTTCTATTGTAAAAACTTTTCTGGCATCTAATTCACTTTTAAATCAGGCAACCCGAGCGCATAGAGGAATTTTAATCGAATTCAATGGGTCTTTTGTACTAAGGTCGAGTTACTAGAGGTAAAATTGGAGGCGTCACTACGTGCACAGTATGAGACAACAACGAGAATTTTAAAAATCGTCAATTTACTTGAGACTCGAGAAAATTTTCATAATAATGAGAGTCAAAGGCAGTACTCAAGATGTCTTGTTCAAGGTAAATTGAGAAGAAAGAGAAAAAAAAAATGAAAAAAAAAAAAATTCAACTATAAAACGTTTAAAACTCAAAACATAGGTAGGGGAAGGTGGGGTAAAATGGGAACAAAGGGTAAAATGGACAGAAGTGGATTTTTGTATTTTATACTATGAAAATTAAGAGAAATCGATGGAAATATTGAAGATAGATTTTTTCTGATGACTCCATTGGAAAGCTGAGAAAATTTCCCATGAAAATCATATGTCAGAAGTTATTTTTCGGATTTTTTCAAAAATTTCATTTTTTTCGCAAAATTTGAAGGTGAAAATCTTCTGTTTTTGGAAAAATTTCAGGTTTTTGAGAATATCTCTGGTTTTATTGATCGTAGCGACCTGGGGTTGATCTTAAATGGAAGGTGAGCTCATTTCCCATCGATTTATGGGGTTTAAAAAGAAAAATATCAATTTTTTCAAGTACTTATAGGGCAAAAACTGATTTTTCATAAAATGACCTACAAATATTTGAAAAATTGATTTTAAAAAAATTTGAACCACATAAATCGATGAGAAATGAGCTCACCTTTCATTTGAGATCGACCCCAGGTCGCTACGACCAACAGAACCAGAGATATCGCCGAAAAAGTGAATTTTTTCGATTTTCAAAAGGAAAACCCCTTCAAAACTTGACCCAAAAAAGTAAATTTTTCCAAAAAATTGAGGGAAAAAAAATTTTGACACCCATTTTCCGACCAAAATTTCCTCAGCTTTTCAATGGAATCATCAAAAAATTTCTATCTCGAACCATTTCAATTGGAGTGTCCATTTTACCCCATCTTTCCCTATATAGTCTTTCCATTTTCTTACCTACTGAAAAAATTTTACGTTAACTTTATTGTGTTAGCTATGAAAGCTATTGCTGAAGGAGAAAATTCACTGTTCGAGAGAACAATGATATCACTGAACAACCTGTATGACGAAGGGAAAATCAATGGAAAGAACGAGAGCTATCTTGTCTCTCAAAATTCTGTACTATGTGAGATTATACGTAATCTAAAAAAGCGAGTGAGTATAAAATATTCCTTCTTCTCTCGTTTCGAATCGTGTCGAATTTTCATTTCTATTGACGTCAAAGACGTCTTCTCGCCTTTTTTTTCCCTCTTTTTCATCTGGAAAATCAGAGGAATATATATTTTAATTCAAAGAAAAATTTGCCATGTCATGAATTGATTGATTCGAGAATATCTCGAGGAAATAACGAAGTTTAGGGGAATTCATCCCTCAAATTTTTTTTTGTAGGCAATTCAATTGCCTACAAAAAAGATCTCTCATGAAGAGGAGGGGGGGGGGGGGATCACTTCTTAAGGGGGGGGAGGGTTGACGCGTGAACAAGAACGCTTTTTTTACGAATTTTTTTTAGACGTATGGATTGAGAAAATTTATTGAAACCTTTTTGAACATTATTGAGTATGGATTCAACAACATGGAGTAATTTTTTTGTACGAAAATACCCACAAACAAGCCGGTGATGGAGCTTTTCCAAGAATGTCTTTTGAAATAGACGATTTGCGCAGAGATCGGCAAAAAAAAAATTCGCATATTTAACTTTTTAATTTTTTTTATTTCGGTAATTTCTATCGAAAAAATTTTAATTACTTTCTCAATGAAAAATTTGGATTTTTAAATTTTTCATTAGTTTGAAAATGAATTTTTTTTTTTTAATAATTTTGATTACTATTGTAATTTAAAATTTGACTGATGGAATTTCATAATTATTTTCTTTATTAAACTTATCAACATTTTTATTAGTTAAATTGAATTATAAATGTCATATAAGCGTCATTTAGATTGTATTAAATTATAAGTTCTTATTTGTGTTACATTTAGTTAAACACTCTCAACTCAAAATTTTTGTCTGAAAAACGGTTATATTTGGGAAGATTAAACACAGTAGCGTTGATTTTATTATAAAATTAATTATTCCAATCAATTAATAAGTAAGAAAGAATCAAAATTTCGAATAAGAAAAAGAATTATAAAATTTCATCAGTCAAATTTTTAATTACAATAGTAATTAAAATTGTTAAAAAAAAAAAATTACTTTTCAAACTAATGAAAAATTTAAAAATCCAAATTTTTCATTAAGAAAGTAATTAAAATTTTTTCGATAGAAATTACAGAAATTAAAAAAATTAAAAAATTAAAAATGCAAATTTTTCTTTTGCCGATCTCTGGATTTGCGGTGATCACTGTATCTCAGCTGAAAATTCAGTAGTGAAGAGGTAAAGCAGGATAAATCGACTTATCTTTGTGATCATTTTCAAGGAACTAGCTTGGAAACTAAGCAAGATAAGGCGATATTACCTATCTTTTTTCGTACAGAATTTCAAGAGTTACAAAAGAGTTTCAGAGCAAAATTGCTCTATCTCGCTTATTTTCTAACGTATTTCCAAATAATTAAATGAGAAAAAAATAGACTTATCTCATTTTAACTCTTCGCTACTGAATTATCAGGAATAAAAAACCATTGAAATTTAGTCAAAGTATCATTAAATCCTCTCCCCAACGATCTCTGATTATTTTTTGTTTCATTTTTCAATTTTTGGTGGTCATTTAAGGAGGTTCTACCCTTCTCAAGAGTAAATTTGAATTTTTTGATATTTTTGCATGAAATTTTTTAAGGTTACAAACAAATATATCATACACGTTTTAGTTGAATGATTAATGCATTGACCGTCTAGTTATCGAGAAAAAAAATAGTAAAAATGAGTAATTTCACATGCTTATAGAGAGCCCTTATGACAGAACCACTCTATTGGCGACGTTTTGTATTTTTTTTTTATAGATCTAACAGATATTTTCCTACTAAAAATTAATATGATATAATTGAATATGTATAGAATTGAATGATATTCTTTCGGACCCACCTCACCGGCCAAATAAGCTCAAGAAACGCAATACAAAAAAATTTATTTGTAGTAAACACGTCATGGCGGCGGAGACGATAGAGGGCCTGGCTATGCTGCATGCATCAGCTGATCGAATATATATCAATGTATACCGATATGTTTCTATTCCGTAATTTTTTCTTTTCAAATGCAATAATTTGTTACTAACAGGTTCTTAACATTGGTAGAAGAATTTATTAATATTTTTGAGGAACAAAGCACAATAATCGAAAATTGACATCCAAGAATTTGAAGTTTGCACGCAGCCGCCATTCCACTACTTGAATACTTTTAATACTTCTATTATTAAAAAAATCAATTAATAAAAGAAGCGAAATAACATGTATTTTTTATAATTAAAATAGTTAATTTTCGTCGGGTTTTTACTGATCAAAAAAATAAAAAAATTATGTTGCTTTCTTGAACTACCGTGTGAGGGTAGAACCTCGTTAAAGTAAAAACTGCTTTCAATGAATCTGCTCAATCCATACGTCTAAAAAAAAATCGTGAAAAGAAGTGTTTTTTTTCACGCGTAAATCCTTACCCCCCCCCCCCCTTCCTTGAACGTGGATACAATACACTGAGAAAAAAAATTGTGGTAGAAACTATGAAATATTTATTTATTTATTGATGCAATTGGTTTTTACCAAAGATTTTTTTGGAGTAATTAAAAAAAAAGCGATTGATAATCGGATTAATTTCTATGTATATAGTCATTTCATTGGTTTAAATGTCGAGGGGGATTGAAAGGATATAGAATACGATACCAAATGATTGAACATTGACATTTAAATTGACTTGAAAAAAGCTGTTGAATTTACTGAATTCAATTAATTCAACAAGTTAATCCGTTTGAATTAACTAAATTCGGTGAATTCAACGATTTTTTCAATTATTTTGGGAAAAATATTTGCTGAGGATCAATATCATCAATTTTTGATAGATTTTACCCCTATTTTTTTTTTAATGTGAACTTTAAACTGTAAAAATTCAAAAATTATTGAATTTAAGAGCGAAGTAGTAAAAGAGGTCAAGTTTACTTTTTTTTGTGATGATTCTTGAGAGAATAACTTGCAAATTATTCGAAATACGTATTTTTGTAGATAATTTATGTTCTTCAAGAGCTACAAACCAAAAATTGAAGCAAAAAGGGCGTATGTTCATTAAATTCCGAAATATTTCTTTGAAAAAATAGACTTAACTCGTTTTACCACTTCACTACTGAATTTTTAGCAGTCTTCATGAAAATTTATGAAATTTCTTGAAATCTGTGAAAAATAAACGAATTTCTGAAGATTTCACGGATTTTTATGAGAATTCAAAAAATTTCAGAGAATCCCAAGAGATTTAAAGATTTTATTCCAGAAAAAAAGTGTAAATAATAAAATAAGGAAAAAAATTCATTGAAATATTTAAAAATCTTTTATAAAATTCTCTCGAATCCTCAAATCAATTCTTCATAAATTCCCACCATTTCTTATAGACACTGACAAAAAAAAGAATTCTTATGGCAAGCAAATTTCTTTTACAACAAAATTTCCCCTCGCAATGTGTTCACATCTATATATATCTATATATATCCAAATTTTTCTGAAGCGAAGTAAATTGTCTCCAACTAAGCCAATTTTCTTGCCAACAAATCTCAAGAACTTCACAGATTTCAAAAGATTTCAGGGAAGAAAAATTTCAATCGAATTCCTCTACTTTCTAAGTTTCTTCAAGATTTTTTTCCAGATTTTATCAGATTTTAAAAATTCAAAAACTTTAAGAATCTTTGCAGAGATTTTAGAGTTTTTTTAAGATTCCTGATTTTAACACCAGATTCCACAAGTTTATTAACCCTCCCCCCCCCCCTCCCCCACCCCCTCCCCCTCTTCCCCCCATCCCCTCCCCAATCCCTTAATAAAATCCCCTAAATCTCATAGTTTAGAAAAAATTTGCAAAAATTCAAGAAAACATGATTTTTTGATTTTTTTTTTGACTCTAAAGTCACTAATTAACGTGCAAGACACTATCTAAGCTCAATGAACCAAGATAGATAGATGCACCACTTTGTTGAGTTGATTCTATAACAAATCAATACCCATATCACCAACTTGGGCGGATCCTCGTGACGTTTGAAAAGAGAGAGACAGAGAGTAAGAGAAAGAGAGATAGAGATATATAGGATATAGAATAGGAAGATAGAATTCATGTGAACGCACGTACGTGACATTGGATAAACTTGATGGGTTTTCGTGGCTTTTGTTAATAAAGCTTGACTGGTAGAGAATTTCATCTAAAATTCAAGCAACTTTACCACGTTCTATAAACACTGCTGAATCATAGTTTGCTAAATAATAGTTGTGTCTTGGATTGAAATTTACGAGCATTTGCAAGTTAATCCTCGCAAATCCTCATTTCCTTTAATATTATATATATTATTTATTTATGTTTTTTTTCAATTATTTTAGCTCCAGTCACAGGCGTTTGATGCTGATGTCAAGGATGAGAGAAATAATAATTGCAGTCAAGGCAAATTCTATGAAAAAAAGGTTTCTCCAAGTTTTTTTTCCTAAAACTGTAGTTAAAACTATAGTTTTGGCTGTTTTTGCACCTTTTTCGATCACTTCGAATTCAAATTAATTCTTAAAAAATCAGAATAATATCGTCACCTTAGAATCAAAGGGACGTAAGTGCTATACTTATATATAGCACTTACGCCCTTTTATTCCTAAGGCTTATACACATAAAACTTAAACCCTTTTTGTTTCTAATATTTATAAAAATTTTGAAAATTTCATATCTAACTTATAAATTAAAAGATTCGTACAATAACATCATAAGTTATTTGGGATTTTTTTTTAGAGAATAGGCAGGTCTATGAAAAAATTTGAAAAAATTATACAAAAATGAAGACATATTGGAGCATCTTCTCAAATTTTTTCAGATTTTTTCTTCGAGTCCTTAACGTCGAAAAAAAATCCTGAGTTATGTTGTTGCAGAGGTCCATTTTACCCCATTTTCCTCTTCTATTACATAATAGTTGTGTCTTTCAATCAAAATTTACAGGAATTTTTCGACTTTTTCATTTGCTTTACATTATTTTTATTGCAGCTCCAAACACAGACGTCAGATGTTGATGTAACAGACGAGAGAAATAATAATTGCAGTCAAGGCAGGATGCTGAATGGACCCTCAAAAATATTCTCTGCAGTTAATAACTTACCTTGTGAATTAAATGAAGAGTCTGGGCACTCGAAAAATATAAATAACATGAAGCAATATGAATTGTCAAGTGCAGGGATGAAGTCTAATTTAAGTGAAAAAAGAATTGATAAATTTTTTTTCAAGTCAATTATTGTTGAAGTTTGTGGGGGAAGTTTGGATGACGGTGTTGAGTTTGAGGAGTGCATAATGAAGCTGCGAAATGGAAGAGAATTGGTGAAATTTAAGCAATTATTGGGCGCTGATTTGAAGACGAATCTCGATGTGAAGTTCGTTGGAACGGAGAGAGAGTACAACGAGTCGAGCCTTGACGAGACGACAATTTATCCTGTTCCCGTCAGAAAAACGTTGGATGCGTCAACTCAAACGATCTTGAGTGGCGAAAAACCTCTTCGAATCAAAGTAAATTCGGAGTTATTCAAAAAACCTAATTTTTTTGTATTCTTCTATAGATATCTTTGGTGCGAGTGGATTTAGGGGAAAAAGTCAAGAGACCTTTTTTGAAGAGGATTAAAATCTCTACAAAAAAGGTCTCTTGACTTTTTGTCCTAAACCCACTCGCCTAAAAGATATCTATAAGAGAAACCACTGAATCCAAAATTAGCTTCTACTCAACCATTAAATTCAATTTTCAGTTACTTTCGAGTGAAAAAAAAGCGATTGAGGAGAATCTATCACACTTGGAGAAGACAATGAATGACTTAAAATCAACGGCAATTAATCAGCTAGATAAAACGATTAGGAAAGGTTCAAAAAATTCAATCAATCAACTTCACGAGTGCCTGAAACTATTGGAACATTGAAGTCTTCGAGTAGTGGACCGTTAATTCCCATCATCCATGTATTACCCACATGTTTTTTTTTGTAAGCTCCACTTGGCGATTACTCTGCGCGACTTATCACGAACGTTGAAATAAAAGAGAAAAAAAAAACTAACGATTTTTGTTTGAAAAAAAAGATAAGAGTGAGAAGATTATTATCGAGTTCTGTAGTACAAAGGTATTGTATGCTCTTTATTAGTTGCATATAGATATAGAAATTGTTCATCTCTTCTTCTTAATTAATCTATACACGTAATCGATGTACATTGCGTGAATGTGTATTTTTTTTTTTTTTTTAAATTCAATTATTCCATAGCATTGATCTCAAAAATTGCTAAAAATCTACGAAAATTCTATTGCTATTTTTTTTTCGTTATTATCAATTAATCAATTATTTTTTCATTATAATATTATAAACTCGTGCAAAACTTGGTCTACCTCATGTGTCGAGCATTTTTATCATTTTTATCATATTTATCATGAAAAACCGATTTTCTGTCATTATTTTTATCATCATTACATCTCTCTCTCTCTCGTTTTTCTCTCTTTAATTATTTAAATTTTACAACTAAATTTTAATCATTGAATATAAAAAAAATAGATTGACGAGGGACAACACTCCGTTTTCTCTTCATTTTCTAATACATTAAATTTTTTCCTTTCTTTCATCTTTTTTTTTTCTCTTTGATTATTTACACACAACGTGGAATCGTTGATGTAATGCAAAATTTACTTATCAAACAAGTAGGAATGTAAAGGAGCGTTTGATAAACTTTTTTTTTCCTCTTTTAGTAGTTTAAAAAAAAAAAAAATCGAGTCTCGCAGGAATTTTTGCCCTTTTTGCAGTTAACTCTGTTTAATTATTTTCCTTTGCCACACTTATTCCTTTTTTCTTTTTTTTTGCGTTGAAAAGACGTCGACTCGATTTTTATAGTTAAATTTAATGATTTTTTTTTTTCTCTTCTTTCATTTCAAACAATTTTAACTTTTGTGAATTTTGCAAAAATTTATCTTTTCTGTTTTTTATACCTGTGTGTGAATGTCCGGGTGTTTTCGTTATAGGGGGCCTGGCACTAGGAATTCGCATTTCTCGTTATACTTTGAACTACTCGCTGGCCCCACCATGCCTCTAGGTTGAATGGTTCAAAATCTGAAAATTATTTAAATGTTAATTTGAAAAATATCAATTTTAAAATGATTGAAGGACCGAAAACTTCATTTTTTTTAAAGTTTTGAGTAATTGTTAGGTAACTAGGCTGTTTAAAAACATAATTAATTTGAAAATTATGGGAATTATTGAATTGTTTTTTTTTTATTATATTGCCTCCAGACCTATTTCGATACATTCGGCATAAATTATTGGAATTAATGGAAAATATATGCGGAATTTATGGGAAATGTATAAAAAGGACAAAAGGGAAAGGAAAGACAAATCAATTAAAAACATATTTTCCATGCACTTTCCTAGGAATTTCCCATGCATTTTCCATATATGAACAATATATTTTAAAATATCATTCTAAAGACATGGAAAATGTATGAAAAGTCTATAACGCATGAGAAATGCTTGAGAAATGTATTTTTTAATGCAAAAAAGACCGGGGCAAAACGGACTTGCGTATAAAAATGATTGGGGATTTTTTTTTAGAGTGAAGGCGTTTTTTGAAAAAATTGGAAAAATTCACCAATAATGTTCACATATTGGAGCATCTATACAAATTTTTTCAGATTTTTTTATGGAGCCCTTGACTCCGAAAAAAAAATTCCTGGATCATATTGGCATGAAGGTCCGTTTTGCCCCACTTTCTCCTATTTCCCATACATTCTGCATGTATTTTCCATTAATTTTCAAATTATTCATCTTTTCGAACAGCCTAGTTACCCAGCAATTATTTGAAAATGAAGAGAAAATCAAGTCTACGACCCTAGTTATAGAAAAAAAATCATGTTTTATTGATAAGAAAAAGGAAATGACAATGATTACAAACCTTTTAACAATGGATTTGGTTCTCTCTCTTGATAATACGTCACTGATGCTCCATTTCGATAATTCTGTGAGTCCCCGTGGGATTGATTGTGACAATTGTCCAATTCCCTAGACACTGAGTTCCATGCTGAAAAATAATAACAATAATATTTTCATTTTTATAATGTAGATAATTATTGAACGATTGGTATTTGACATTTTATCTAGTCTCGTGAAAAGAGTTCAAAAAACGATATTATATTAAATAATATCTCGAAAACCATTGGATTTACGGGAATTAATGAAGATACCTTTTTTGTAGGCAATCAAATTCTCCACAAAAAAGGTATCTTGTCTTTTTTCTCTAAACTCAATAGTTTCAGAGAGCCCTTTAAAAATCAAGTATTTTTGCTTGCGAATGGAAGCTATGTAATCATCAGAATTTTCGATTGTAATTTTTTTAATAGAAGATACTTAAAATGATCTAAATAGAGAGAAAATGATGTTTTGAGCGCATTTCTGTGTGTGCATAAAAGTCTCAATTACAGCAAAACGGTTTTATAGAAAAATTTCATATTTTGTGGAAAACTTCCTCTCGACGAATTCTATTTTTTAAGCTTTATTTGAAGAGAATCCGATCGGTACTTTTTGAGATTTGTCCATTTTTCGAAAATCAGTTTTTAATGGAATTTCTGGAAACTATTCAACTGATGTTATTTAAGGGAGAGTGGTGCAAAATGGACACTATAATGAAACGGTTAGAGATGGATTTTTTTCGATGATTCTATTGAAAAGCTGAGGAAATTTTAGCCGGAAAACGAGTGTCAGATGTATTTTTTTTTTTTTTTTTGAAAATTCGATATTTTTTAGGAGTTTTGAGGGGTAGAAGCCTTTCTTTTTTTGAAAATTTTCAATTTTTTGCAAATATTTCTGGTTCTATAGGTCGTAGCAGCTTGGGGTTGGTCTCAAATGAAAGGTGAGCTCATTTTCCATTGATTCATGGGGGTTTGAATTCAAAAATATCAATTTTTGGGATAGTTATAGGCCAAAAACTTTTTCACAAAATTGTTCCACAAAAATGCCCATAAATACATTAAAAATCGATATTTTTAAATTGAAAACCCTATGAATCAATGGCAAATGATCTCATCTTCCACCTCTCGTCAGAATTTTTACGCTACGACAAATAGAACCGAAGATATTCTCAAAAAACTGAAAACTTTCAAAAAAAGATGGGTTTTAGCCCTCTAAAATGCTAAAAAAGTCAAAATCACCAAAAATTCAAAAAAATTAGTTCCGGCACTTGTTTCCCGCCTAAAGTTTCCTCAACTTTCCAATGAAATCATCAAGAACAATCTACCGTCAATATTTCTATTAATTTCAAGATTTTTCCATAATATTTGTCTAAAAATTTAGATGTATCCATTTTACCCCTAATGTCCATTTTGCCCCACCTTCCCCTATGCTCATATATTATCTCGATAGTTGTATCAGTTAGATGCCTGTCATTTTGAGCTTATTTGCATGATTAGTTCTCGAGTTATTGGCGTTTTAATGAATTTTTCAAAATTTCATATTTTAATGATGGTCTGAAAAAAGTTGTATCACTTCCATTCGGAAGCATATTGCTAAAGTATCAGCAGAAAAAGCTACATCAGTTGGAAAGCAGTACTATTATCCACTTGTTTTTTTTACAAAAATCATACTCACATTCATAAATATATTTAATAAGATCAAAGTGCTGTGCCGATGATTCTGCATAGTGTCTTACTGGAATTGTATTCGGCCTTTTTCCATTGATTGCCGTCATCTGTGATCGTCCACTGCAAGAAATAATCCAGTTTAATTAATCAAAAAAATCCACCAAAAAAACATTGGATTTCTGAGGGAACAAAGCTGCATCGATGCAGTGAAAACCGCGGATTCGTGTTTTGTCAGCAAAAAAAAAAGGGAAAAAAAAGGGAATCAGGTCAATTGAAAGATAGAAATTCAGGGCCTCAGAGCTTGCCAAAATAGAAAATCTGGTTTTCCACGAATTAGAGGTGAAAAACCCCAAATAATAGGCATATATACACATACATACATATATATATACATATATTGTCGTCTTAGAAACAAAGGGGCGTAAGTGCGTTAAAAAAAATGACAATTTAATCTTAAATTTTGAAATTCTCGAGAAATCTTGATTTTTTCTATGCGATATATCGTATTACATGCATATGCTATGCTCATACACAGGACTTACGCCCCTTTGATTCTAAGACAATGATATATATATATATATATATCACTCTATCAGCTGATTGCCCCAATCCGCTCCAATTTCCCCCGAAAAAAACAGGAAAAAATCGCAAAAAAAAACCGCACAACAAGCTGAAGAGTTCCTCCCCCCCCCCTTCCCCTCCCCCTTTTTTTTTCTCAATGAATGAATGTTGACAAAAAATTTCCGGTGAGGGGAAACGTCAGCCAAGCAGGAAAAAATGGCGGACAATTATGATAATTCCGTGAATTTCAAAGTGAACCTGAAAATAAATTTGAATAAAAAATTCGATTTAAATAATTGCGGGAAAAGAAAATTCGCAGAAAAACAAATTAATTGGGGTAAAATTGGCGAATTGTGTTTTTTAATGATTAAAATGAGGCAGACGCCATTTCTAATGTTTTCGTGTCCATCCACGTCAAACACAACTCGGATATTTCGGAATTTTTTAAATGAAAGCGGTTATATTATTGCAGTAAAAATAAATAATTACCTCATGATTGTCGGGTGAATGGGGTGGCGCGAGTTTTTTTGAATGTTTTTGAATGGTTTTTTTTTTTGGAGTAAATTGGTGATTTTAATTCCTGAGGTCTATTGGTCGACGAGGCCCGATGATGACAGGCTCCTTTGACAGTTGGACGCGTCCTTTGTCAGATACACTTACACATATACACATGTACACATACACGGACACACACATGTACACTATAGTTGTACTAACGAATGAATCGACATCGGCTTTCTTCGGCTTCAATGCCCCACCATGTAAATTATCGCTTCGGCACACTTCGGATGTGTCGATTCTTTCGTTAACACGACAATATATATAGCACACACACACAGATGCACTGATTGACGCGTTTTTTTACCCGCAATCCCGGGAAATTTAAAAGTTAATTATTTTTTAGATGAAGTCTGTAGACTTTCATCAACGAAATACGCAATTTTTTAATTAAATTGCGGGTTTTTTTTTGACAGAATTCTTTTTTTTTGTTTCTTGGAAAAGAGGGGAAAGTGCAGAGTCGATGCGGAAGTGCCAGAGACGAACCGCAAGATGGCGGCAAACGGAAATTCTTTTGAATTTTCAAATTCAAAATAAAAAGCGCTGATATTGATTTTTGAATTTTTAATCAAGAAAATTTACGCGCGCTTTAAATAAATTGATTTTTATTTCAAAAAGTGTATTTTTTTCTTTTTTTTGGAGGGGGAAGGGGGGGGGGGGGTATTTTTTTCAATTAATTGCGGAAGATTTTTAATGAAATTCTTTTTTTTTCTAAAAAAAGGGGAAAATGCAAAGTCGATGCGCAAGATGGCGGCAAACGGAAATTATTTTGAATTTTCAAATTCAAAATAAAAAAAGCGCTAATGTTGAATTTTGAATTTTTAATTTAAATAAATTTACGCACGCGTTAAAGAAATTTATTTTCTGGAGGGGGGGGGGGCAGAATATTTTTTCTTCAATTAATTTTGGAAGATTTTTGATGAAATTCTCTCTATTTTCTTTCAAAAAAAAAAAGGGGAAAGTGTAGAGTTGATGCGCAAGATGGCGGCAAACGGAAATTCTTTTGAATCTTCAAAATTCAAAAAAAAGCGCTGACGTTGATTTTCGAATTTTTAATCAGCAAAAAAAATTTACGCGCTCTTAAAATAAATTCATTTTCCCTTCAAGAAGTTTTTAAAGGTTTTCATTTTTTTTAGGGGGGGGGGGGCAGTGAATAAAAAGGCGCGGGTCTGATTAGAGCAGTCGCGGTTAATGACTGTTATATATATATGTGTGCGCGCACAGATGTTGGGATCAGCTGATGATCTCATGGGGTTTTTCTCTTTTTTTTCTTTTGATTTAATTGTCGAGAGATTCTGCGGAGAACGTCAGTGTTTTGAAAGAATCGTGGGAGGGAATAACTAAACTGATGAATTGTGATTTTATGCTCTCAGAATGAGTTTATTGGGTGAGTTTCATTTTTTTTATTCAATTAAAATGATTTTACGATTTTATTTTTGTTATTGTTGATTAATTGTTGGATTTTCAGAGGACGTGGAAAAACAAACAGATTGCGCGGTTCATCTGCGGGTTGATAGACCCCTTTACGACAAAAAAACCCTCGGAGAAGAGTTTCATTATGAAAAAGAAAAGATATTATGTAAGTAATTGATAAAAAAAATTCAAAAAAATTAAAAAAAGCGAAAATTTAAAAAATTTTGTATATTTTTTGATTTTTCAAAAAAATAAATTGTTTTAAAAAATGAAAAAAAAATATGTACATGCAGAAAATTCAAAAAACTATAAGTACAATTTTTTTTTAACATTTTTCTTACAATAATTTATTTGTTCAAAAAATCTAAACAATTGTTGAATATAAGGGAGATTGGGACAAAATGGATTTTTATTGTCACATGATTCAGGATTTTTTTTCGGAGTGAAGGACTCGATGAAAAAATCTGAAAAAATTTTGGAGAATGCTCCAATATATAGACATTATTTGTGAATTTTTTCAGATTTTTTTGAAGACTCCTTCACTTGAAAAAAAATTCTCAAATCATTTTGAGTTCCTGGTCCATTTTGCCCCAGTTTTCCCTATACTAATTTTATTATCAGGAATCCGGAAAATTTATCGCATTTGTCTTGACTTAAATTCCACTTTAATTGAAGTGTTTTTTCTGTTTTTTTTTTCTTCCACAGTTGTCGATAGTATCTCAAGGGCGATAAAGAAAAAATCATGTCGCTCTTGTGCAACTTCTGTTGTGCCTGCTGTTGAGTGGCTGAGAGAATACAAATGGAGAGAATTTATATTGTCTGATATTATTTCGGGAATAACAGTTGCTATAATGCATATACCACAGGGAATGGCATATGCATTGTTGGGAAATTTACCACCAGTTGTTGGTATTTATATGGCATTTTTTCCAGTACTTGTTTATTTCTTTTTTGGAACATCGAGACACGTTTCTATGGGTGAGTTAACGAAAAAAAAAGAATTAATTTAGATTAATTTTGTGTTTTTTTTTTAGAATATCTTGTTTTGGAAGTTAAACGAGATAAGGCGATTGTGCCCTAATCTTGTTTTGGAGCTTTTGAAATTTTCTACAAAAGAAGAATTGGGCAAAAAAAGGCGTATCTCGTTTAGTTTCCCATTTTCGAGATATTTTCGAAAGAAAATCAGCTAAAATTGAACGAATTTTTTGATTTTTTTTTTTTAAATAAATTATTATAAAAATAATATTTAAAAAATTTGTACTGATAGTTTTTTGAGTTTTCTAGATGTACATATTTTTTGTTTTTTGAAAAATAATTTATTTGATAGAGAAAAAAATTAGAAATGATCAGATTTCTGCTATTTTTAGCATTATTTGAATGGTTTAATTTAATTATCATGATTTTTTTAATTTAGGCACATTTGCTATTGTTTGTCTCATGACTGGAAAAGCAGTGACAGCATACTCATCACCTCATGACATTGTAAATAATGAAATTGTTAATAACACAACTCCTATTTACACGCCACTTCAGGTGGCAACTGCTGTAACATTCACTGTTGGAATAATGCAGGTGACTCAAAATTAAATTCCTTGTTTTTTTTCATTTTTTTTTTTTATTGCAATTCCTTGAATAATTTGTATGGTTCTAACAGAATCCTTTATTCCTCAGATTTCAATGTTTTTCTTACGCTTGGGAATAATTAGCACTTTACTGAGTGAAACACTTGTTAATGGCTTCACAACTGGTGCTGCTATTCACGTACTCATATCGCAAATTAAGGATCTACTGGGTTTAAAATTACCCAAACGCAAAGCCGATCACTTCAAGAATATTTACGTAAATTTTCATTTTTTTTTTTTCAATGATAATGAAATTAGCATAGGGGAGAGTGGGGCAAAATGGACACTGTAATAAAACGGTTAGAGATGGATTTTTTTTGATGATTCTATTGAAAAGCTGAGGAAATTTTAGCCGGAAAACAAGTGTCAAATGTATTTTTTTCGATTTTTTTGAAAATTCGATATTTTTCGGCATTTTTGAGGGATGAAAGCTTTTTCTTTTTTGAAAATGTTCAGTTTTTTGCAAATATCTCTGGTTCTATAGGTCGTAGCAACTTGCGGTTGGTCTCAAATGAAAGGTGAGCTCATTTTCCATCGATTTATGGGGTTTTGAATTCAAAAATATCAATTTTTAGGATAGTTACAGGTCAAAAACTGTTTCACAAAACTGTTTCACAAAAATGCCCATAAATATCTCAAAAATCGATATTTTTTAATTGAAAACCCTATGAATCGATGGAAAATTATCTCACCTTTCACCTCCAATCGGAATTTTTACGCTACGACAAATAGAACCAAAGATATTCTCAAAAAACTGAAAATTTTCAAAAAAAGAAAGAGTTTACCCCTCTAAAATGCTCAAAAAAGTCAAAATCGCCAAAAATTCAAAAAAATTAATTCCGGCACTTGTTTCCCGCCTAAAATTTCCTCAGCTCTCCAATGAAATCATCAAAAACAATCTGCCACCAATATTTCTATTGATTTCAAGACTTTTCCATAATATTTGCCTAAAAATTTAGATGTGTCCATTTTACCCCACCTTCCCCTATATTTAAAATAGATTTTGCAATTTTTTAAGTGTAGAAATTATTGCAAAAAATTTTTTTTTTCAATTTGCACTCATAGTTTTTTGAATTTTCTACATATGCGTATTTTTTATTTTTTTTGAAAATAATATATTTATTGAAAAAAAAAATACTAAAAATTGTCAGATTTCGTCCTTAATTATGACACTGAAAATAGCAAACATCTGACAATTCTTATTATTTTTAGTTTGTCAACAAATAAATTATTTAAAAAAAAAAAAAGAATATGCATGTATAGAAAATTTGAAAAATTCCAAGTACAAATTTTTCAAATATTTTTTTAATAATAATTTATTTGTTAAAAAAATCCAAAAAATAGCCAGATGTCTGCTAATTTCGTGGTCATCTTTGATCCTTTTTTTTCTGCAAGTGCCTTTAAACTCCTGAATGTCATTTTGTCTTTTCAGAATTTAATGATCATGTTAATTTCTCTTTTTTCAGACAGCTATTGATATTGTGAGTGTACTTGATGACCCAAACTTTGCTGCCATCACAGTTTCAGCAGTTAGCATAGTGATAATGTGGCTAAATAATGAATATTTGAAGGTAAATATTTTTTTAAAAAATTGATTAATGGAAAATTTGTGAAATTCAATGAATGCCCCTTTTTTTTCCTAGCCATGGCTCAAAAAAAAGTGCAGTATGCCAATGCCCATTGAGCTCATATCCGTTGTAGCTGGTTCATTGATCTCAAATTACTGCAATTTACCAGAAATCTATGGCATAAGAACAGTCGGACATATTCCAACTGGGTAAGTAAATCAGTTTCTCAACTGTTGTTTATATTTTTTACAATCCACATGGGGATTCAGGTTAATTCAAGGTGAGATTAACGATTCAACAGACTGCCAAAACCCGAGTTACCTACTTTCCAATTGTTGCCGATTGTTGCACTCGATTGTATTGCAATTACCATGGTATCTTATACAATAACTCTGTCAATGGCATTGATATTTGCACAAAAATTACACTACTCCATTGACTCCAATCAAGAGCTTTTCGCTATGGTAAATAAATTATTTTTTTAATTGATGTTTTAGTTAAGAGGAATGAGCTTTAAGATATCTCGGGAACGAGGAGATTCAATGATAATGAAATTAGCAGAGATCAGTAAAAAAAATCGCATTTTTAATATTTTAATTTTTTTTATTTCTGTAATTTCCATCGAAAAAATTTTAATTACTTTCTTAATGAAAAATTTGGATTTTTAAATTTTTCATTAGTTTGAAAATTAATTTTTTTTTTTTAACAATTTTGATTACTATTGTAATTAAAAATTTGACTGATGAAATTTTATAATTCTTTTTCTTATTCGAAATTTTGATTCTTTCTTACTTATCAATTGATTGGAATAATTAATTTTATAATAAAATCAACGCTACTATGTTTAATCTTCCCAAATACAACCGTTTTTTAGACAAAAATTTTGAACTGAGAGTGTTAACTAAATGTAACAAAATAAGAACTTATAATTTAATCCAATCTTAATGACGCTTATATGACATTTATAATTCAATTTAACTAATAAAAATGTTAATAAGTTTAATAAAGAAAATAATTATGAAATTCCATCAGTCAAATTTTAAATTACAATAGTAATCAAAATTGTTGAAAAAAAAAAATTAATTTTCAAACTAATGAAAAATTTAAAAATCCAAATTTTTCATTAAGAAAGTAATTAAAATTTTTTCGATGAAAATTACAGAAATAGAAAAAATTAAAGAATTAAAAATGCAAATTTTTTTTTACCGATATCTGGAAATTAGCATACATCTGACAATTATTACAATTTTTTAAACAAACAAATTATTTAAAAAAAAATAATTTTAATTTGCAATTGTAGTTTCTCAAATTTTCTATAATAGCATATTCTTTTTTTTTTTTTTAATAACTTACTGGTTTTCAAAAAAAAGGACTGAAAATTGTCGAATGTTTGTTATTTTCAGGATCATCGAAATTGAGGAGAATTGATCGAAAGACCTTTTTCTTAACAGAGAATTGAATTTTCTATAAAAAAAGGGCTTTTGCAATTTTTTTTAAATTTCTTTGAATTCACTCGTTTTAGAGATATTCGCGGGATAATTTGAAGCATTTCTTTTCATTGCTAATTATTTTTATCTTTATCGATATTCAGGGGATTAGTAATGTGGTTGGTGCCTTTTTTCCCTGCATGCCTGTTTCTGCATCGCTGAGCCGATCTCTCATCCAGCAAACAGTAGGTGGAAGAACTCAAATAGCCAGTATTGTTTCATGTGGAATTTTACTAATTATTTTACTGTGGATTGGACCTTTCTTTGAAGCTCTACCAAGATGCGTGCTGGCATCGATAATAGTCGTATGTATGATTAATGAAATCGATGGAAATATTGGAGACAGGTTTTTTCTGATGATTCCATTGAAAAGCTGAGGAAATTTCCCATGAAAATCATATATCAGAAGTTATTTTTTTGAATTTTTCAAAAATTCAATTTTTTGCGAAAGATTTGAAGGTGAAATCCTTCTGTTTTTAAAAAATTTCAGGTTTTCGGGGATATCTCTGGTTCTATTGGTCGTAGCGATCTGGGGTTGATCTTAAATGAAAGGTGAGCTCATTTCCCATAAATTTATGTGGTTTAAAAAAAAATTATCAATTTTTCAAGTATTTATAGGGTAAAAACTAACTTTCAGAAAATGGCCTATAAGTATTTAAAAAATTGATGAAAAAAATTTAAACCACATGAATCGATGAGAAATGAGCTCACCTTTCATTTGAGATCAACCCCGGATCGCTACGACCAATAGAACCAGAGATATCCCCGAAAAAGTGAATTTTTTCGATTTTTAAAAGGAAAACCCCTTCAAAACTTGACCTAAAAAAGTGAAATTTTCAAAAAATTGCAAAAAATCAATTTCGACATATGTTTTCCTCCTGGAATTTCCTCAGCTTTCCAATGAAATCATCAGAAAATCTCCATCTCGAACTACTCGATCAAAATACCCATTTTCCCCCACCTTCCATTTTACCCCTAACTAAATTCTCTTTTTTTTTTGTTAATTAAAGGTGGCATTAAAAGGCATGCTGCTGCAAGCCAAGCAATTATCCCGTTTTTGGAAGCTCTCTAAGCTCGATGGAATGGTGTGGATCGTTACAGTACTCACTGTCGTATTAATTGGCATTGACATCGGCCTTCTCGCTGGTCTACTCACATCAATCGCTAGTATTCTTCTCCTAAGCATAAAACCTTACGCCTGTTTACTTGGACACGTGCCCAACAGCGATTTGTATCTCGACGCGAGTCGATACAAAAACGTAAGTTTCATGTTTTTCTGGACTTATTCCACAAAAATTGGAATAAGTCCAGAATAACAAGTTTAAATTTCTTTTTTTTTTGCTTTCGAATGGAAGCTATGTAATCATCAGAATATTCGATTGTAATTTTTTTAATAGAAGATACTTAAAATGATCTAAATAGAGAAAAAATGATATTTTTAGCACATGTCTGTGTGTGCATAAAAGTTTTAATTACAACAAAACGGTTTTATAGAAAAATTTCATATTTTGCGGAAAACTTCCTCTCGACGAAGTCTATTTTTTGAGCTTCATTTGAAGAGAATCCGATCGATACTTTTTGAGATTTGTCCATTTTTCGAAAATCAGTTTTTAGTGGAATTTCTGGAAACTATTCAACTGATGTTATTTAGGGGAGATTTGTGCAAAATGGACACTATAATGAAACGGTTAGAGATAGATTTTTTTCGATGATTCTATTGAAAAGCTGAGGAAATTTTAGCTGGAAAATGAGTGTCAGATGTATTTTTTTTTATTTTTTTGAAAATTTGATATTTTTTAGGATTTTTGAGTAGAAGCCTTTCTTTTTTTGAAAATTTTCAGTTTTTTGCAAATATCTCTGGTTCTATAGATCGTAGCAGCTTGGGGTTGGTCTCAAATGAAAGGTGAGCTCATTTTCCATTGATTCATGGGGTTTTGAATTCAAAAATATCAATTTTTGGGATAGTTATAGGCCAAAAACTGTTTCACAAAATTGTTCCACAAAAATGCCCATAAATACCTTAAAAAACGATATTTTAAAATTGAAAACCCTATGAATCGATGGCAAATGATCTCATCTTTCACCTCCCATCAGAATTTTTACGCTACGACAAATAGAACCGAAGATATTCTCAAAAAACTGAAAACTTTCAAAAAAAGATGGGTTTCACCCCTCTAAAATGCTTAAAAAAGTCAAAATCACTAAAAATTCAAAAAAATTAGTTCCGGCACTTGTTTCCCGCCTAAAATTTCCTCAACTTTCCAATGAAATCATCAAGAACAATCTACCGTCAATATTTCTATCAATTTCAAGATTTTTCCATAATGTTTGTCTAAAAATTTAGATGTGTCCATTTTACCCCTGATGTCCATTTTGCCCCACCTTCCCCTATACTCATATATTATCTCGATAGTTGTATCAGTTAGATGCCTGTCAATTTTGAGCTCATTTGCATGATTAGTTCTCGAGTTATTGGCGTTTCAATGAATTTTTCAAAATTTGATATTTCAATGATGGTTTGAAAAAAGTTGCATCACTTCCATTCGGAAGCATATTGCTAAAGTATCAGCAGAAAAAGCTATATCAGTTGGAAAGCAATACTATTATCCACTTGTTTCTTTTTTAAATTCGCAGATTATCGAGCTGCCCGGAATGAAGATATTCCACTACTGCGGTGGTTTGAATTTCGCGAATGAAGGCTACTTCAAGTCCAAAGTCTTCAAATTAGTCGGTTTAATACCACGAGAAATCCTGAAAATTCGGGCAAAAAGAAGCAAAAATGAGGGGACACAAGATAATGATCTTGAAAATTTACGGTGCATCATTATGGACATGAGTGCACTTAGCTATGTCGATCCAAGTGGCATCAAGACGTTACACGAAATATCTGATGAATTTTCTTCAATTGATGTTGAAGTCTATTTTGCAAGTTGCTCAACTCCAGTTTACGAAACTATTGTTAAGTGCGAGAATTTCTTTGAGGGCGGAGACAAATTTAGGATTTTTGCAACAATTCATGACGCTGTTACTTATGCCTGTGATAAATTTGTACTTAGATGATACAGGATAATTAGTTTGATGAAATTAAAAATATCAGGCTTCTGACAATTTTTGAATTTTTTCTTCTTTTATGCAAATAAATTATTTTTAAATCACAAAAAAAAATATAAATATGCAGAAAATTCAAAAAATTATGATTGCAATTTTTTGAAATATGTTTTTTACAGTAAATTTATTTGTTTAAAAAAATCGAAATTATTGTCAGATGTTCGGTAATTCCATTATCATTTAATTTTTTTTGGATATGAAGAAAAAATTAGGCAAAACATGACACTTAGGAATTGTTGAATTCAATAGTTATCCAAAGAATGGCCTGAAATATTTTTGAGGGGCCCTTTATTTTTGTGATATGGAGCGTTTACTCTACTCGTGCTCTCTTCCAAAGATATCAATGCACGTTTTCTTTATTTTCAAAATAACAAAATCAATAATAGATATAAGTTATTCATAATGCGTTGATGTACATTAATTTTGTAAAGTAGTTTGGAAAAGAAAAAAAAATTAGATAATGATTATTTGAGATTTTTCAGAATTTTTAAAATATTTTGAAAATTATTTGAGATTTTTTTTTTGTTTTTTCGAAATTGGTGAAAAGGGATGAACCGAAGAATTTCATATATTTTTATCAAAATATCACTAAAACTACATTTTTGGATTCTATCCTCTTTCATATCTTTACTTACTTAATTTTCAATGTTATTACTTTGTTCCAAAAAAATAAAAATAAAACGTTAAAAGAATTATTGTAATATTTCTCAAATTCAATCTTCTAGTACAGTAATTAAAGGGATCTCGAAAACGAGTGGGTTTAGGAGAAAAACGCAAGATATCTTTTTTGTAGAGAATTAAATTCTCTACAAAAAAGGTTTCCTGACAAATTCCTCCAAACCTAATATTTTCCGAGATCTTTTCCAAATAAAATCTACCAAAAAAAAATCCTAAATCACTTCGAAATTGTCGGAAAAGTGGACCTCCCTTGTATCATTCTTCAAGAATTTTTTTTCAAAATGAAGGACTCCATAAAAAAATCCTCAAAATTCAGAGAAAATGCTTCAATACATGTACATTGTTGTAAAAAATGTAATGACTAATAAGATAAGCCCTAGACCCAAAAAATTGATTGAAAATTGAAGAATTTTCATTATTTTTTACATTTTTTCAAATTTTTCAAGATTCAAAGAAATGTAAAAAATGATGAAAATTTTTCAATATTCAATTAACTTTTTGTTTTTTGGGCTTCTTTTATTCCTCATTACATTCTTCACAGATTCACTGAATCAGATTTGAGGGTTTCAGCTTGTATTAATTGTTATTAACAATTTTATACAAAAATTTAATTTTTTTTTAGATTGTACCTCACAATCATCCTTAAAATTCCTTTTTCCCTCTCCAGACTTCGACACACACACACAACACACACACATACACACCCACACATACACACACACATACACGCACACACACACACACACATATATATATATACACACACGAACATGCATACACACACACACGCACACACACACACACACATACATACATACATACACACACATACATACGCCCACACACACATACATATATATATATATACACATACACATACACACACACATGCATACGTGTCTCTGCTCTGCAAACATATATATATACACCCACGCACACATTATACACACATGAACATATACATACACACATATATACACACACATATACACGAACATGCATACACACACACATACATACACACACACACATACACACACACACACATACATACACCCACACACACATATATACACACACATACATACACCCACACACACATATATACACACACATACATACACCCATACACACATACATATATATATACACACATACACACATACATACACACACACATGCATACGTG